>JAEOAD010000049.1:1672500-1797500 GCA_036365145.1 Orientallactaga sibirica
AGCAGAGGAGAGAAAGGTTTGCCTGAAGATTTCTAGCTGATCTTAGGCTTTGGAGGACCAAGTGGTCCCTAGCATTTGGAATAATAGGTCAAGCAAATCAGGAGCATCCATTTTTCCAGTCTAGCCTCTTTTTGGTGTTTGGTCTCCTTAGCGTCATGTGAAAAGTTGCAAAATGTTTATACGAATTCCTACGCACAGAGTGGAGGTATCTCTACTCACAACAGCACGCCAGAGTGGAGAGGAAAAAGACGCACGCTACATGTGTTGGTTTCCGAATTGTAGGCTAGGCGTCAGACAAGGGTAAGACATCATTCTAAGGGGGAGAAAGCACCTTAGTTAGCCAGCTTGCCGCTTACAGCAAGCTTAACTATTTGAAGTCTACTTGAGGACAATGTGAGCAGAGGGAGGCCACATGATCGGGTAAGCTTCGCAGATCTTTTTAATATATTTTATTTATTCATTTAGACAGCAAGAAAGAGAGAGAGAGAGAGAGAGGCAAATAGAATGGGTGCCCCAGGACCTCCAGTTACTGCAAAGTAACTCCAGATGCATGCACCACCTTTTGCATCTGGCTTATGTGGGTCCTGGGGAATCAAACCTGGATCCTTAGGCTTCACAGGCAAGCGCCTTAACTGCTAAGCCGTCTCTCCAGCCCCCACAGGTCTTTACTTGAACAAGTCTAGGAACTCTTCATTTGTACATGTGTGACGCTGACCTGGGAGACAAGGCTACGACAGAAAACGGTATAGCAGAATGGCTAAGTGCATGAGCTCTGATTTGGGAGGCAGAACCTCCCCTCCTGCTTCCACCTGTGTGAGCAGGGCAAATCCATGTGTTGAAGTCTTTGTGTCCTTATCTGCAAATGAGGGAAATCACAGTGCTGCTTCATAAGAGATATGCTAATGTCTCCTGGGGAAATGTGAACAAACATCCATTCATCCCTAGATAGAGTACTGACAAAATAAATGATTGCATCCAAATCTAGCTTAGTGAACCAGTGAGTTCAAATAAATATATTATATTATATTTATTTAAGAGAGAAAGAAAGAGGCAGAGAGAGAGAGAGAGAGAGAGAGAGAGGGAGAGAAAATGGGCATGCCAGGGTCTCCAGCCACTGCAAATGAACTCCAGATGCATGAACCCCCTTGTGCATCTGGCTTATATGGGTCCTGAAGAATCAAACTGGGATCCTTTGGCTTTGCAGGCAAACACCTTAACTGCTAAGCCATCTCTCCAGCCCCAACCAGTGAGTTGTTTGAGGCTACTTATGAAAGCATGGGTGACTCGAAGGCAGCTGCATCACTGAAAAGCCCATTCCAGACTAGGTGGTGACTCAGGAAGGCTGCATTGCTGGGTCTCACTTTACTACCTGCAGGCAGCTCTACTGGTATATCAGGGTCTCCTTTTCCCAGGAATCCTTACTCCTCATGTACCCTTGGGGAGAAGCCTCGTGGATCATGAAAGTTCCAGGAACTTCCTGAGGCTTGTGAATTGTTCATTTTTTTAAAAAAAATATTTTATTTGGGGGCTGGAGAGATGGCTTAGTGGTTAAAGTGCATTTCTGTAAAGCTAAAGGTCCCAGGTTCAAATCTCCAGGTCCCACATAAGCCAGATGCACATGGTGATGCATGCATTTGGAGTTCGTTTGCAGTGGCTAGAGGCCCTGGCATGCCCGTTCTCACTCTCTCTTTCTCTCTCTCTCTTGTGTCTACTAATAAAAAAATAAAATAAATAAATCTTTAAATATATATTTTTTATTTTTATTTACTTATTTGAAGAGAGACAGAAAGAAGCAGAGAGAGAGAGAGAGAAAGCGAGAGGGAGAGGGAGAGAGAGAGAATGGGCACACCAGGGCCTCCAGCTGCTGCAAACAAACTCCAGGTGCATGTGCCACCATGTGCATCTGGCTCTATGTAGGTCCTGGGGAATCCAATCTAGGTCCTTTGGCTTTGCAGGCAAGTGTCTTAACCACTAAGCCATCTCTCTGGCATGAGTTGTTCATTTTGGAGCCTTAATAAACCTCCCATCAGGAACCCCCTGAAATTTAGGAGCCTATTTTCAATTCCTAAGGAGCCTCTCTCCAGGTTGGAATATTTCAGTGTGTAGGGAACTGCTATACCACTACGGGCAGTTTATAAGGATTCGAGGGAGAGAGAAGTTGTGAGGTGCTTAGCCCAGGGCCAGGTCCTTGGTAAATAAATGCCTAACAAATCGCTGGGCGTGGTGGTGCACACCTGTGATCCCAGGGAGGCTGTTGTGAGATCAAGGCCAGTCTGGGCTACATAGCCAAACCCTGTCTCCAAAAGAAAAAAACATTTTTGGTTTTTTGAGGTAGGGTCTCACTCCAGTCCAGGCTGACCTGAAATTCACCCTATAGTCTCAGGGTGGCCTTGAACTCATGATGATCCTCCTACCTCTCCTCCCGAGTGCTGGGATTAAAGGTGTGCACCACCATACCCGGCCTTGTCTCCAAAAAAAATTAAAGCTTTAATATTACTATATTTTAAATATTATTTTTGTTGTTAAAATACACTATACATAGGAATATTAAAGGCAATGTGTAGGGCTGGAGAGATGGCTCAGTGGTTAAGGTGCTTGCATGTGAAGCCAAAGGACCCAGGTTTGATTTCCTAGTACCCACGTAAGCCACATGAACAAGGTGGTACATGTGTCTGGAGTTTGTTTGCAGTGACTAGAGGTCCTGGCATCCCCATCTCTCTCTCTCACACACACACAAATACATAAATAAAAATATGACAAATGAAATAAAAATTTAAATCTACTAATGTTTTTTTGTTGTAAAAAGTAGCAGCAAGATGGATGCTTATAGCTGGAATATTCAAAGCAATATTTAAAGCCACAGCCTACTATTATTATCATCATAAAATTCTCAAAAACATATAATAATTCAGTGTCAGTGTGGCGGTTAAGGCATTTGCCTGCAAAACCAAAGGGACCCGGTTTGATTCTCCAGGACTCACGTTAGCCAGATGCACAAGGGGGTACATACATCTGGAGTTTGTTTGCAGTAGCTGGAGGCTCTGGCGTGCCCATTCTCTCTCTCTCTCTGCCTCTCTCTCAACTAACTAACTAACTAACTAACTAACTAACTAACTAACTAACTAACTAAATAAAAATATATTAAAAAATAATAATAGCCCAGGGTACTTCGACAGCCCTGGAGGTCTTGAGTCGGATGGCACTGATGTGTAATCATTATGAACAGCAGTGGAAAATTGCGGGGCGCATGTTTGGGTTACAGTGAAATTTGTGTGCAGACACCTCTGTGGAACAGGTTGTCATCAAATAGACCTAATAAATAAAATGTCTATGTGAAAAGCACCAGCAGGGCTAGGGAGATGGCTTAGTGGTTAAGGCCCTTTCCTGCAAAGACAAAGGACCTAGGTTCAATTCCCCAGCACCCCACGTAAGCCAGATGCACAAGGGGGCTCATGCATCTGGAGTTCGTTTACAGTGTCTGGAGGCCCTGGTGTGCCCATTTTGTCTCTTTCTCTCTCTCTCTTTCAAATAAATAAGCAAAATAAAAAATATTTTTTAAAGTTCCAGCAGTTTACCCCAATGATGACTTGAAAAACAATTTATATATGGGATATAATTGGGGAAAATACACTCAAAATACATCCTAATCTCCTTATGCAGAAGCCAGTAAGGTTGTCATGCAGGTTTTTTTTTTTTTTTTTTTTTTGTTTGTTTTGTTTTTTCTCTTTGAGATAGTCTAATGTAACTGAGGCTGGCCTAGAACTCCTGACGTAGCCAAGACCACTGCTCAACTCCTGATTCTCTTCTCCACTTTCCAAGTGCTAAGATGTGAGGTGTGTGCCAGCATTCCTGGCATGTTTCATACTTAAAACTAAACAAAACACAAAACCTTTTTAGGACTGGAAAGATGGCTTAGCAGTTAAGGCACTTACTTGTGAAGCCTAAGGACCCAGGTTCAATTCCCCAGAACCCACGTAAGCTGGATGCACAAGGTGGTGCATGCATCTGGAGTTTGTTTGCAGTGGCTGGAGGCCCTGGTATACCCATTCTCTCTCTCTCTGAAATAAATACATAAATAAAATATTTCAAAGCCTTTTTTTTTTTTTTTTTTTTTTTTTTTTTTTTTTTGAGGTAGGGTCTCACTCTAGCTCAGGCTGACCTGGAATTCACTATGTAGTCTCAGGGTGGCCTTGAACTCACTGCGATCCTCCTAACTCTGCCTCCCAAGTGCTGGGATTAAAGGCGTGCGCCACCACGCCCGGCTTTTAAAAACCTTTTTATTGACAAATTTCATACGTAATGTGCTTTGGTCATAATCCTCTCCCACTACCTTCTTTTGCCTCCCTCCCCCTTCCACATTCTTTCCAACTAGTTCCGCTTGTATTTTGGTTTCTTGTGGGGTTTTTTTTTGGGGGGGGGTGTCTCTCTATCATGCATGATAACATGTTATGGGCCAAAGATCGTGTAGATCTTGGACAGGTAACATCAGTAACATCAGTTGCCGTGAGGTTAAGAACTCAATGGCCACGTCATGCTCACAAGACCAGATTCCAAAACACTCTCCCCAGCCCTGGGCCCTTACTGTCTTTCCACCCCTTTCCCACAGTGTTCTCTGAGCTTTGGAAGGGGTGCTGTCGCCTTTAGTGCTAGGGGCTCAGCAGTGACTCCACACTTTGACAAGTTGAAGAATTTGCAGTAGTCAATGCCATCTGCACAGAGAAGCTTCTCTAATCAAAGGTGAAAGAGGTCAGGCACATAGATTCCTTTCAAACCATATAGATCCACCGAGTGTTTCCGACTAGGTGAGCAGGCTGAAAAGGATATGGTACATTAACTTTTCAGAGTGTCTGTCAGAGGTAGAACTCTATAGAGGCAGGAGACTTTACTTGTATTTTACTTATTTATTTGAGAAAGAGAGAGAGAGGAGGCAGAGATAGAGAACGGGTGTATCAAGGTCTCTGGCCACTGCAAACGAACTCCAGACACATGCGCCACCCATGCGTCTGGTTTACGTGGGTCCTGGGGAATCGAACCTGAATCCTTAGGCTTTGTAGGCAAGTTCCTTGACCGCTAAGCCATCTCTCCAGCCCAGAAGACTTTTTTTTTCATTCCAGTCCTTGAATGGCTTTGTCTATACTATGCAAGAGCTAACCCACTCAGCTATATCCAGGCTTAGTTGCTTTTTTTTCTTTTCCTTTTTTTTTCTGAGACAAGTTTATTCAGGTTAGCCTATATTAACAACACACATGTACACATGACCTGATATATTTTTTTCTTTTTTTTTTATGACCTGATATTTTATATTTATATTTATGAACTGATATTTCTTTAAGGAAAACATATTTTCTCTCAAAGTGAGAATTAGGTAGTCCCAGCACTTGGGAGGTGGAGGTAGGAAGATCAGGAATTCAAGGATTGAGTTGGCTATACTGTGAGTTCAAAGCCAGTCTGGGATATGTGAGACCCTGTCTCAAAACAAAAATAAAAAGTAAATAAATAAACCCCATAATATTCAAACTGAAAATCAAGATTTATCCACCGGTTGTAAACAGCTTGGGTTCCCAGCACTTGGGAGGTGGAGGCAGGGGGATTACAATATCCAGACTAGTCTGGATTATATAGTGAATTCCAGGCCAGGCTGAATTACATAGAAACTTATCTCCAAGGAAAGAAGGAAAGAAAAAAGAAAGAAAGAAAGAAAGAAGGAAGGGAGGGAGGGGAAAAAGGAGGGGAGAAGAAAAAGTCAGGCAGGAAGAAAGAGAAAAAAGAAAAAGAGGGACTGGAGGGATGGCTTAGCAGTTAACGCAGTTGCCTGAAATGCCTAACAACCTGGGTTCAATTCCCCAGTACCCATGTTAAACCAGATGCACAAAGTGGCGCATGCATCTGGAGAGTGCACCTGGAGCTCATTTGCAGTGGCTGGAAGCCCTGGCATGTCAATTCTGTCTGTCTGTCTGTCTGTCTCTCTCTCTCTCTCCTTGCAAATAAATAAATTTTTTTTTAAAAGAAAGAAAAACAGGATCGATTTCCATGAGAATTCCAACTGTCCTGAAGGGACAGTGATGAGATATTTATGACATAGAACTACGTAGGGCTCTCCAGGTCATTCTGAACTCTTCCATTCTGTACCTCTTTTCCCCTGATGGACCCTCCAGTTTGGAATCACTGTCTCATTTCTTACTCTTGCCTATTCCAGTAGCTTGCATCTGGCTTCTAGGGAGGTTATTTATTGAGTTATGTTAGCTAAACTAATCACAGGTTTACTTGGGTGGCCAGTGCCCTAACTCCTGTCTCAGGGTTTGGCTCCTAACAGTCGCCTGATAAACGTTTGCCGGATGGGATTGAATTAGCCTGGGTGAGAATTGGGAGAGCCGCTCACTTGCCTGAGCCGCCGGGATTTCTGCTTCCCAGAGGCTCAGCCTGCATTCCGCCTTATCCCCCTGTCTCTGCTTGCAAGTGCCAGGCAGGCTGCCTCCCTCCTCCTGAGGACAAGGGATGCTGGGCCCTTTGATGAGCGTGCGTGCAGCTTGACTCAGCTTGAAGGTCACAGACCCATGGAGCACGTGTGAATTGCCCTGAAACAGCATTTTCCCAAGGTCTGACTGTGCTAATTATTCGTACTCCCCCCACCCCAGCTGGCTGTGAAAACCTTGGGCTTGAAAATGAAATCAAGGGAGGGGGTGGGGAAGGGCAGGGGGGAAGGAAAGGAGCTAACAAGAGGAACAAGGTCACCCATCTGCTGCCACGGTCCACGCGTCTTTATCTGTGACGCCACCAGGCCCCCAAGGTCCCCTCTCTTCTTTAAAACACTCGAATCACCAAAAAAAAAAAAAAAAGATTAAAAGTAACCAAATCCTGGCCTTCTGTCTTAGACATAACAGAGCTTTATAATGAGGCTGTCCTGAGGCCCGCAGCCTCTTTCTTCCTTTCTTTCTTTCTTTCTTTCTTTCTTTCTTTCTTTCTTTCTTTCTCTCTTTCTCTCTTTCTCTTTCTTTCTTTCTCTCTTTTCTTTCTTTCTTTCTTTCCTTCTTTCTTTCTCCTTCCTTCCTTCCTTCCTTCCTTCCTTCCTTCCTTTCTTTCTTTCTTTCTTTCTCTCTTTCTCTTTCTTTCTTTCTCTCTTTTCTTTCTTTCTTTCTTTCTTTCTTTCTTTCTCCTTCCTTCCTTCCTTCCTTCCTTCCTTCCTTCCTTCCTTCCTTTCTTTCTTTCTTTCTTTCTTTCTTTCTTTCTTTCTTTTCTTTCTTTCTTTCTTTCTTTCTTTCTTTCTTTCTTCTTTCCTGTGGCCCTGGGCTGGCTTGTGGGGGGTTGGTTAGGGAGGTGCTAGCTACTGGTGGACAGGTCAGGTCACTTTGCAGGCAGCTGTGCATATCTGCCAGGGTCTGCTTCCTGGGCAAGTGACAGACAGATCTACTTTTTTTTTTTTTTTTTTGGACAGGGCTGTGGTAGGCCTTGTTATTCCACACCTCTGTAGGGGAACAGGGGATGAGTCCTCAAGGCTAGGAAGCCAGAGAGCCTCAGAGGCCACACCATCTTGGTGCTGATCCCCTGTGTGACCTGTGTACCATGAGGGGATGCAGACAAATCAATGCATGAGTAATGCCCACCTTGACAGAGGTGCTGGCTGGGAGGAAGGGTGAGGCCTGGGACCACTGAGTCTAGAGGAACCCGGGGTATGTGAGTCACAAGTCTCGGTTTCTGCAGTGACAAAGTAGGAATCTCACCCATCTTATCCACACAGGAAGTCATGTGCTGTGTTGGGTTCCAGTACTACACACACAGCTGGCACTTCAATAATGCTTGCCCAGTTATTCCCAACACAAGCCCACTATATAAATATTCATGCAACCACTAGAACCACAGTCAGGAAACCAACGTGAAAGCAGGGACGAGGCTGACCTGTAAGTTCCTTCAGGATATATATATTTAATTGAGAGAGACATTGAGAGAGAAGAGGCAGAAAGAGAACGGGTGCTCCCAGGCCTTTTCAGCAGCTGTGAACTAATTCCAGACGCGTGCGCCCCCTTATGCACATGTGCGACATTGCACGCTTGTGTCACTTTTGTGTCTGGCTAAACGTGGGACCTAGAGATTCGACTGTCTCATATAAATATAAATATTTATCACACATACACCAAGTGCCAGATACTATTTCAAGTGCTCTGGTCCCTGGGCAAAGGATGAACTCAAAGTTCTATAAGTTTCATGAAATATGTTTGGGGTCTAGAGCATGACCCACGATGACCAAGGACATACTTCCTTTGGATTGGACGGAAGCTGAGTGGGTCAGAAGCTGCCTAGCTGGAGAGGTTTCCAGACCCTCACTGTCTTGGTTGTGTGTCACTCAGGGAGCGGGATGAGACAGTGGCTATTTGTGCGCATGGTGATGTCATGCTGTTGTCCCAGATTGAATTTACGGTTGTCAGAAAGCCCGATGGTGGTTGAGTTGCTTGTTTTTCGGGAATAGCTATTAAGCCAAGTTATCCTTATTCTGTTCTGCTTAAGCTTTTAGTTTCCAACCTTAATGCGGGACATTTGTGAACCTTTCCCCTGATGGTTTCTTTTGTGTATTTTATTTCACGTTTCTGCTCTGAGGAGACGTTGTGTCTTGACTCCGAGGAAGGAGGATGGTTGGTCCTGCAGTACATCATCATTTTGGCCAAACTAGGGAGGCTCAACTTTCTTCTAGGTGCAATGGGGCACCGTTGAATGGTGTTAATAATGGAGTAGCAAGAAAAGACTCTCTTCTAGACGTACAGCATGAGAGAGAGAGAGAGAGAGAGAGAGAGAGAGAGAGAGAGAGGTGAGTGAGGATTCCCCAGAGAGCTGCAGGACAGAATTCAGATTGGGTTGTGGAGAGGAGACCTGGGGAGAGACTCGGCCAGAGCCGCGGCACCAAGGAGGGAGAGAAAGGACATAAGGAATAAAAACGGAGAGGGGCATGGGTCTGTGTGGACAAATAATCCCTTCCAAAATGAGGACTCTGGGGCAGAAGCACATTTTAGGAAGAGGTTGATGGCTCTGAGTGTGATGGTGGTGAGGATGCTGGATGAGAGTCCAATGAAGCTGTCTCAGGCTGGAGGGATGGCTTAGTAGTTAAGGCATTTGCCTGCAAAGCCAAAGGATCACAGTTCGTTTCTCTAGGACCCACGTAAGCCAGATGCACAAGGGGATGCATGCACCTGGAGTTCGTTTGCAGCGGCTAGAGGCCCTGATGTGCCCATTCTCTCTTTCTGCCTCTCTCTCTCTCTCTCTCAAATAAATAAATAAATAAATAAATAAATAAATAAATAAATAAATAAATAAATTTTTAAAAAAAGAAGAGAAGGTGCCTGGGGAAATGGCTTAGCAGTTAAGGTGTTCGTTTGCAGTGGCTGGAGGCCCTGGCACGTCCATTCTCTCTTTCCCTCTATCTGCCTCTTCCTTTCTCTCTCTCAAGCAAATTTTACAAATATATATACATATATATATATATATATATACATACACACACACATATATATGTGTATATATATACACACACATACATACATATATATACATGTATGTATATATATACATGTAAATATAAAGAGAAGGTGGAAATATATAGCTGTGGTTTCCAGAACAATTATAAAACTTTCCCATTGGGCTGGCACAGCAGCCTGCTTGGTGTGGGCAAGGTCTGCTACTGAATGGCCAAAGATGAAGGAGTGTTCCTTTCTCTTGGGAAACTCAGCGGATTTCAGGGAAATGTCCATTCACTGGACTGTTTGTTCCTCTGGGAGCTCATACAAAAGGAAAGATCAGCAGGAAATAGGGGGAATAAAAAAGATTAGTAAGTATATGGTGCCACTTGTAATCCCTGCACACTGGAGGCTGAGGCAAAAGGGTTATGAGTTCAAGGCCAGCCTGGGCTACATAGAGAGTTCTAAACAATCCTGGGCTACATAGCAAGACCTTCTCTCAAAAAAAAAAAAAACAAAACAAAACAAAACAAACAGAAAAAAAAAAAACTAGCCAAGGACTGGGAAGATTGCTTGGTGGTTAAAGGCATTTGTTTGCAAAGCCTGTGGCCTGGATCAATCCACAAACACCCATGGAAAACCAGATGCAAAAAGTGGTGCATGCATCTGGTGTTCCTTTGCAGAGAGGTTAGAGACACTGGTGCACATGTGCATGCATACACACGCAAATAAATAATTTTATTTAGTTTTTTTAAATCTTTCATTTATTTATTTTTTTCAAGGTAGTGTCTCATTCTAGCCAGGGTAAACTGGAGCTCACTCTGTAGTCCCAGGCTGTTCTCACACTCATAGAGATTGTCCTACCTCTGTCTCCCGAGGGCTGGGATTAAAGGCGCGGGCCACTGGACCCGGCATAAATAATTTTTAAATAGCAACCAGAAAACACTCCCCTGCAGATAACAAATGATGACTTCCGCCCAAATGGTACTAAGGGAGTGATCCCTGGATTTTTGGACTGGGAGGGAATGGATAAAGAAACCAAACTTCAGTTTATAACCCAGTGAGGGGCAGATCACATCTCTGCCACTTTTTCTCCTTGCTCATGCTACGCCAGCCACTCTTTCGGCCTGGATGGCGCTCAGCACCCTACTGTCTCAAGGCCTTAGCAAACTGCTTTTCCTGGAGCCTAAATGTTCTTCCCAAATGCTTTCTTCATGTCTCGCTCCTACGTCCTTTTTTGGATTTCCTCTCAGAAGTTACCTTTTCATGGGAAGCCTCAATTATCCTCATAAACCAGCATCCCACACCAACGCCCATGTCCCCCCTTCTTTCTGCTTAGCTCATAGCACTTCTCATCACCTTCCCTTCACAATGGTTGTATCAGTTCCATCAAGGCAAGGCCTCTCTTTGCTCCATTCGCTGCCTGCAGCTGTGCCCCGGAATGACTGAATAAAGGAGGGAGGGAGTGATCAAACCCACACTGAGAGAAGATGAGGCTGTATCTGTGTGGTTTGCCCAAATATGGAAAGTCTAGAGCTGATGTGGAAGTCCAGACTAATATTATTAGGAATTGGTACTCCATTTTGTAAAGGAACTTAAAAAAATTAGCGCGCATGTGTGTGTGTGTGTGTGTGTGTGTGTGTGTGTGTACCTTTGTAGGGTCCCATATGCTTGTCTGTGGCTGTGGCAGGGTCAATAGCCTCCAGTGGTCAGAGTGTAACACTGGCTATCCTACTGCTTTGCCTGGTCTTATTTTGAGCCAGAGACTCTTGTCTCTCTCTCTCTTTCTCCCCTCTCTCTCTCTCTCTCTCTCTCTCTCGGTTTTTCAAGGTAGGGGTCTCACTATCCTTGGCTGACCTGGAATTCGTTATGTAGTCTCAGGCAGTCCTTGAACTCATAGCAATCCTCCTACCTCTGCCTCCCGAATACTGGGATTAAAAGTGTGTGCCACCACATCTGGCCAGTCTCTCTCCCTCTCCCTCTCCCTCTCCCTCTCTCTCTCTCTCTCTCTCTCTCTCTCTCTTTTTCCCCCAGCTAGGGTCTCACTCTAGGTCAGGCTGACCTGGATTTCACTATCTAGTCTCAGGACATGCCAGGGCCTCTTGCCACTTCAAATGAATTCCAGACACATGCACCACTTTGTACATCTGGCCTTATGTGGATACTGGGGAATTGAACCAGGGATGGCAGGCTTTGCAATCAAGTGTCTTTGACTGAGCCGAGCCATCTCTCCAGCCCAGAAACTGCATTTTAAGAGAAGAAATTTATCCAGGAAAAGGTAAATGAGATTAGATTTCCTTTAGTCATGGAAGAGCCAACACATTACCACTTCCATTTTCCTTTGTCAATGTTTTTGCAATCAGCCGTTCAGATTCACTTACAAGTTTTTTGAAGGGCTTGTTGTACTTCCGGCCCTGCTGAAGCCCCAGAACATAGAGCAGGGGGTGTGTAAACTGGGTGTCAGTCTCTCAACCTTCCTCCCTCATCCCCAGAGGACCTAGACAAATGTGAACCTTTAATGTCACTTATTACAGTAATGAATCAATGAACGAACGTATGGTTTTGTTGTGGAAATAAAGCCAACGTGGGTCAAAGAGGACTTTTTGATAACTCTTGAAGCAACAAATGGAGCATAAAAATCATTGGGGTTCAGAGGAATAGAACGGAGTCTGAAGTCATTCCTTCAGAGTCAGCAGCAGTTACAGGCATAAATTCTAAAGCCAGTCAGCCTAGGTTTAGTCGTGCCTCTACCAATATTAGCTGGGTGACCTTGGGCCTTGAGCCTCGTTGCTTCTGTTAACTCGTCCGTCAAATGCGGATAACCATGGCACAGGCGCTGTCAGCAGCGGAAGAACACAAGGAGGGCTGGAAAGATGGCTCAGCTGTTAAAGGCTCTCGCTTTCAAAGCTTGCCAGCCTGAATTAAATTCTCAACTCCCATGTGAACTAGACACAGCAAGTGACGCAAGGGTCTGGCATTCGTGTGTAGCGGCAAGAGGCTTTGGTACAACCATGCACACATGTGTATGAGCAAACAAATAAGTAAATGACAGGTAAAGCCCTTCCACTGGTGCCCAGTGCTTGCTCACAGCTGCCTAGATATTGACTACTGTTATAACCAGGCTGGGATGGGATGAAATCCTCACGTTAGAGCCTGAATTTAAACAATTTCCTTTTTTAGAAAATATTTATTTGGGGGCTGGAGAGATGGCTTAGTGGTTAAGTGCTTGCCTGTGAAGCCTAAGGACCCTGGTTTGAGGCTCTATTCCCTAATACCCACGTAAGCCAGATGCACAAGGTGGCACATGCATCTGGAGTTCGTTTGCAATGGCTGGAGGCCCTGATGTGCCCATTCTCTCTCTCTCTCTCTCTCTCTTTCACTCTCTCTGTCTGTCGCTCTCAAATAAGCAAATAAAAATAAATAAAAAAATATTTATTTTAAGCCAGGTGTGGTGGTGCACGCCTTTAATCCCAGCGCTCAGGAGGCAGAGGTAGGAGGATCAACATGAGTTTGAGGCCACCCCGAGACTACATAGTGAATTCCAGTTCAGCCTGGGCTAGAGTGAGACCCTACCTCGAAAAGCCCCCCCAAAATTATTTTATTTATTTGAGGGGGGTGTAAAGAAGAGAATGGGTGCACCAGGACCTCTAGCCACTGTAAACGAACTCCAGACTCGTGCACCACCTTGTGCATTGGCTTACACGGGTACTGGGGAATTGAACCTGGGTCCCTAGGCTTTGAAAGCAAGCATCTTAACTGCTAAGCCATCGCTCCAGCCCCACCTTTCCTTTTTAAGCTTGCCTTTCCTCTCCTCTTTTCTCCTTCCCTCCTCTTCCTTCCCTTTCTCTTCTTCCCTTCTTCTCTTCTCTCATCTATATTTCCTTCTTTCCTTCCTTCTTTTCTTCCTTCTGTCCTTCTTCCCTCCCTCTTTCCCTTCCTTCCTCCCTTCCTCTTTCCTTCCATCCCTCCCTTCCTTCCTCTTTCCTTCCACCCCTCTCTTCCTTCTGAGGCAGCATTGGTTAAAGGCATACAGTCTAAAGAAAATTAGGTTGGGTTTAAATCCCAGGTCAGTCATCCATCTCTGCCTTCCTTCTTGGGAATGAAACCTAGGGTCTCATACATGCTATGCAGCCTCTCAACCACTGAGATACATCCCCAGTCTAGACAATTTCTGTAACTTTTGTGTTTTATTTATTTATTTATTTATTTGCAAGCAGAGAGAGATAGAGAGACAGATAGAGAATGGGCACACCAGGGTCTCTACCCACTGCAAATGAACTCCAGGTGCATGCACTCCTTGTGCATCTGGCTTAGGTGGGTCCTGGGAATTGAACCTGGGTCCTTTGGCTTTGAAGGCAAATGCCTTAACCACTAAGCCATCTCTCCAGCCCCTTTCTTTTGAAACAAAGACTCTATAGTCCAGGCTGACCTCAAACTTGTGGCAATCCTGCTGCCTCAGCTTCCTGTGTGCTAAGGTTACAGGCACGAGCCACTGTGCCTGTGGGTTTCTTCTGTCATCTGGTGAACAGTCACAATAATTGTCCCTTGTAGGGTCGATGTAATCGTTTAAATACAATCTTTATTTCAGTACATGGTGCATTAGGAGTATAAGGCAAGTGTGTACTGAATGAATGACATGGTTGGATCATTACTGACAGTGAATTTAGAGTGAGCAAACCCTTCAAGAAATGTAAACGAAGAGCCAGAAGTGGTGGTGCACCCCTTTAATCCCAGTAATCGGGAGACAGAGGTAGGAGGATCTCCATGAGCTCGAGGCCACCCTGAGACTACAGAGTGATTTTCCAGGTCAGCCTGGGCTAGAATGAGACCCTACTTAAAAAAAAAAAAAAAAGAAAAAGAAAGAAAGAAAGAAAGAAAGAAAGAAAGAAAGAAAGGAAGGAAGGAAGGAAAGAAATGCAAGTGAGAAATGATGAGGGTATGGGGGTATGGGTGATTGGAGTGCTCACTGAGAGAACTCTGCAAGTCTGATTTGGAAGGACAGGGCAACAGAGAGAAAAGAAAAGGCATTCTGAGGACTGGAGAGATGGCTTAGTGGTTAAGGCCTTTGTCTGAGAATTCCCCAGTTCTCACATAAGCCAGATGCACAAGGTGGAGCTTGCTTCTAGAGTTTGTTTGCAGTGGCTAGGGGCCCTGGCACTCTCTATCTCCCCGCCCCCCGTCCCGGTCTTTCAAATAAATAAATAAATAAATAAATAAATAATTTATTTATTTATTTTAGAAAAAGAAAAGGCATTCTGGATAGATGAACTAGCATGTGGAAAATCTTCAATGAAAGAGCACTTACTTGCCAGAAAGAGATTTAAAAAATAGACTTAATGAGTTCATGTGCAGTGGCTGGAGGCCCTGGCATACTCATTCTCTCCCTCTCTCTCTCTCTCTCTCTCTCTCTCTGCCTCTTTCTCAAATAAATAAATAAAGATAAAATATCTAAAAAAAGTAAAATAAAAGAAATTGTGGACAAATGTCCCATGACTCTGGGACTATGTTTTCCACACAGGCCATAATTCCAAGGAATGCCCAAACCAGCGCAGCAGTCAGACTTGGCGGAGGCTGCGGGCGGGGGGCGGGGGTGGTCTGGAACACTTTGCAAACGTTCCTTCAATGTGCACACAAACACTTTGCGTGAGGTCAAGACCACATGGTGCTCTGGGGGCTGCTGTGGAGGTGGTAATGTGAAGAAATTTGATCAGAAAACGGAAGAGTCCTTAAAAATGCAATTGATCAGCCTCCACCTCCACCCACATAGTATTGCCTCAAGTATTCTCTCCTTCCTTCCTTCCTTCCTTCCTTCCTTCCTTCCTTCCTTCCTTCCTTCCTTCCTTCCTTCCTTCCTTCCCTCCTCCCTCCCTCCCTCCCTCCCTCCCTCCCTCCCTCCCTCCTTCCTTCCTTCCTTTTTTTTTTTCTGAGGTACGGTCTCACTCTAGCCCAGGCTGACCTGGAATTCACTATGTAGTCTCAGGGTGGACTCGAACTCAAGGCGATCCTCCTACCTCTGCCTCCCGAGTGCTGGGATTAAAGGTGTGCGCCACCACGACTGGCTCTCAAGGATTCCTGACCACCAAGAAGCTTCTGTGATGAGAAGGCAGGAGGGAAGTGTTAGATTGTATCTCCCTACCTTTTATCCCTATAGTCTCTGACATCATGGGTGACAAGGTCTTCTGGATCCAGAGAGACTTGGGGCCTCAGCTCGGGCAGATGTGTAGGCTCATGTGTACAAACTTGCTGGCAGTGCCCAAGTTTCACAGACTTTCATCCATTGGCCTGAGTTAAACACCCATGCTAAGCCAGGAGTGAGTGGCTCATATTCTGCAATCCCATCATCACCCAGGAGGCTAAAGCAAGAGTTTGAGGTCCACCTGGACCATGTGTCAAGTATCAGGCCATCAAAAACCCACATAGCAGCTGGGCATGGTGGCGCACACCTTTAATCCCAGCACTCGGGAGGCATAGGTAGGAAGAGCACCATGAGTTTGAGGCCACCCTGAGACTACATAGTGAATTCCAGGTTAGAGTGAGACCGTACCTCGAAAAATCAAAAGAACACACACACACATAAAAAAAAAAAAACAAACAAACAAACAAAACACACATAGCAAGATTCTGTCTTGAAAAACAAACAAAAGCACACCATATAATAGTTCATGGCTTTAATCCCAGAATTTTGGAGCCTGGGGTAGGAGGATAAAAGTTTAAAGCCAGCCTGGGCTACAGAGTGAGTTTCAGGTTAGCCATGACTAGAGGGAAAACCTGCCTCAAAAAAAAAAAAAAAAAAAACCCACTGTTGTGACTACTCACACTCATATTACCGTTTACATGTTAGTTCACAGTGGATTGCAGTTTTTGCTTTGTTTTGCTTTTTGTTTTTGTTGTTTTGGTTTTTCAAGGTAGGGTCTTGCTCTAGCCCAGGCTGACCTGGAATTCACTGTATAGTCCCAGGGTGGCGATCCACCTACTTCTGCCTCCTGAGTGCTGGGATTAAAGGTGTGCGCCACCACGCCCGGCTAACATTCTTCTGACAATGAGAAGCAAGTCCTATATTATCCTGGCATTCTCCCTAACCTTGACACAGTTTCTGACGCATTCTAGAAGCTGATTAGATACGTGTTGACTTGAGAGGCTGGGGAAATAGCTCAAAAGGTTAAGAGAACTTGCTGTGCGAGCCTTAAAAACCAAGTTCAATCCCCAACACCCATGTAAAATGCTGACCATGGCCACCCATGCCTGTCACCCCAGTGCTGAAGGGGGCAGAGACAGGAGAGCGTCAGGGTTACCCGGACAGCCAGTCAGATGGAAAAACAGAGAGCTCCATGTTCAGTGAGAGACTCAGTCTTGGGAAAATGACGTGGAAGAGTGATGGTGGAGTACTTGCCTGCCTAAGCTGCTGTTGTACAACACACACACACACACACACACACACACACACACACTTTACTGACACGAATCTCCAGCAGCAGGGACAACTGCTTTGCCATGAACAGAATGACAAAATGAAAGTGGACTTTTGATTTTTATTTTTTTGGCCCAAATGGATCAGTATGTTCTCAAAAAGGGAGAGGACTTTTTCAGATAGGAGTGAGACCTGAGGAGATAAATGACCCACTGTACCCCACCCCGGCCCCAGCTGACACCACAGAGGAATTGGGGAAATGAGCAAGAGTGCTGCTTTCTTAGTGAATCTGATATCAGCACAAGGGTGAAGGAGAAAGACACGGAGGACACTCAACACCTACCCAAGCAGAGATCCAGAGGCTCCTAAGAGCCCATCACTGCAGTAGACTTAAGATGCTCCCAGCATGGCTCAGGGAATTGTGCGGAAGAGGGGGTGGGAAGATTGTTAGAGCCACAAGCTGGGACACTATGCATGGAGGCCTTGCCTCTCCCCCATAACTGACTGCAGCCCCCATAATACACGACCCACAATCCCCATGGGGTTGACCTGCATCCCCAACAAGGAAGGCCTCTTCAGAAAAGGGGCAGGGAGTGTGCTAGAGAGATGGCTTAGTGGTTAAGTGCTTACCTATGAAGCCTAAGGACCATGGTTTGAGGCTTGATTCCCCAGTACCCCCGCCCCCCGCCCCGTAAGCCACAAGATGGTGCATGCATCTGGAGTTTGTTTGCAGTGGCTGGAGGCCCTGGTGCGCCTGTTCTCTCTCTTGCTCTGCCTTTCTCTCTCTGTCTGTTGCTAATAAATAAATAAAAATAAACTAAATTTAAAAAACAGAAAAGGGGCAGGAAGGAGGGAAAGGATGGTATCAACATGTGTTGTTTCCATACTAAGTATGTCCATATCTAATTTAAAAAAAAAAAAAAAAAGACAGAAGAGCCCAGGTCTGCAGTGAAAGGAGGTTGCCTCTGCTTAGGGCCACGTGCACAATAAGCTTTTGCCTCTGTTCTCCCACACGCAGCCTTCATATGAGGAAATACAGCACTCCACGGAACTATATAACAAGGGGATCTTTAGTTGTTTTCTTTTCTTTTTTCTTTTTTTTCTTTTGCCCCAACCCTGAGCTCCGGCACTTGAATAATCCTGATTTCCGGAGAACAGACTACTGTAATGATAATCCAGGAAGTGAATTGCCCTTTGAAAAGCAAGGAAGAAAGCAATGGCGAAGTATTTATTTATATTTAATGCTCCAGGGCTTCTGGTCCTTGCTTTGAAGAGCTCCGGGCCAGCGCTTTCTGAGGTCATTCATCCGAGGGGCAAATCTAAATGGGTTTCAGGCTGCTCCTGGCCCCAGAGCCTGGCACACGGTGTTTATAGCCAGTGTGCTTTCCAGAGATGCTGGGTGAGGGGAAGAATAGGCTGGTAACAGTAGAAAGGAGAGAGACAGGCAGACGTACAGAGAGAGAGAGAGAGAGAGAGAGAGAGAGCGCTTAAGTTTGAATCTGCCCTACAATCCTTGGTCAGAGATGAATACCCTAGAATGGATTACTTTGGTGTTATTGGGTAGGGATAGCTTGCCCACCTCTTTCAGCCTTGAGTTCGGGTGCAGACACTTTGGTTTCTGTCTTTCTTAAGCTTGTGTCTGGAAATGCCTGTTGAGTGACCTCAGCTCTGGCCACCCAAGTTGGACTGGCTCTGGGAGCATCTACCTATTATTTATTATTGCTGCTATTATTATTATTATTATTATTATTATGTAATGCTCAGGAGTTTGTTGTTCATTGCAGAAAACAAAAATAAAATAAACACACGCTGGAGGGATGGCTCAGCCATTAAGGCACTTGCCTGCAAAGCCTAAGGACCCAAGTTTGATTCCCCAGGACCCACATAAGGCAGATGCATATGGTAGCACATGCATCTGGAGTTTGTCTGCACTGGCTGGAGGCCCTGGTGCGCCCATTCTCATTCTCTCCCTCCTTCCCTCTCTCTCATAAACAAATACATAAATAAAGATAAAATATTAAAACAATAAAAGAAATACTACAATTGTTCTGTCTGTCAGATGTAGTCATTGCTGGGTATGGTGGGGTAAACCTGTAATATCAGCACTTGAGAGGTAGGAGCAGGTGACCAGCTGGGGCGACATAGTGAGCTGGAGGCAAGACTGGTAAACACAGTGAAAGCCACTCTCAAAAATCCAGTGGCTGGAGCTGGACAGGGAGGCTCATGCCTATATCGTGAATATTCAGGCAGCTAAGGCAAGAGGATTTCCTGTGAGTTCAACCTGGGCTATGTAGTGAGATCCTGTGTAAAAAAAAAAAAAAGCCAGGCATGGTGTGCATACCTTTAATCCCAGCACAAGGGAGGCAGAGGTAGGAGGATTACTGTGAGTTCGAGGCCACCCTGAGACGACACAGTGAATTCCAGGCAGCCTGGGCTAGAGTGAGACCCTACCTTGAAAAAAAAAAAAAAAAAAAAAAAGAATAAATAAATAAAACAAAGAAAGGGGCTGGAGAGATGGTTGAGCAGTTAAGGTGCTGCCTGCAAAGTCTAACAACCTGGGTTTGATTCCTCAGTACCCATGAAAAGCCAGCTGCACAGAGTGGTGCATGCATCTAGAGTTCCTTTGTAGCCGCTGGAGGCTCTACTGTGCCCGTTCTCTCTCTCTTTCAATCTCCATCCCTGAAAATAAATAAAATATTTAAAAAAGATAATTATGCTTCCCATACACATATATGTAACCAAAAAGTGTTTTTCTATGCATATAATTTAAGATCCTATTTTATCTCTTTTATATTTATAAATCAGTAAATATATACAGAGTATAATTTTGAATTGCTTATAGCGTTTCGTTGTGTTCAATAGCAAAGTGCACTTAATTGGTTTTATGTGGTGATTTAGTAACTCAGTCAGTTTGCTGGGGCTGCCGTAGACTGGGGTGGTGACGTATATGACAGTCTCTCAGTTCCCTGGAGTCTGGAGGCTTGGTACTTCTGTGGCGTCTCTCCTTGGCTTGTGGCATGGTCTCCAGCCACCCTCTGTGTGTGCCTGTGTCCTGAGCTCTCCTTAGAAGGCCTCCAGTTGAATATCGAATATTGAATAGAGGCCAACTTACATGACCTCATTGTGAACATGACTATTTCTTGGCACATCCTCGTTTCAGACAGAGTCACATGCTGAGGCTCTGGGGATGGGACTTTGACACATGAGTTTGTGGTGGGGATCCATGAGGGGACACCATCCAGCCTGTAACAATAGTTAATATGGTCACTATGGTCCCAGAAAGCTAGGCTGATGGCTTTGTATACATCATCTCTTTTCTCTCTCTGTCTCTCTTATTCTCTTTTGATATTTTACTATTATTTACTGCTATTATTACAATGTATGGATGTATGATGGGTTTTTTAAATCCATTCGTTGGTTAAATGGATTATTGCCTGATTTTTACTAATGTGACTGAAGCTTTCATAAATATTCTTGTACGTATTTCATTTTTTTTTTTTTTTTTGGAGAGAGACACAGAGAGAGACAGAGAGAGAGGAGAGAGAGGGAGAGGAAGACAGATAGAGATGGGCGCGCCAGCTGCCTCTCAGCTGCTGCTGAATAAAATCCAGGTGTGTGCCCCTTTGTGGCATTGCACCCTTGCATCACTTTGCATCTGGCTAAACGTGGGACCTGGAGATTGGAACCAGTGTTCTTAGGCTTAGGAGGCAAGCCCCTTACCCGCTAAGCCATCTCTCCAGCCCTCTTGTACGTATTTTAAAGATATTTTAGTTATTTATTTGCAAGCAGAGAGAGAGAGATAGAGAGAACACACACACACACAGAATGGGCACACTAGGGCTTCTTGCCTCTGCAAATGAACTCCAGATACATGTGCCACTTTGTGCACCTGGCTTTAAATGGGTACTGGAGAATGGACCCTGGTATTTAGGCTTTTCTAGGCAAGCACCTTAACTGCTAAGCCATCTTCCCAGTTCATCTTGTACAAATTTTTGTGTGAACACATTTTGACATTATTCTTGGACATATTACCTTGAAGTAGGATTGCTAAGCCATTTGGTTATGTGCAAAGTTATAAGAAAATGGTAAATTGTTCTTAAAGTGGATGGACCATCTTGAATTTCCACCACCTGTATAGAACGTTGGCACCTCTGCACTGTCATCAACAGCACTTGACAGTGGCATCTTTCTTTCCTCCTTCCCTCATTCCTTCCCATCTTTCTCATTCATTTTTTATTTACTTATTTGAGAGCGACAGACAGAGAAAGAGAGAGAGAGAGAGAGAGAGAGAGGGAGAATGGGCGTGCCAGGACCTCCAGCCACTGCAAACAAACTCCAGATGCATGCACCACCTTGTGCATCTGGCTTACGTGGGTCTGGGGAATTGAGCCTTGAACTGGGGTCCTTAGGCTCCACAGGCAAGCGCTTAACCACTAAGTCATCTCTCCAGCCCAGTTGCCCATTTTTAAATTGGGTTGTTTGTTTATTTATTGATTAATAAGAGTTCTTTATATATGTTGGCTCCTATTCCACTCTGTAGTCCCAATGCTGGCCTCTAACTCAACGATCCTCCTACCTCTGCTACAGAGATGACCAGAATGATGGAATCAAAGGCTTGCATCCCCACTCCTGGTTTCAGGCATATGTTTTTGGCAATATTTCATCCCAGTCTGTGATTTACCTTTTTCTTTCTTTCCTTCTTTCTTTCTTTCTTTCTTTCTTTCTTTCTTTCTTTCTTTCTTTCTTTCTTTCTTTGAGAGTGACAGACAGACAGAGAGAGAAAGAGGCACAGAGAGAGAGAGACAGGGAGAATAGGTGCAATAGGGCCTCCAGGCATTGCAAACAAACTCCAGATGCATGCACCCCTTGTGCATCTGGCTTATGTGGGTACTGGGGAATCGAGCCTCGAACTGGAGTCCTTAGGCTTTAAAGGCAAATGCTTAACTGGTAAGCCATCTCTCCAGCCCCTCTTTTATTGCATGTGCATCTGTGCTTGTGTGTGCATACCTGTGTATGTGTGTGTGTGTGTGTGTGTGTGTGTGTGTGCGTGTGTGCATGTGGGGGCCAGAGAGCAACATTGGGTGTCTTCCTCTATCGTTCTCCCCCCTTTTCATTAAGGCAGGGTCTCTCGCTGAACCTAGAGTTCATCAGTTCAGCTAGTCTAACTAACTGGCTAGCCTGCCCTGGAGATCTGCCTTTGTCTTGCAAGCAATGGGTTTACGATCACGCACCTCCACCCAAGCATTTATGTGGCTGATGGAGATCTGAACTCAGCTCCTCACACTTGCATGGAAAGCATGTTACCCGCCAAGCCTGCTTCCCAGTCCTGTCTTTTTTCTTTTCTTAAGTGCTTCTTTAGAAGAGGAGATCTTTGGGGCTGGAGAGATGGCTTAGCAGTTAAGGTGTTTGCCTGTGAAGCCTAAGGACCCAGGTTCGATTCTCCAGGTCCCACATAAGCCAGATGCACAAGGGGCGCATGAATCTGGAGTTCATTTGCAGTGGCTAGAGGCCCTGGCATACCCATTCTCTCTCTCTCTCTCTGACTGTAATAAATAAATACAAATAAAATCTTTAAAAGAAGAAGAAGAGGAGATCTTTTAAACTTTGAGAAGGTCCAATCTATGAATTTGAAAAAAAAAAAAAAAAGCGATCTGTTCTGCTTGGGAGATGGCACAGTGGCTAAAGGCGCTGTCAGCAAGGCCTATATGTCTGAATTCAGTTCTCCACTACCCACAGAAAGCCAGGTGCACAATGTGGTGCATGAATCTGGAGTTCATTTTCAGTGGCAAGAAGCCCTAGTGCACCAATTGTCTGTCTCTTCTCTCTGTCCCTGCTTACACAATAAATATAAGTAAATAAATAAATAAATAAAATGTTTGAAAAAAAGTGATCTGGGCTGGAGAGATGGCTTAGCTATTAAGGCCCTGCCTGCAAAGCCTAAGGACCCAAGTTTGATTCCCTAGTACCCACGTGAGCCAGGAGTGCAAGGTGATTTGAGTGCACATGTGTCTGCGTGTTCATATGTGTGTGGGCATACATGAGTGTGTGAGTACATATAGAAGCCAGAAGGCCAATGATGAGTGCTTTCCTCAATTACTCTCCACCTTATTTATTTATTTTTTATTTATTATTTGCAAGCAGAGAGAGATAGAGAGAAGAGAGACAGAGAAGAGAGAGAGAGAGAGAGGGAATGGGCATGCCAGGGTCTCTAGCCATTGCAAACAAACTCTAGATGCATGCCCACTCTGTGCATCTGGCTTTACATGGGTACTGGGGAATGGAACCTGGCTCATTACACTTTGCATGCAAGCGCCTTAACCACTGAGTCATCTCTCCAGCCTTCCACCTTATTTTTTAAATTTATTTGAGAGAGAGAGAGAGAGAGAGAGAATGAGAGAATGCATGTGTCAGGGCCTGAAGCTGCTGCAAACAAACTCTAGATGCATGCGTCACTTTGTGCATCTGGCTTACATGGGTCCTGGGGAATTGAACTGTGATCCTTTGGCTTTGCAGGCAAGTGCCTTAACTGCAGAGCCATCTCTCCAGCCCTCACCTTGTTTTTTGAGACAGTCTCTCATTGAATCCAGAGCTCGCCATCTCCGTTAAACTAGCTAATGAGTGAGTCCCAGAGATCCTCCTGTCTTGGCCTCTCCAGAGCTGGGATTATGGGTGTGTGCCACAATGGCCAGCATTTTATGTGGGTGCCAGGGATCTGAATTCAGTTCTTCATACTTGCATTCCAAGGGCTTAGCCCATGGAGCCATCTCCCCGGCCCCCCTTCGTCTCTCTGCGGATGGAATCCGTGGTTGTAGGCATTCGCTGGCACCTCTCCCCCATCTCTGCTCTCTGGAGTCATCACTAGATCTTCTCTGTGGGTCCAATAATGACTGAAGCTGAGAGAAGCTGAAGCATCTCCACAAGGGCAGGCAGCAAGTTAGTGCTCCTGTCATCTGGTTTCTGGCAGGCTGGAACATTCTTCCAGCTGTCTCCCAGAACCTCCACTGAGGTTCTCCCTCACATTCATCCTAGCCAAATTGGAGGTCTCCCTCTAGCCCAGGCTGACCTGGAATTCGCTCTGTAGTCTCAGGCTCACCTTGAACTCATGGCGATCCTCCTACCTCTGCCTCCCGAGTACTGGGGATTAAAGGCGTGCACGCCTGGAGGCTCGGAGTTCATTCTTTTCCTTCCTGTCCTTAATCTCCCCATCTCTCAAATGTCTGTTCCCTTCGATCTTCTCAAATGTCTCCCAGTTTAACTTCTCTCAAATCTTTAACTAGGCTCTTGTCTGCTTAGCTGCCACAGGGACCTTTCTAGAATGCAGTCTTGATAATGTTACTCCTCAGCTTAAAAGTCCTGAATGTGAGGGTGCGGAGCAGAGGGGTGGTGATGGTGGTGGTGGTGCTGGAGAGATGGCTTAGCAGTTAAGCTGTTTGCCTGTAAAGCCGCACAACCTTGCATGTGTCAGGGCCTGAAGCTGCTGCAAACAAACTCCAGATGCATGCGTCACTTTGTGCATCTGGCTTACATGGGTCCTGGGGAATTGAACTGTGATCCTTTGGCTTTGCAGGCAAGTGCCTTAACTGCAGAGCCATCTCTCCAGCCCTCACCTTGTTTTTTGAGACAGTCTCTCATTGAATCCAGAGCTCACCATCTCCGTTAAACTAGCTAATGAGTGAGTTCCAGAGATCCTCCTGTCTTGGCCTCTCCAGAGCTGGGATTATGGGTGTGTGCCACAATGGCCAGCATTTTATGTGGGTGCCAGGGATCTGAATTCAGGTCTTCATACTTGCATTCCAAGGGCTTAGCCCATGGAGACATCTTCCTGGCCCCCCTCCGTCTCTCTGTCTCTGCAGATGGAATCCATGGTTGTAGGCATTCGCTGGCACCTCTCCCCCATCTCTGCTCTCTGGAGTCATCACTAGATCTTCTCTGTGGGTCCAATAATGACTGAAGCTGAGAGAAGCTGAAGCATCTCCACAAGGGCAGGCAGCAAGTTAGCGCTCCTGTCATCTGGTTTCTGGCAGGCTGGAACATTCTTCCGGCTGTCTCCCAGAACCTCCACTGAGGTTCTCCCTCACATTCATCCTAGCCAAATTGGAGGTCTCCCTCTAGCCAAGGCTGACCTGGAATTCGCTCTGTAGTCTCAGGCTCACCTCAAACTCATGGCGATCCTCCTACCTCTGCCTCCCGAGTGCTGGGGATTAAAGGCGTGCACGCCTGGAGGCTCGGAGTTCATTCTTTTCCTTCCTGTCCTTAATCTCCCCATCTCTCAAATGTCTGTTCCCTTCGATCTTCTCAAATGTCTCCCAGTTTAACTTCTCTCAAATCTTTAACTAGGCTCTTGTCTGCTTAGCTGCCATAGGGACCTTTCTAGAATGCAGTCTTGATAATGTCACTCCTCAGCTTAAAAGTCCTGAATGTGAGGGTGCGGAGCGGAGGGGTGGTGGTGGTGCTGGAGAGATGGCTTAGCAGTTAAGGTGTTTGCCTGTAAAGCCGCACAACCTGAGTTTGATTCCCCAGGACCCATGTTAGCCAGATGTACAAAATGGTGTATTCACCTGGAGTTCATTTGCAGTGGCTGGAGGCCCTGGTGCACCCATTCTCTCCCTCTCTCCTTCTCTTTTCTAGGCGTGGTGGCATGGACCTTTAATTCCAACACTCTGCAAGCAGAGAGATAGGAGGATCTCTGGGACTCAAGGCTAGCCTGAGACTACATAATGAATTCCAGGTCAGCCTGGGCTAGAGTGAGACCCTACCTTGAAAAAAAAAAAAATAATAATAAAAAAATAATAATAATAATAATAAAACAGACCTTACCTCAAAAAATCAAAAGCTAACTAAATAAATAAAATCATAAAACTGCCAAATAAGGGACTGGAGAGATGGCTCAGCAGTTAAGGTACTTGCCTGCAAAGCTCGGTTCAATTGAACCTAGATTCAATTTTCCAGTGCCCACATAAAGCCAGATGCACAAAGTGGTGCATGTGTCTGGAGTTTGCTTGCAGTGCAGTGCTGTCTCTCTTCTCTCTATCGCTCTCTGCTTGTAAGTAAATACATAAAAATAAAGAATTTAAAACTCCCAAATGGCTCTACATTTTCTTCCAGATAAAGATGAGTCTTTGTCTTGACAACTCCCCGCCCCCACCCGCCGTCCCTGGGTCGGCCACATGTCCCTTGACCTTTGTATGGTAGCAATGACGAGCTCTTCCTGTGTGTCTGGCTTTTTCTCCTACAGGATAGCAATCTCCTGATCACACTATGTTCATACATCTGTCTTCCTCCTTCTTCTTCCTTCTCCTCCTCTTCTTTTTAATAAAAACAACCTCACAATATTTATTGTCACACAGTAATGACAGAAGGGCCATCAAAATAATATGAACAAATGTTTCAGAATTATACTCCCAACAGAAGACATCCTAAAAAAATATCTGGGGCTGGAGAGATGGCTTAGTGGTTAAGGCGCCTGCCTCCTAAGCCTAAGAACGCTGGTTCCAATCTCCAGCGGTTCCAATCTCCAGGTCCCACGTTTAGCCAGATGCAGTGACCAAGGGCGCAATGCCGCACTTGACCACAAGGGGGCGCACATCTGGATTTCGTTTGCAGCAGCTGAGAGGCTGCTGGCACACCCATCTCTGTCTTCCTCTCCCTCTCTCTCTCTGTCTCTCTCCAAAAAAAAATCTTGTCTTCTCATCTTCTCACTTCCTTGATCATTTCTAGTTGGGAGCACTTTGTAGCAGGGTGATGTTGTCTCCTTTCAGCCTGATCCGACCCAGTTGTTTCCTTGACTTTGTTTTAGAATGACTTTCTTCTGCATCATCTCACTCCAGATTCATGTACTCATCCAAACCAATCACACAACCCTCTGTCTGCATATTCACTTGCTCATAGAGCCGCACCCGAATCCAAGATCTATGTTGCAAGTATCTGAAGATCAGGTGGGTGGGCGGCACCATCACCTTCTGCGCCTCTTGGCCCTGGCCGTGGCACGCCATGGCGGCATCGGTTACAAAGACCACATGTATCCACACACAGCCGAGGAAAGTGACTTTAGGAATGAAGGACCTGGAAGTGGAAGTACGTGGTGTCTTCCTTCTTTGATGGTGCTGCAGTCAGGTTCACATTGCTGGCAGAAAACACCTGACCAAGAGCAGCTATGGTGGGGGCGGGGAAGGTTTGTTTTGGCTTACAGATTCGAGGGGAAACACCATGATGGCAGGGGAAGACGATGGCATGAGCAGAGGGTGGACATCACCCCCTGGCCAACATCAGATGGACAACAGTAACAGGAGAATGTGCCAACCACTAGCAGGAGGAAGCTGATTATAACACTCATAAGCCCACCCCCAACAATACACTGCTTCCAGAAGGCTTCAATTCCCAAGTTGCCATCAGCTGTGGACCTAGCATTCAGAACACATAAGTTTATGGGGGACATCCTGAATCAAACCACCACGGATGGTAAAGCACTTGAGGGCAGGCATTGTACATTACTTGTCACATTTCACATGGGGCCTGCTATCAAGTTGTTCCAATCACTCGATGGATGGACATTTGTTGACTGTCTGTCTCCCAGCATGTGTGAAGTTCCTAGCATATATTAAAATGCCATGGCTAGGACCCGGAATGTAGCAAGATTGGTACAATGCTTACCTGAGATGCTTGAAGCCCTTAGTTTGATCCCCAGCACGGCTTCCATGGGGCGTGGTGGCACACATCTGTAATCCCAACACTCAGGAAGTAGATGCAGGAAGGTAAAAGTTCAAGGTCATCCTGGGATACAGAGTGAGTCTGAGGCCAGTCTGAGCTAGATGAGATCACATCTCTTCAAAGAAAAAAAAAAATCAGGCTGAGAGTGGTGGTGCATGCCTTTAATTCCAGCACTTGGGAGGCAGAGGTAGGAGGATTGCTGTGAGTTTGAGGCTAGCCAAGGACTACAGAGTGAGTTCCAGATCAGCCTGGTCTAGAGTGAGACTCTACCTAGAAAAAAACAAAAACAAACAAACAAAAAACCCCATTTATGTTAGGCCAGATGTGGTTGCCTATGGTACCAGTTATTTGAAAAGGCTGAGGCAGGAGTATCACTTGACACCAGGAGTTCAAGACAGATTCCTTCCCTCACACACAAAAAAGTCATGTCCCGGGCTGGAGAGATGGCTTAGCGGCTAAGGCGCCTGCCTGCTAAGCCTAAGAACGCTGGTTCCAATGTCCAGCGGTTCCATTCTCCAGGTCCCACGTTTAGCCAGATGCAAAGTGACGCAAGGGCGCAATGCTGCACTTGACCACAAGGGGGCGCACGCATCTGGATTTCGTTCACAGCAGGTGAGAGACTGCTGGCATGCCCATCTCTGTATCCCTCTCCCTCTCTGTCTATCTCTCTCTGTCTCTCTCTCTCCAAAAATAAATAAAAATAAATAAAATTTTTTTAAAAAGTCATGTCCCTTTGCTACAATCTCATAATAATTATAATATTCTTTACATATGTATGTGGTATAGATGTATGCATTTGTGCATGTTTGGGGGGGCACATGTGTTTATAATTGCATGCACCTATGTGCACATGCGTGTGGAGGCCAGAAGTTGACATCAGGTGTTGTAGTAGTCAGCTTTAGTCAGTGGGATGAACTTCCAAACCAGGCACAGTTATGAAAGAAGGGATTTATTGAAGCTTACAGATAGAAGGGGAAGTTCCATAAGGGCAGAAGCAACCGGCCCCCTTTCCCAGGTCCATGCAGAGAGAAAAGAGCAACCACCACCAGCACGAGCAAGCCCATTCTGGGAACCCCATCATGGCAGAACTCCACACTCTGCATGTCTTTTGCCTGGAAACATACCTTGTGACTGAACCCTAGGGTCCACCCACAGTGACACTTCCTCCAGCCAGATGGCTGGAGATCTAAATTACAAACTTTTTTTAAAATTATTTTTATTTGTTTATTTATTTGACAGAGAAAGAGGGAGAGAGAGAGAATGGGCATGTCAGGGCCTCCAGCCACTGCAAACGAACTTCTAGATGCATGCACCCCTTGTGCATCTGGCTAATGTGAGTCCTGGGGAATTGAACCTGGGTCCTTTGGCTTTGCAGGCAAATGCCTTAACCACCTTAGCATCCCTCCAGCCCTAAATTATAAGCTTTAATAAACTCCTGGATGTATTGGGAGATATTCATTCAAACTGCCACAGGCATCTTTCACAATTGCTCTCCATTTTATTTACTGAGGCAGGATCTCTCCCTTAAGCCCAGAACTCACTCATTCAGCTGGTTTAGCTATCTAGCTTGCCCCAAGGATCCCCATCTCAATTTCCCAAGCTCTGGGATTATAGGCGAGCCACCATGCTGTGCCTGTCCACATTTACATGGGCCCTGGAGATCCGAACTCAGGTCCTCATGCCTTTCTGGCAAGGACTTTATTCACTGAGCCATCTCCCCAGCCTGATGATGATGATGATAACAGCGGCAGTGTCAGGGACGAAGCCTGGAGCTTTGTAAAAGCTAAGACAATGTTGTATTACTGAGCTCCATCGCAGACCCTGGTAAAATTACACGGGAGGCTGGGAGTACCACATTGTAGGAGGGCACTGAATGTCTGGGTTTAGCTCTCCAGAGAATGGCCGTGCACGAAAACGCCAGCGTCTGCAAGACCCGGGAGAGTGTAATTGTGTTTCAAGCTCTGCTGTTCAGGTTGCTCTCAGGGAACGTGTAGATGAAGTAGAGAGGTTTGAGGGACCATTTAGGCTGCTGGTGCGAAGAGTTTAGAGAGATGGTGGGAATCAAAATCTTGTTCCAGGGTTCCTTGCTGGGCCACCATTTTTCTGACCTCTCTGGGTGGCTTAGCCTACACGGCCCTTGTCGGTGAACACTCTCACAGTGAGGCCAGCGCACTGGCCTTCTCACCGTGTGTTCCAGCCTCTTGGAGCCTTTCTGAGTTCTGGGTACCATGGATGGACACTGTCGCATGCCTAGCCCTTGACTTGGTGGGTTTCGCATTCCCCTTCAGTGTGTGTGTGTGTGTGTGTGTGTGTGTGTGTGTGCACGCGCATACACCTCTGTGGGTCTGCATTTTTTTAAAAGAATATTATTTACTTATTTATTTATTGGGGGAGAGAGAGAGAGGATGAGAATGAATGCGTGTGCCAGGTCCTCCAGCCACTGCAAGTGAACTGCAGACACATGTACCACCTTGCACATCTGGCTTCTGTGGGTCCTGGGGAATCAAACATGAGCCCTTAGGCTTTGCAGACAAATGCCTTAATTGCTAAGCCATCTCTCCAGGCCAGGTCTGCATTTTCACCCTCTTTGATTCTGCTCAAATGTCTCCTGCCTATGGAATGCTCTCAGCTTTCGAAGAAGAACTAGGCAGGAGGATCTCGAGCTGGAGGCCAGCCTGAGCTCCAGAGTAAGATCCCATCTCACTACAAAACAAAACAAAAAGAGAACCAATCCATAATTCTAAGAGCCAGTGTTGACTACACCTCATTCAAACCGTTCACATTGTCATGAATGCTTGTGTCTCCTTGGGTTATGTGGGGGCCTGAAGGCATAAGGCCTATGTTTCCTCCCTCCTTTTCTTCTTCCTGCCTTCTCTTTCTTCCTTCCCTTCCTTCCCTTCCCTTCCCTCCCTCCCTCCCTTCCTTTCTTTTTCTTTTTTTAGAGAGAGTGAGAGAGAGGGAGAAAGAGAGAGAGAGGAGAGATAGAGAATTGGCACACAGGGTCTCAGCCACTGCACTCGAACTCCAGACGCTTGCGCCACCTAGTGGACATGTGTGACCTTGCACTTGCCTCACCTTTGTGCGTCTGGATTACGTGGGATCTGGAGAGTACAACATGGGTCCTTAGGCTTCGCAGGCAAGCGCCTTAACCACTAAGCCATCTCTCCAGCCCCTTCCTTTCTTTTGAGGAGATGGAGCCTCATTCTGTAGCCCAGGCTGCCTTCCAATTTACAATGATTCTCTGCTTCTGAGTGCCAGAATGACAGCATTCTGGACAGGTGTCCCCCACTCTAGCACAGTGCTTGGTGCACGATGTGCTTTCATCAGTATGTGCACCCCGAGGACGCCAAGGGAAGAGTTGTATTATCTCCTTACTTAATCCGAAGAGAATTTTCCCATGCAGCTGATGGTGCTGTCCCCAGTCTCAGGAGGCCTCACCCCTCTCCTCCCCGCCCCACAATGGGCTGAGATCATCTTGTGTCCTCTCCACTAACTCTGCAGTCTACCATCCATTAAAGGAGCCACCCCAGCCCCACTGAGGTCTCTTTCCTCGCATACTGAATGCCTACCAATTGATGGGAATGTCACCATTCTGTTGCCAGGCAAAACGTTATTGCTTTCATCCAGAAAGCTTTTGCAAGATTCAAGGAGCCATGTGAGCGAGACATGGCATAAATTGCAGAATGGGCCAAAGTTAAAGTTTTTCTTTTTCTTCTCTTTCTCCATCCTTCTTTCCTCTCTCTCTCTTTTGCATCTATTCGCTATTTATTGGTTTCTTTGTTTGAATGCAACTTTCAAGCACAAGAATAGCTTACCGGGGTTGTTCACAAATGCTCCTGATCAATATTGGTTTTACTGCTGCTGTGGGATCTTGGAGTTGCTCACAGAACACTGCTTGGGTCCTGTTAGGATGGCTGACACCCACTAATATATTTTGAAAAATACAGTTTGTTTGTTTTTTTTTTTAATTTGAGACAGACAGAGACTGAGGAAGAGGCAGAGAGAGAATGGGCACTGTGAACGAACTCCAGACGCGGGCAGCCCCCTGTGCACATGTGTGACATTGTGCGCTTGCTTCACTTTTCCATCTGGCTAAACGTGGGATGTGGAGATTTTGAATGGGTATTCTCAAATAAATAAAAAATAAAAGTAAATTAAATTAAATAAAAATAAGAGTTTTTAAAAATTTTTATTTTTATTTACTTATTTATTTGACAGAGAGAAAGAGAGAAGAAAGACAGAGAGAATGGGCATGTGGGGGCCTCCAGCCACTGCACACGAACTCCAGATGCGTGCGCCCCCTTGTACACCTGGACAACATGGGTCCTGGGGAATTGAACCTGGGTCCTTTGGCTTTGCAGGCAAACAACTTAACCACTAAGCCATCCCTCCAGCCCCAAGAGTTTTTTAAGTTTTTATTTTTATTTATTTATTTATTAGAGATAGAGAAAGGGAGGGGGGAGAGAGAGAGAGAATGGGCGTGCCAGTGCCTCTAGCCAGTGCAAACGAACTTCAGACACATGTACCACCTTGTGCATCTAGTTTACATGGGTACTGGGAAATCGAGCCTTGAACTGGGGTCCTTAGGCTTCACAGGCAAGTGCTTAATCGCTAAGCCATCTCTCCAGCCCCCTCCCCCCATTTTTAAAAGAAAACAGAAAGCCAGGAGTGGTGGTGGGCTCACACCTTTAATCCTAGCATTTAGGAGGCTGAGGTGGGAGGATGGCTGTGAGTTTGAGGCTAGCCTGGGCTAGACAGTGAGCTGAGCTACAGAAGGACTCTTGCCCCCTCAAAAACAAAAAGAAAGAAAGAAAGAAAGAAGAAAAGAAAAAGAGAAAATGATACACATGTAAACCCTCTTCTTGAGACAGGGTGTCTCTTGGTTTGCCACTTAATAGCCCCGTCTATCTGGTAGATTCTCCTGGCTCCACCTCCCACTGCCGCAGGAAATACGGAGAAGCATGCCACTTTGCGTCCAGCTTTACGTGGGAGCTGGGGATCTGAACTTGGGGTCACCAGGCTTGCAAGCAAACTCCATTAACTGGTGAGTCACCTTCCCAGCCCCACTAAGTGTCTTTTAATTGGTTGATTGAATTACTCATATAGTCTTTGACAAACACTGGTTTGCAGTCTACAGAGCAAGAGGAAGTCGATTTTTTTATTATTATTATTATTATTTCTTCGCCCAAACTGCACCCACATCCATTTGGAGACATCCAATGCCTGAAAGAGACCTGTGACCGTTGAAAGTCATCCGAGAACAGGGAACAGGTTCCGCTGCCTTTGGCTCACCTTGAGCAGTGGCCAGGCTTCTCGGCGTGTTGGGAACGTGCACAGAAAATGCCCTTGCCTTGTGCTATTTGCTCAGCAACAGCCTTCCTGAAACACGGGTCTGTTGGTGAGAACTGGGCCTTATAAAGTCAACAGAGAACTTCTGGCTGGTTCTCCAGGACATTGGGCTGTCGGTGCCCTTAATGCAGATTCCAGGACTTTCTGTCTTCTGGGCTAGTAGTTTCCAGCCTGCGAATCCTGGCTTGGCCTGCCCACCTCACAGGCTTGTGGTGTTAACTGAAGGGGGCTGCCTTGAGGGACCTGTCTTGATTAAGGGTCTCCTGAAACTGCTCTCCTCAAACTTGGGGCTGGTCTCACTTTTCCACAGGATGTAGCTTTTGAGGCTGAACCCCAAAGCCTCCTCCAAGTGCACAGGTGATTACTAAGACAAAGTAGGGACTGGTGGGAACACGACAGGCCACGGAAATACAAACATACGTTTCATTCAGGTTTCAAGAGTTAGTCAATGATTATATATTTTTATTATTTACCTGGTTAAAAAAAAATTCCAAGAGAGGAGAGAAGATTAGAAGATTTCACCTCTAAACTTTAGGGTCTCTTCAGTGTGTGTGTGTGTGTGTGTGTGTGTGTGTGTGTCCCTGTGGGTACAGCTGGGCTCAGAGCTCAAGTCAGGGGGAGTCCAAGCCTCACAGATCTTTTCCTGGGAAAGGATCTGCTCTGCGGGGAGGGGGCGGAAAATTGGGGGAACTGGAGGGAAGAGGTAGCCCAGCAAGGTAATTCTCCCAGCCTCAGATGACAAAGGTTGCGTTTACACCAGCCCGGAGGTTTAATCATCTACCATTTCCAAACACAGGAGGCTAACAACCAGCAGGGCTGAAAAATCATAAACTGAAAAAAAAAAAAAAAAAGTCACCAAGCAACAGCACAGCAAAAAGGAAGGCAGAAGTGGGCCGAGGTCTTTTGCGCTCCAGCGGGGGGACCTGGAGTGAGGCGTCCTATGTAGGGCGTTGGGAGAGAAGCTCCTGCTGGAGATCGCTACATGGAACGTTGAGTGTGGACCCCGGGGGGGTGGGGGAGGAGGGGGTGCCGAGGGACCCTTGGTGAAAGGCTGAGACAAAGTTCTGCAAGATAGGCATGACCAGCCCAGTGGTCAGGAGCCACCTAAGAAAATGGCTTTCCCGCCATGGTTGAAAGGAAAGACTTTTCCATTCCAAGAATTATCCTTGGAGGCCTGCAGTGGGAACTGTGTTGAACCACTGGCTCTTGCTCGTTAGAAGAAACCAAGCAATCACTTTGTCATCCAACCAGGCAATCTGGCACAGGAATTCCATGCTACCCTCTGCCCCTTCGTAAGACTGTTTGAGCTTTAATCTCAGCTCCACCCCTTCCTTGTGGCTTTCAGAAAATAACCTTCAGCTCTCCATGCCTTGGTTCCCCCGACTAGAAAACAGGGATGGTAACAGTACTTGCCTTGTGCAATATTGCAGGTTAAAAGACAGAATGTGGGCTGGAGAGATGGCTTAGCAGTTAAAGTGCTTGCCTGAGAAGCCTAAGGACCCAGGTTCGATTCCTCAGGACCCACGTAAGCCAGATGCACATGGTGGCGCATGTGCCTAGAATTCATTTGCAGTGGCTAGAGGCCCTGGAGTGCGCATTCTATCTCTCTATCTGCCTCTTTCTCTCTGTCTCTCAAATAAATAAATAAAAGTAAAAAATATTTAAAAAAAAGAAAGAGAGTGTATTATTATTGCCATTTCAGGAGGCCAGTGGGTAACTACTGCTGTAAGTTGATGGTATCTGAAGTCAGTGTGCATGAAACCAAAGAATGATGAATTGCTGAGTAGAAGGGAGTTGGAGGCACTAGTGGTCATGCGTTAGTTTTTTCACACATCGATCTGGTCACACTGAAACAGCCATGGAGCCCCATCAAGGAATAGGATCTTCATAATAAAGTTTTTATTGCAGAGGAAGAGCCAACGCTTCAGGGTGATTAGCAATAAATATTACTGGATGTCTGCTGTGGGTAAGGCACTTTAGTCAGGGCAGGAGGTGCCATAGAACTGGACCCGGGCCCTCCTCCCTCAATAAATTTACCATCTTGATAGGGGCGCAAAGGCATACATGTAAAAAGATAACCAATAACTCAAGATAACATATGTCAAATGCTAAGTGAGTTCGATGGCAGAGCAAATGTATTTGTGTCTTATCTCTTTTCTCATCCCTCAAGGGCAGAAGCCGCATCTGTCTTGCTTGCTACCACATTGCCACTGCCCATGGCTGACGTATGACTGAGAGAGTAGAGGCCTTGCTATGGCCTGGCAATGCTCTTCTTTTTTTTAATTTTTAATTTAATTTTATTTATTTATTTGAGAGAGAGATACAGAAATAGGCAGGTAGAGAGAGAGAGAATGGGTGCACCAGGGCCTCTAGCCACTGCAAACAAACTCCAGATGCATGTTCCCCCCTTGTGCATCTGGCTTACCTGGGACCTGGAGAATAGAGCCTTGAACCAGGATCCTTAGGCTTCACAGGCAAGCGTTAAACCGCTAAGCCATCTCTCCAACCTACAATGCTCTTAACTCCTTTTAGCTTAGTGGACTATAAAGCAGATGCCCTCCCCCATTTCCAAGATGGGAAAAATGGGTACACCAGCAACCCCCTGGTCTCTGTTCTATAGAGATGCAAGGAGATATGGACATAGAAAGGCCAGGTCACTGGGCATGCTGGTGCTTACCTTTAATGCCAGTTCTCGGGAGGCCAAGGTAGGATTGCTATAAGTTCGAAGCTGCCCTGAGACTACATAGTGAATTCCAGGTCAGCCTGGGCTAGAACAAAATCTTACCTCAAAAAACAAACATGGGCTGGAGAGATGGCTTAGTGGCAAAGGCATTTGCCTGCAAAGCATAGGACTCAGGTTCGAGTCCCCAGGACCCACGTTAGCCAGATGCACAAGGTGGTGCATGCATCTGGAGTTCGTTTATAGCGGCTAGAGGTCTTGGCATGGCCATTCTCATGCTCTTTCTTTCTGTCTCTCTCAAATAAATAAAATAAATAAAACAAACAAATAAATAAATAAAAGAAATTGAAAAACAAACAAGCAAAATGATAGGGAGGAAGAGATGGTTCAGTGGTTAAGGTGCTTGTTGGTAAGCTCTAATGACCTGGTTTGACTCCCCAGGACCCACTTAAAGCCAGATGCACAAAGTGGTCTGTGCATCTGGAGTTTGTTTGCAATAGTTAGACACCCTGGCATGCCTATTCTCTCTCTCTCTCTCTCTCTCTCTCTTCCTTGTCTCTCTGCTTGCAAATAAATACATAAAATTTAAAAAGAAAGAAAGAAAAGCCAGGTGTGCAATAGTAGCACTGGGGAGGCGGAAGTAGGAAGAGAGGGAGCCAAGGCCAATGTCACCTTCACAGGGAATTCCAGACCAGGATGAGCTGCAGGTCTCAAACAACAGCAAAAACACCACCAAAAAACAGCCAGAGGTAGAAGAGAGTGTATCATGGAGAGTCAGAAGTCTTCCCAGATCCAAGCGACATTTGCAGGATGAATGGGAGAAAGCTCAAAAAAGAGATTCTCTGCCAGGCATGGTGGTGACGCCTTTAATCCCAGCACTGGGGAGGCAGAGGTAGGAGGATCACTGTGAGTTCGAGGCCACCCTGAGACTACATAGTGAATTCCCGGTCAGCCTGAGCTAGAGTAAGACCCTACCTTGAAAAACAAAAACAACAAACAAACAAACAAACAAACAAGAGAAAGAGATTATCTGAGGTGCCAAAAGAAAGACTGGGGCTGGAGAGGTAACTCAGCAGTTAAGACATTCACCTGCAAAGCCTAAGGACCCAGGTTCAATTCCCCAGTACCCATGTAAAGCCAGATGCATAAAGTTAAAGTGGCTAGAGGCCCTAGCATGCCCATTCTCTCTCACTCAAATCAAATAAATAAATAAATAAATAAATAAAATATAAAAAAAGAAAGATGAGAATGGGCCCAGTAGACTGTTTTAATACACTGACCAAGCAAAATTAGTGTCAAGAAGTTTCTCAAGTATTTATGCTATTGTAGACCTATTAATAATCATTTATTGTATGAGAGCATTGGTCTCTCTGCTATTGTAGAATTTTGTCACAAGGACAGTGTGAATTCATTGCAGAATGGAACACTCATACTCCAAGTCTGGACACAGAGGCTGCGGTTCCACCTCAGATCATGTTTCTTCATTTAATTTCAAAAATATATATATTGATGAGCGAGACGGAGAGGAGCAGATATTGAGTGGGGCATCCCCAGGCCTCCTGTCACTGAAAACGAACCTGGGCCATCAGGTAACAAGAAAGTACCTTTAACTATGGAACCATGTGTCCAGCCCCTACCAACCAGATTTCTGTGAATCTAGTTAAATGATCAGTTACCTCTTTCAGGAAGGACACGTCAGGGCTGGAGAGATGGCTTAGTGGTTAAGGCACTTGTCTGCAAAGCCAAAGGACCCAGGTTCCGTTCCCCAGGACCCATGTAAGCCAGATGTACAAGGTGGTACACGTGTCTGGAGTTTGTTTGTAGTGGCTGGGGGCCCTGGTGCTCCCATTCTCTCTCTCTCTTTCTCGCTCTCTATCTGCCTCCTTCTCTCTCAAACAAATAAAAAGAAAATATATATAAAAAAAGAAGGACACTTTGTGAGTTACTCTGTCTTGTGGGAAGTCCAGATCAATGGTCAGCTAAAGGAATTCCAGATAATAGGGGAGTGTGTTCAGCTTCTAAATCTCATTTGTTCTCTCTTTCGTGTGTGCATGTGCATGTTCACGTGTGTGAGTACACATGTGCCACAGAATATATATGGAAGTCAGAGGACAAGTTCAAGTCCTCACTTACTTTGAGGCAGGGTTTTTCACTGTGCAGCACTGTGTTTTCCAGACAGCTGGCCTGGAGGGTCTCTGGTCTCTGCCTTGCATCTTGCTCTAGGCACCCTGGAATTATAGACACTCGTGTTACACCATCTGGTTTTATGTGGGTTCCGGACGTGGCAAACACTGAGACATCTCCCCAGCCTTTTTTTTTTTTTTTTTTTTTTTTTTTTTTTTTTGAGAAAGGATAGCCAAGCTGACCTTGAAATAGCTATGTAGTTGAGTTATTTTTTTAAAAAATTTATTTTTATTTATTTATTTGAGAGAGAGAGAGATACAAAAATAGGCAGGTAGAGAGAGAGAGAAAGAGAATGGGTGCACTAGGGCCTCCAGCCACTGCAAACAAACTCCAGATGTGTGTGCCCCCTTGTACATTACGTGGGTCCTGGGGAATCGAGCCCCAAACAGAGGTCTTGGGCTTCACAGGCAAGTGTTTAACGCTAAGCCATCTATCCAACCCTGAGCTATTTTTTAATTGTTGTTATATATTTATTTTTTATTTTTATTCTTTTTGGTTTTTACAGGTAGGGTCTCATTCCAGGTCAGCCTGGACTAGAGTGAGACCCTACCTCAAAAAAAAAAACAAAACCCAAAACAACAACAACAACAACAAAAAACAAAGTAGGTTTCTTTTTGTATGGAATTTCACAGGAAAAGAAACTGTGGGGCTGGAGAGATGGCAGTTAAGATGCTTGCCTGAAAAGCCTAACAACTCAAGTTCGATTTCCCAGTACCCATGTAAAGTCAGATGCACAAAATGGCACATGCATCTGGAGTTCATTTGCATCTGCTAGAGGCCCTGGTGCCATTCTCATCATCTCTTTTTCTCTCTGTCTCTCCCTTGAAAATAAATAAATAAAAATATAGACAGGGCGTGGTGGCGCATGACTTTAATCCCAGCACTGGGGATGCAGAGGTAGGAGGATCGCTATGAGTGTGAGGCCAGCCTGAGACTACATAGTGAATTCCAGGTCAGCCTGGGCTAGAGCGAGACCTCGAAGAGCCAAAAATAATAAATAAATAAATATAAATCTTTAGCAAAACAAAGCATATTTGTTTCTTTGTTTGTTTGTTTATGACAGAAAGAGGTAGAGAGAGAGAGATAGAGAGTGAGAATGGGTGCGTCAGGGCCTCTAGCCACTGCAAACGAACTCCAGATGCATGCACCACCATGTGCATCTGGCTTATGTGGGACCTGGAGAATCGAACCTGAGTCCTTAGGCTTCACAGGCATGTGCCTTAACCACTAAGCCATCTCTCCAGCCCATAAATATGCTTTTTAAAAAAGAAAGAAAGAAATTGTGCCTTTAGAAAGAATCCTAATTCAGAGGATCCTGGCTACGATAGGAACATGCCTGGAGCACTTTGGTCCTGGTTGTATGGATGTACCAAAAATAGTAAATGCTCCGTGTTTTCCTGTGAGATTCTCCCATCATGCCTCTGGGTTTTACAGTGATTTGACTGATAATGATAGTTACAAATGCCCTGGATCAGCTAGAAGAGCCTTGGCTTAGTGGATGGTACTTGCAGGCATGCATTGTTCCTGGAGCTGAGTTTGCAAACTTCTGCCTTAAAATGATGGTCACCTTTTCTCCCAACCCCTATTCTTCCACCTCTGGTTTCCCTAAACATCATAGCAGCTGTTGAAGATAAAGGGTATGACACAAGGTTAAAATTGTACATTTATTCATGACCTGGATAAAGTTAAACCTTCAGAAAGCATTAGAGCCACTACTGAAATAATTATTTTATTATTATTATTTATTTTTTTTTTTTTTTTTTTTTTTTTTTTTTTTTGAGGTAAGGTCTCACTCTAGCTTAGGCTGACTGGATTCACTAGGTAGTTTCAGGCTGGCCTCAAACTCATGGCGATCCTCCTACCTCTGCCTCCCAAGTGCTGGGATTAAAGGTGTGTGCTACCACGCTGGCTCTATTTTTTGGTTTTTTGAGGTAGGGTCTCACTCTAGCCCAGCTTTATCTGGAATTCACCATGTAGTCTCAGGCTGGCCTTGAACTCACAGTGATCCTCTTACGTCAGCCTCCTGAGTGCTGGGATTAAAGGCATGAGCCACCGTGCCCTGCACTACTCAAATATTTTTGGCAATTGCACTTTCAAGAAAAAATCCACAAATATTTCACAGAGTCCTTTTGAAACTTCTCTGAACATAAGCAAAGTATAAATCAGAGTGAGCTACAAAAGTTTGTAGAGTTCACCAGAGAACGCGCCTTGAATTTAGGAGGATGAAGATCAACTTTTCCCATGGAGTCACTGGCCTTGGGGGCTGGCAGCTCTCCTGTTACCACCTGGACCTAGCAGCAAGTCCTTCCCCAAGAAGGAAAGAAAAGGTGTGCTGGAGTTGTGGTGATATACACCCATAATCCAACACTTGGGAGACAGGAGGACTGAAAGTTCGAGGTCAGCCTGAATAGCTTAGTGAGACTCTATCTCAAAATAAAAAGTCAAAAAAGAGTTGGGGTTGTGGCTTGCCAAGCATTTGCAAAACCAGGCATGGCTGTGCACACCTGTAATACCATCCAGCAGCAACTTAAAGGTGGAAACAGGAGAACCAGGAGTTCAAGGTTATTCTCAGCTGAAGAAGGGACAGAGGAATGCTCAGCACTGGAACATCTCAAACCCGCCTTCCAAGGCTCAGGGTCCATTGCGGAAGAGGGGGCGGAAAGAATGTAAGAGCCAAAGGAAGAGTAGGACTCCTTACAACGTGCTCCTCCAGACACAAAATGGCCTGGATACCCATGACCTCACAGTGCCTGACACTACCTACACAAGACCATCCTAATAGGAGGAAAGGATGATGACATCAAACTGAAAAGAGAGACTGATTGAGAGAGGGAGGGGATATGATGGAGAGTGAAGTTTCAAAGGGGAAAGTGTGGGGAGGGAAGTACCATGGGATATTGTCTACAATTAAAGAAGTTGTCAATAAAAAAAAAAGGTTATTCTCAGCTACTTAGTGAATTCAAAAGCAGCTACATGAGACCCAGTCCAAAAAAAAAAAAAAAAAAAAAAAGAGGGCTGGAGAGATGGCTTAACAGTTAAGGTGCCTGCCTGCTAAGCCTAAGAACCTGGTTCCAATCCCCAGGTCCCACGTTTAGCCAGATGCAAAGTGACGCAAGGGCACAATGCCACACTTGACCACAAGGGGGCGCACACATCTGGATTTCGTTCACAGCAGCTGAGAGACTGCTGCCACGCCCATCTCTGTCTGTCTCCCTCTCCCTCTCTGTCTCTCTCTGTGTCTCTCTCCAAAAATCAATAAAATAATGAAAAAAGAAAGAAAGAAAAAGGACTTGGGTTAGAGTTCAGTGGTAGAGCACTTTCTTGCTTGCTTAGCATGGCCCTGGGTTCAGTCTCCAGTAGTGGGGTGAGGAGAAGCTTGTTAGAATCTATAGCATATAATAGTGTAGGGCAGTTGAGGTGCTTGCCTGCAACGCCTAATGACCCAATGTACCCACATAATTCCCCAGGACCCACATCAAGCCAGGTGCACAAAGCAGCCCATGCATCTGGAGTTCATTTGCGGTGGCTAGAGGCCCTGGCTCTGTTCTCTCTCTGCTTGCAAATAAAATAAAATATTTTTTAAAACCTTTTAAAAAAGTAACACTGTAGACAGTTCCACAAGTACCAATGGGAAAAGAATGATTCATATTTAGACATGACAGCTGCTTGTTTGTGTTAAGAATTGGGTTTGATCCGAGCATGGTGGGGCACACCTTTAAAACTAGCACTAGGGAGGCAGAGGTAGGAGGATCACCATGAGTTCAAGGCCACCCTGAAACTACATAGTGAACTCCAGGTCAGCCTGGGCTAGAGCGAGACCCTACCTTGAAAAAAAAAAAGAATTGGGTTTTGGGGGGCTGGAGAGATTGTTCAATAGTTATTAAGACATTTGCTTGCAAAGCCTAAGGGCCTGGATTCAACTCCCCAGTACCCATGTAAAGCCAATTGAACAGTGGTGCATGCATCTGGCATTTGTTTACAGTGGAAGGAGGCCTTGGTGTGTGTTCTCTCTCTCACTCTCTCCTTGCAAATAAATAAAAATAAATATCAGAGGGCTGGAGAAATGGCTTAGCAGTTAAGGTGTTTGCCTGTGAAGCCAAAGGATCTCGGTACAATTCTCTAGGACCCACGTAAACCAGATGCACAAAGGGCGCATGTATCTGGAGTTCATTTGCAGTGGCTGGAAGCCCTGGTGTGCTGCCCATTCTCTGTCTGCCTCTCTTCTATCTCTCTCCCTCTCTCTCTCTCTGCTTGCAAATAAATTACAAAAAATTTTTAAAAAAAGAAAAAAATTAGAAAAAAAGAATTGTTTAGTTTTTTTTTCTCTACAGAATGGTTTGTGGGCTACCTAAAGGAGGTGGCACCAAACTTCAATGGCTTTAACTCTCAAGTGACATCATTTTATATGATTTCATTGATCTCTTTACTGGTCTGACTTCCTGCAAACGAACTCCAGATACATGTGCCATCTTGTGCATCTGGCATATATGGCTACTGGGGAATCGAACCTGGGTCCTTGGGCTTTGCAGGCAAGTGCCTTAACCACTAAGCCATCTCTCCAACCCCTGCTCTGACTTTCTGGATGCTTTCTTTGTGGCCAGTATAATATCCAAGTGGCATCATATTAAGGAGAGCCTTTAACTTGCTACATAGCCAAGGATGACCTTGAACTTCTGATCCTCCCGTCTTTCTGCCTGCACCTCTTTAGTGTTGAGAATACAGGTGTGTACCAGCATGCTCGCTTTATGCTGTGCTGGAACTAGAACCCAGGGCTTTGTGTATGTTAGGAAAGCCCTCTCCCAACTGAGCCACACCCCCAGCCTGGAAAACACTTGAAAAGACTTCTAATTATACACCTATGTAGACAATTTTTAAAAAGTGGGGAATGCCGGGCGTGGTGGCGCACACCTTTAATCCCAGCACTCGGGAGGCAGAGGTAGGAGGATCGCCGAGAGTTCGAGGCCACCCTGAGACTACATAGTGAATTCCAGGTCAGCCTGGACCAGAGTGAGACCCTACCTCGAAAAACCAAAAAACAAAAAAGTGGGGAAAGCGGGCTACAGAGCCTCATGCTGTGCCAGGCACAGAAGATGGGAAAATACATTGTGTGTGTGTGTGTGTGTGTGTGTGTGTGTGTGTGTGTGTTGGGGGGCGGGGAGGGGAGTCCACTGCAATTGTACACACTGTGCAAGGCACTTTCCAAAGGCTATCTCACTTCATCTTCGTGGTCTCCTCAGACCCAGGGGCAGCTCTCCTTGCAGGACAAAGGAGCTCCAAGGGGCCAAGAACACACACAGGTCACAGGCTGGTCAGGAATGCTGCCTGGACTGATTTTGCAGGCCATTAGCCTGGACAGGGACAAATGTTTGGACTCTGGATGTCGGGGTTGGGAAGGAGATCTTCTCTAAGAAGTGGTGTGTCTGCTGGATTCCGAAGGATCCAGATTAGATAAGCAGAGAGCATGGGAGAGAGATGGAACTGGGGTACCAGAGCAGATGGTATGTGCGAACACGTAGTAGCTGAGCAGCCAGGCGTGGTGGTGCACGCCTTTAATCCCAGCATTTGGGAGGCAGAGGTAGGAGGATCGCCGTGAGTTCAAGGCCACCCTAAGACTACATGGTGAATTCCAGGTCAGCCTGGGCCAGATTGAGACCCTACCTCCAAAAAAGAAAAAAAGGAGTAGTTGAGACAGTGACAAGGGGAGATTGTAAACAGATTGTATAAGACTTTGATGAAGGTGAGGAGAGGGCTTAATGGGTAAGATGCTTGCCTTGCAAGCGTGAGGACCTGAGTTCAAATATCCAGGACCCACCTGCAAGGATGGGCATGGTGGTGTATGCCTTTAATCCCGCTGAGAAGGCAGAGACGGGAGGGTCTATTCCTAGTGCTCACTAGCTAGTTTGGCAAAAATCCATGAGCTCTAAGTTCAGGAAGAGAACCTGTTTCAAATAATAAGGCATAAGGAGCTGGAGAGACGGCTTAGTGGTTAAGGAGCTTACCTGCGAAGCCTAAGGACCCAGGTTCAGTTCCCCAGAATCCATATAAGCCAGATGCATGTATCTGTAGTTTGTTTGCAGTAGCTAGAGGCCCTGGGACACCCATTCTCTCCCTCCCTCTCTCTCTCATAAACAAATAAAAATTAAAATAAAAAATTAAGGGTAAAGAACGATCGCGGGTGTGGTGGCACACGCCTTTATTCCCAGCACTCGGAAGGCAGAGGTAGGAGGATCACTGTGAATTGGAGGCCACCCTGAGACTACATAGTGAATTCCAGGTCAGCCTGAGCTACAGTGAAACCCTACCTTGAAAAACTGAAAAGAAAAAGAATGATTGAGAAGGACGCCTGGTAGTGACCTCTGGCCTCCACACACGTACATGTGTATGCACAAGCACCCACAGATACACGTGAACTCACACCCATATGAACATGCATTCATACATATACACATCACCTACATATATACATACCTACCCCACCCCCAATTTTTTTTTTAAAGGCTGTGAGTACCAGGCAAAGGAGAGCCTACCCTGAAGGAACAGACTGCAGAACTAGGCTGTCCACATCTTAAATGCTTGACGTTCCTGGATCGTTAGCTGGGCTCAAACATTTGATAAGCCTGTAATAACCTTGCATTTTTTTTCAAGCTACAGTTATGTTGAATTACATAACATCTTTAATCAAGGCCACTGGAAAATTACACAAAACATTTGTTCCGTATAGCATGAGAAAATTTAAAAGCCTTGCAGAAAAAAAAAAAAAAAAAAGCCAGTGTCCTTCCTTTAATCCCGCTACCCTTTCTTTGGTACTGGGGAGATAATAGAACATTCTAGAGTTGTGCTGCATTAATGTTGGAGAAATGGAACAAACATGGAGCAACAGGTGACCTCTCTCTCTCCCTACCACCAGGAGCTTTGCGTTCCAGCTGGATGTGACCTTTGACACAGTTCCTCACCATTTTGAGAGACATTTTTTCCCCTCTTTTAGAACACGGTCTTACCACGTAGCCTAGGCTGGCTATGAACACGGGATCCTCCTGCCTCTGCCTCCCAAGTACTGGGATTTCAAGTGTGGGCCACTACATCCAACTCCACGGTAGTTTTTGTTCCTCCACCTTCCAAAGGATCTGAGCCATTCTACTCGTGTGCTTAGTTGAGTATGGTGAAGGCCAGCGGGGAACACAGACATCCCGCGTGTACTCGTTTTGGAAAACATACTTCTTATTTATTTGTTTGTTTGTTTTTTGAGGTAGGGTCTCACTCTAGCCCAGGCTAACCTGGAACTCACAATGTAGTCTCAGGGTGGCTTTGAACTCATGGCGATCAATCCTCCCACGTGCTGGGATTAAAGGTGTGTGCCACCACGCCCAGCGGAAAACATACTTCTTTAAAAATATTTTTTATGGGGCTTGGAGAGATGGCTTAGCTGTTAAAGCCCTTGCCTGTGAAGCCTAAAGACCATGGTTCAAAGCTCTATTCCCCAGGACCCACATAAGCCAGATGCACAAGGTGGTGCATGTATCTGGAGTTCATTTGTAGTGGCTGGAGGCCCTGGCGTGCCCATTCTCTATCTATCTGCCTCCTTCTCTCTCTCTCTCTGTCTCTCTCAAATAAATAAATAATAAACAAAAAATAGAAATTTAAAAATCAATTTTTTTATTCACTGGGCTGAAGAGATGGTTTAGTGATCAAGGCACTTGCCTGCCAAGCCTAAGAACCCAGGTTTGATTCCCCAGTACCCATGTAAGCCAGATGCACAAGGTAGCACATGCATCTGGAGTTCCTTTGCAATGGCTAGAGGCCCTGGTGTGCCCATTATATCTCTTTCTCTTTCTCCTTCTATTTGAGAGAGGGAAGAGAGAAAGAGAGAATGGGCACACCAGGGCCTCCAGCCACTACAAGCAACCTTGAGATGCATGCTCTACCTTGTGCATCTGGCTTACATGGATACTGGGGAATTAAACCTGGGTTCTTAGGCTTCGCAGGCAGGCAAGTGCCTTAACCTGCTAGGCCACCTCTTCCAACCCAAAAATATCCTTTTTTTTTTTTTTTTTTGAGGTAGGGTCTCACTCTGACCCAGGCTGACCTGGAATTCACTATGTAGTCTCAGGGTGGTCTCTAACTCAAGGCAATCCTCCTACCTCTGCCTCCTGAGTGCTGGGATTAAAGGCATGCGCCACCATGCCCGGCCTGAAAATACACTTTTTTTAAGAAGAAAAGATAAAAATAGTTCCTTAAACTATCAAAAACATTTGCTAAGAGGATCTTTCTAAGCTGGGCATGTTAGCCTATACCCGTCTCCCAGGAAGGCCATGGCATGTGCCCGGAGAGGCCAGGGTAGGATTGCCAAAAACTGGAGGCTATCCTGGGCTACCTAGCAAGACCCTGGTTCAAAGAACAAAAGCAACAACAGCAATTGCAGAATCTTTGCTGATTTTTCAAAGCTTTCGGAGGGTAGACTGAAGCGCACACAGCCTCCGTTGCAGGTGGTGTGGAATTTAGAAGAGAGGAAAGAACCATGCAGAAAATACGTTTGGGATCTCCCACAACCCTCAGTGTCATCCCCCCATGAATGCTTGAAAAGCTTTGACTGGGCAGCCAGCCTTCTTGTTTTTTCTGTCCTCTATCATCAAGATTCAAACCCAGCGGGCCACCCACTGATACGCATCTGTAAATACAGCAAATCCTCTCTTTGAACACACTGGTCCCTAGCTTGCTAGCTCATGAAAATGTTTGCAAGATGACAACACGAAGGGCTCAGCCCAGACCACAGGGTCTGCGCTTCACCAAGGAGATGCAGGAAGCTCTGGGTCTTTGGAGGAAAAGCAAGAGAGAGTCAGGAATCTAGAGTCCATGTGACAGGCTGCACCCCTCTCTGTGTGTATGTGTGTGAGTGCTGGTGAGTGGGGCGGATTCTGTAGGTCTGCAGGTTTCCAGTAGCCTTGGGATACTGGAAAAAATGGTGTCTTTGGGGCTGGAGAGATGGCTTGGTGGTTAAGTGCTTGCCTGTGAGTCCTAAGGACCCCAGTTCGAGGCTTGATTCCCTAGGACCCATGTAAGCCAGATGCACAAGGTGGCGCATACATGTGGACTTTGTTTGCAGTGGCTGGAGGCCCTGGCGCGCCCATTCTCTATCTATCTGCCTCTTTCTCTGTCTGTCTGTCACTCCCAAATAAATAAATAAATAAATTTAAAAAATGGTGTCTCTCTGTAATGTCTCATTCCTTTTGATTTTTTTTTTTTTTTTTTTTTTTGGTTTTGTGAGGTAGGGTCTCACTCTGGTCCAGGCTGACCTGGAATTCACTATGTAGTCTCAGGATGGCCTCGAACTCACAGCAATCCTCCTACCTCTGCCTCCTGAGTGCTGGGATTAAAGGTGTGAGCCACCACGCCTGGCCCTGTGTTTTTTTTTTTTTTTTTTGACACGTGTGTTGTGTGTGTGGTGCACATGGATATAAGTATGCATGAGCTGTAGCCATGTTTGTATGCGTGTGGGCGTGTGTGTGTGTAAGTATACATGCGCTTTCGTGTGGAGACCAGAAGTCAATCTCTGATGTCTTCCTCAGTGCCTCACTCTCCACATTACTTTGGGGGGGGGAGGGGCAGGATGTGTCACAGCTAACCTACAGCTCACCAATTTGGCTAAGATTAGCTAGCCAGCAAGCCCTATGGGTTCTCCTGCCTCCGTCTCCCCAGGGCTGGGATTGCAGATGCACACCGCCAAACCTGGCTTGTTGTGTGTGTGCTGGGTGTCCAGTGTCTGGCCGTCATGATTGTGTGGTAAGGCTCTTTACCTTCTCCACCATCTCCCCAGCTCTTAAGTTTTCTTTTTTTCCTTCTTTCTTTTCTCTCTTACCCTCTCTATCTCTCTTCCCCTTTCTTTTTCTTCCCCTCACTGTTTCTCCCTTTCTCTCTTTCTTTCCCTTCCTTTCTTCCCTCCTTTTCTCCCTCCTTCTCTCTCTCCCTTTTCTGTCCCTCCCTCCCTCCCTTCCTCCCTTCTCTCTAGTACATATGCCCAGGTTGTAAATTTTCTTCTGAATTTAAAAAATTTATTTATATGTAGCTGGGTGTGGTGGTGCACGTTTTTAATCCCAGTACTTGGGAGGCACAGGTAGGAGGATTGCCAAGAGTTCAGGCCACCCTGAAACTACAAAGTGAATTCCAGGTCAGAAAAAGAAAGAAAGAAAGAAAGAAAGAAAGAAAGAAAGAAAGAAAGAAAGAAATTCTTTATTTGAGAGAGAGAGAGAGAGATAGAGAGAGAGAGAGAGAGAGAGAGAGAGAGAGAGAATGGGCATGTTAGGGCCACTAGCCACTGCAAACAAACTCCAGAAGCATGAGCCACCATGTGCATCTGGTTTATGTGGGTTCTGGGGAATAAAACCTGGGTCCTTAGGCTTTGTAGACAAGTGCCTTAACTACTAAACCATCTCTCCAGCCCCTTCTTCTGAATTTTGAACTTATTTTTTTTTTTTTTTTTGAGGAGAGAGAGAATGGGTATGCTAGGGCCTTAGCCACTGTGAACAAACTCCAGACACATGTGTCCCCTTGTGCGCATGTTCAACATTGCGCACTTGCATTGCTGTGCATCTGGCTATGTGGGACCTGGAGATTTGAACGTGAGTTCTTAGGCTTCGCAGGCAAGCGCCTTAACTGCTAAGCCATCTGTCCAGCCCTTGAACTTATGGAAATGCTCTCTGTCCAGTCTTTGGTAAGCTGTGAGAAACCAGAGAAGCAAGTATGGGATGAGGCGTTGGTGAAGGGCTTACATTGCAGAGACAAAGGTGGGGAGGCGTCGTTGGAGAGAGAGAAGAGCCGCCATTTTCACTTCTCTGCATTCTCTTTTCCAGGCAGTTACAACAGGAATCCTCAGAGTTTCTAAATTAGAAGTTGGTGTGGTTTGACTCTGAAATATCCTACAAGGCTCGTGCTTCATATTTTTATTCCCAGCTGGGGGCTCTATTTGGAGAGGTTCTGAAAACTTTGGGAGGTGGGGCCTAGCTGAGGAAGTAACAACTGTGGGTAGGTCTTTTGGGATATAGCGTGCCTGGCTGCTTCCTGTCTGCCATGACATGCACAGTTGTCCTCTACTGCATGTTCCTGTTGCCATGATGTTCTGTAATCATAGATCAAACCCTCTGAAACCGTGAGCCAAAGTAAGTACTTCTTCCCTTCTGTTATTCTGGTCAGGTATTTGGTCATAGCTGGGCAAAAGTAACCGATACACAAGTGAAGCTTTTTTCTTCTAGTATTTTCTGACTTGGATCTCACTATGTAGCACTGGATGGTCTCAAACTCACCATCTTCCTGACTCAGCCTACCATTGCTGGGAAGAAATGAACCTTTAGAAACATCTTGCCAATTATGCCATAGCTAGAAAGCCACAAGATTGGGGATCTGAGAGTTTAGAGAGAAGATATTTCAGGGCTGGAGAGATGGCTTAGTTGTTATGTGTTTGCCTGTGAAGCCTAAGGACCCTGGTTCGAGGTTTGATTCCCCAGTACCCATGTAAACCAGCTGCACATGGTGGCACATATGCCTGGAGTTCGTTTGCAGTGGCTAGAGGCCCTGGCATGCCCATTCTCTCCCTCTCTCCCCCGCCCTTTCTCTGTCTTCAATAAATAAATAAATAAATAAATACTTAAAAAAATAAAAATTTTAAAAAAGAGAGAAGATATTTCAGCTACAAGCCATAAGAAAGTCTTTTCCATATTGTTCCTTTGTCCTCTCGGAAACCCACATAAACCCTAGGTGTCTGTGTGAGCGCCTGTCTCAGTGTTACAAGGACAGTGGGGGGCCTTAGTCCTGTGGTCTCTGGAGTGAGAGTAGGTTTGAGTTCCAGCAAAACACCTTCTCTCAGTACTGGCTTGTGACACCAGATGACCCAGGCCAGGACTTGGCACTGTGTCTGATGCTCAAGTTGCCATTCTCCTCACCCACTCTTGAAGAGCTCAAAGCCAGTTAGTAGACAGCTCCATGCGCACGTGTTCCCATTCTCTTTTGAGGGCTGGTCAGGTATTTTGGTCACAGCTAGGCAAAAGTATTTAATACACAAGTGTAGCTTTATTTTATTCTAGCATTTGCTGACAAGATCCCATGAAACAACCTCAGAGTCATGCTACATGGACTTGAGCCCTCAGCGAGGAACTACTTTGAAGTAAAGTGAGGAAAAAAAATCTTATCCTGAGGCTGGAAGGATGGCTTAGTGGTTAAGGTACTTGCATGCAAAGCCACAGGACCCAGGTTCGAGTCCCCAGGACCCATGTAAGCCAGATGCACAAGGTGGCGCACATGTGTCTGGAATTCGTTTGCAGTGATTGGAGGCCCTGGCGTGCCCATTCTCCCTCCCTCCCTTCTCTCTCTCTCTCTCTGCCTCTTTAACTCTCTCAAATAAATAAAAATAAATAATCATGTTCAAAAATCTTATCCTGTTATGATAGATGTTTCTCCCTTTATAGCAGCTACTTATCACGATGTGCATGAATCAACCCCAAGTGCATTGGCCTAAAATGATAGCCAATTTTGATTCCCCCTGACTCTGTGACAGGTAATTTAGCACTGGCTCATTTGGACAGTTCTGCTGGTCTTGCCTGGGCCAGCTGGGGAAGAAGGATGCGGGGGGGGGGGGGTGTCAGATGGCTTCAACCGCGGATCTGCTCATTTGGTGCATCTCATCCTTAAAGAGGCTAGCCTGGGCTTTGCACAAGGAGACCAGAGCAGAAGCCAAGACCTCCTGAAACATAGACTTGGTATTGCTGCATAGTGTCATCCCTGTTACAATCTACTGACGCTTGCTCTGATTCAAAGTGTGGATAAGTAGGATGCATCCCCTGATGGGGACCCAGCAAAGGTGTCCTGTGAAAGGAGATGCACACGGGGCTGGGAAGAGTTATGGATTCTATCTTTGCACGTCAACCATGAAAGTCCACCTACTGAGGAATCAATATTTCCCAAAGTCCCATGGGTTAATGGCTTGTTCCCTGTGGTAATGTGAATGGATGTCTGCCAATAGATTCCGGAGGGTTTTTTTTTTTTTTTAAGTTTTTTGAGGTAGGGTCTCACTTTAGCCCAGGCTGACCTGGAATTCACTGTGTAGTCTCAGGATCTCCTCAAACTCATAGTGATCCTCCTACCTCTGCCTCCCGAGTGCTGGGATTAAAGGCGTGCGCCACCACACCTGGCAGATTCAGGAGTTTTTCTTTTTTTTTTTAAATGTTTTTTTATTTTTTTTATTTTTTATTATTTTTTTTTTTCAGCAGTTTTCCTGTCCAGATGTTTTTATTGGTCATGTGCGGCATTGCTCTTTGTCACTTTGCATCTGGCTAAACGTGGGACCTGGAGATTGGAACCGCTGGAGATTGGAACCAGTGTTCTTAGGCTTAGGAGACAGGCGCCTTAACCCCTAAGCCATCTCTCCAGCCCAGGAGTTTTTCTTTTTAATATTTCTTTTTTTGTTGTTTTTATTTATGTATTTGAGAGAGAGAGATACAGAAATAGGCAGGCAGGGAGGGGGGTAGGCAGAGAAAGGGCACGTCAGGGACTCCAGCCACTGCAAACAAACTCTAGATGCGTGCATCTGGCTGACGTGGGTCCTGGGGAATCTTAACCGCTAAGCCATCTCTCCAGCCCAGATTCAGGCATTTTATTGAAGCTTGTAACTTGCATTTCCAACCTCCTGTTTGCAGTGGCTAGAGGCCCTGACATGCCCATCTCTCTCTCTCAAATAAAGAATTTCTCTTTCTTTCTTTCTTTCTTTCTTTCTTTTTTCTTTCTTTCTTTTCTTTATTTTTATTTATTTATTTATTTTTTTTAGTTTTTCAAGGTAGGATCTCACTCTAGCTCAGGCTGGTAATGTTTTTAAATCAAGTCCACTCTGAACTTTCTTTTTCCTCTTTTCTTTTCTTACACTTTAATTTTCCTCATTTTAGAGATGGGTATCAATTTAGGTGGCCCTAGAATGCTTCAAACTCCTGATCCTCCCATCCCTGTCTCCCTAGCTCTGGAATTATGCATGAGCCACCAGGCCCAGCACATCCTGGGCTTTCTACGGTCCATTTAAATTCTGTCTTAGGCTCAGTGTCCCACTTTTAGCTTCTTTCTCTCCAGACCAGAAGTCTCCTTATTCAGGACCGTGGCTGTAGAGATGGTGCAGTGGTCAAAGGCACTTGCTTGCTTGCCAAGCCTGATAAGCCCAATGACCCAGGTTCAATTCCCCAGTACCCTTGTAAAGACAGATGTACAAAGTGGCATGTGTGTCTGGAGTTCATTTGCAATGGCAAGATGCCCCAGTGGGCCCATTCTCACTCTTTTTCTGTCTACCTTTTTCTCTCTTTAAGTAATAAATAAATAAATAAATAAATGAAAACTTACAAATGAAGATCCAACGAATCACTCAAAAGTAGAGGGTTTGGGGCCGGAGAGATGACTTTAGTAGTTAAGGCATTTGCCCGTGAAGCCTAAGGACCAAGGTTCAATTCCTCAGCACCCACAAAAGCCAGATGCATAAAGTGGCATTTGTAACAAGTTCATTTACAGTGGCTGGAGGCTCTGGTGTGCCCATTCTTTCTATTTGCCACTCTCTCTCAAATAAGTAAATGAACAAAATATTTTAAAATAAATAAATGGTTTTTAAAAAAAATAAAATACATTATCTTTTTTTTGTTTTTGTTTGTTTTTTTGAGGTAGGGTCTCGCTCTAGCCCAGGCTGACCTGGAATTCACTATGTAGTCTCAGGAAGGCCTTGAACTCACAGCAATCCTCCTATCTCTGCCTCCCGAGTGCTGGGATGAAAGGCATGTGCCACCACACCTGGCTAAAACACATTCCCTTTTTCCTAATCTCTCTATAGATATTTCCTTACTGTGTATAGACAGTTTTTGTGAACAATTTCCTTTGTTCCAGCTTTTGCTCTCCCTTTTGTTTTAGGTTACTTAGCAGCATCCCACTTCTGGTACTAATTTCTATGCCAGTGGTTTACTGCTGTATGAATAAACCTTCCTAAAATGTAGCATTTCATAATCCTGTGGGTCAACAATCGGGCTGATCTCAGGTGGGCAGTTCTTCTGCTGGTCTCTCACCTAGATTCACACTTGGGACTGCGGTGGGGTGGCGAGAACTGGTTGGCTTTATGGCCTCCCTCGTGTGCCTGGGAGCTGGATGGGCCACTGCTGGGTTCCTTTCTCCATGTGGTCTTATCCTTGGCTTCATCAGAGCATCGAAGCCAAATCTGAATGGTATCTTGACAGCAAGGGTCAGAAATGATCCAGTATTGGCCGGGTGTGGTGGTGCACGCCTTTAATCCCAGCACTTGGGAGGCACAGGTAGGATGATTGCCATGAGTTCAAGGCTGCCCAGAGACAACATAATGAATTCCAGGTCAGCCCAAGCTACAGTGAAACCGTACCTCAAAAAAAAAAAAAAAAAAATCACAAGATTCAAGGGGTCAAGAAAGAGACTTCACCCCAAAATGAGCGGTGTGGAAAAGTCATCCTACAAATGGAAGAACAGGGTCGAGAGGAATTATCTGAGCCATTTTGACAAATTATGTGTCACAATCATAGTCTTAGGCTTATTGTTTAAAACCCATCCTGTCAAACTGTGTCTTTGATCCCAGCGCTCGGGAGGCAATCATAGGCCATCCTTAGGAATTCCAGGTCAGCCTGGACCAGAGTGAGACCCTACCTTGAAAAACCAAAAAACAAAAAGAAAGAAAAAAAAAACCCCATCCTGTCCCACACTTCTCCATATCACATGAGAGATCATTCTCTTTAGGGGGTGGAGAGATGGCTCAGCAGCTAAAGCAGCTTGCTTGCAAAACCTGATGGCCTGAGTTTAAGTCCCTAGCACCCACATAAAGCCAGATGCACAAAGTGATATACACATCTGTAGTTCCTTTGCAGTATCAGGAGGTCCTGGAATGCCTATACTTTGTGTGTGTGTACACACATGCATGCATACACATCTGTCTGTCATATGTGTGTGTGTGTGTGTGTGTGTGTGATGTGTGTGTGATTTTTTTGAGGCAGATTCTCATTTTAGCTCAGACCTGGAACTCATTTTGTGATCCTCCTACCTCTGTCTCCCAAGTGCTGGGATTAAAGATGTGCACCACTACACCCAGGTAAAAATATTTGCTTTGAACCAAAGGAAGGGTATGACTCCTTACAATGCAACTTCCAGACAGAAATTGGCCTTGATATCCATGACCACGCAATGCCTAGCAATACCTGCACAAGACCCTCATAATAGGAGAAAAAGATGATGACATCAACTTAAAAGAGAGAGTAATGGAGAGGGGGAGGGGATATGATGGAGAATGGAGTTCTGAAGGGGAATGGGGGAGGGAAGGAAAATATCATGGTTTATTGTCTGTAAGTATAGAAGTTGTCGATAAAAAAATTTGTTTTGGAAAAATTGTTTTCTCTCACTTTTTCCCCCATTTAAAAAATATTTTATTGGGCTGTAGGGATGGCTTAGCAGTTAAGGTATTTGCCTGTGAAGCTTAAGGACCCAGGTTTGATTCCCCAGTATCCACATAAGCCAGATGCACAAGGGTGCACATGCATTTGGAGTTCATTTGCAGTGGCTGGATACCCTGGTGTGCCCTTTCTTTCTGTCTCTCAAAATGGATAAATAAATAAAATTTAAAGAAATATTTTATTAATTGATGATTGATTTGAGAGAGAGAGAGAGAGAGGAATAAATACGGAGAGAGAGATAGAAAAAAATAGGCATGCTAGGAATTCCAGATGCATGGGCCACTTTGTGCATCTGGCTTTATGGTAGTACTGGGGAATAGAACCCAGTCCTTAGGCTTTTACAGGCAAGTGCCTTAACTGATTAACAATCTCTCCAGCCCTCCCCCCCCACTTTTATGGGGGGGCTCTGGGTATTAAACTCAGGGCTTTACAAATGATAAGCATGTGCTTACTTTACTGCTGAGCTATGCCTTAGCTCCTCTGACTTTTTTTTTGCATGATTGCTTTTTATTTTATTTTATTTTATTTTATTTTATTTTATTTTATTTTATTTTATTTTATTTTATTTATTTGAGAGGCAGAGAGATACAGAAATAGGCAGGTAGAGAGAGTGAGAATGGGCACGCCAGGGCCTCCAGCCACCGCAAATGAACTCCAGATGCATGCACCCCCTTGTACATCTGGCTTACGTGGATCCTGAGGAGTTGAACCTGGGTCTCTTGGCTTTGCAGGTCAGCGCCTTAACCGCTAAGCCATCTCTCCAGCCCTCTGATATATATATATATATATATATATATATATTATTTTATTTTATTTTATTTTACTTTTTTTTTTTTTTTTTTGTTTTTTGAGGTAGGGTCTCGCTCTGGCCCAGGCCGACCTGGAATTAACTATGTAGTCTCAGGGTGGCCTTGAATTCACGGCAATCCTCCTACCTCTGCCTCCCAAGTGCTGGGATTAAAGGCGTGCGCCACTACGCCCGGCTCAGGATATATATATATATATATATGTATATATATATATATATATATATATTTTTTTTTTTTTACTGTGGCAAAATGCGTATAACATAAAAGTTCCCATAGCTCCTCATATTTGCAGGCTTATATACAATTACCAGATCCTTCCATTCCACCTTCTTTTTCATCTACCTAGGTTTGTCTAGGCTACAACGTATGTAAGCCTGACTTACAGTCCAATCCCATCTCTCTCTCTATATATCCCACACCTTTCTCACGAAAAGCCAATAAAAAGGTGAGGCCTGGCTGTAGTAAATTCTCTTGTACATACTCCTGTCTGCTCTCCATTCGATTCTAGACGCACAAGTCACTGTTTAACTTCCCAGGGATTATGTTTTACAGTCTGATGTCTTACTCATTTCCAGTATCCTGGGAATAAAAAATTGTGCGTAGGTAAGAATTATTATCCTTGCCATACTTCTGAGGCTGGGCTTAGTGAGTAAGGAAACCAGCCACTTTTGGACTCCATCATCACTCCCACCTGAATTAGAATAATGTGAATAACTGTGTTGAAGAATGGCTTTGACATTTTATGGGCACTCTGATAACTCCAAAATCACCCAGCCAAGTGATGTCTGGGAAAGCTAGTTTATGCCATAAAGCTGTTTTTCCTAAGGTATAAAAATAAAGTTGGGGGGCTAGAGAGATGGCTTAGTGGTTAAGGTGCTTGCCTGCAAAGCCTAAGGACCCACGTTTGATGCCCCAGTACCCAAGTAAAGCCAGATGCAAAGTGGTGCCTGTATCTAGAGTACATTTGTAGTAACTGGAGGCCCTAGTGTGCCTGTTCTTTCTCTGCCTCTCTTCTATCTCTCTCGGTTTGCAAATAAATAAATATTTAAAAAAATAAATAATTTGGGGGCTGGAGAGATGGCTCAGCAGTTAAGTAAGTTACTTGCCTGCTAAGCCTAATGACCCGAGTTCAATTCCCAGTACCCATGTAAGCCTGATGCACAAAGCAGCCCATGCATCTGGAGTTCATTTGCAGTGGCTGGAGGCCCTGGCAAGCCCATTCTCTCTCTTTCTCTGCTTGAAAATAAATATATTTTAAGTCTTTTTTTTTAAATCTTCATTTATTTGCAAGTAGAGAGAGAGATAGAGAGAAGAGAAACAGACAGAGAGAATGGGCATGCCAGGGCCTCCAGCCACTGCAAAGGAACTCCAGATGCATGTGCCACTGTGTGTGTCTGGGTTACATGGGTACTGGGGAATTGAACCTGGGTTCTTAGGCTATGCAGGCAAGTGCCTTAACCACTAAGCCACCTCTCCAGCCCTAAAAAGACTTTTTTTTTTTTTTTTTAAGGTAGGGTCTCACTACCCCAGGCTGACCTGGAATTCACTATGTAGTCTCAGGTGGTCTTGAATTCATGGTGATCCTCCTATCTCGGCCTCCCAAGCTCTGGGATTAAAGGTGTGTGCCACCAACGCCCGGCTCTAAAAAAACTTAAAAATAAAATAAAATAAATTTGACATGGTAGATAAAAATGGAACATTTGTAAGAAAATCATCTTTGGTAATTATGAAAGGCTTCCATGGGCTGGGAGAGTCCTTGTCTAGATGCCAGATACATGAGGACTTCATGGTCTTCTTCTACTGCATAGGGAGTTCAAAGCCAACCTGGACATGAGACCTGTCTCCAAATCTAGAACAAAACAAGACAAAAGAACCCTTGAGATTATAGTGCTCTCCGGTACAGAGACAGAAGTCTCGTTACTTCTGACAGTGAACTAAACAATTGCAGGTAAATGCCTTTGAAATTGTAGTGCTCTTTTGTCCTCCTGAGGGTCTATTTCAACTTTTGAGGTGTTGACAGAGGGTAGAAAAGCTGATTCTTTTTTTTTTTTTTTTTTTGGGGGGAGTTTAGAGGTAGGGTCTTATTTTAGCCCAGGCTGACCTGGAATTCACTCTGTAGTCTCAGGGTGGCCTTGAACTCACAGTGATCCTCCTACCTCTGCCTCCTGAGTGCTGGGATTAAAGACATGCACCACCATGCCTGGCTGTTTTTTTTTAAATTTAATATCTTTATTATTTATTTACTTGAGAGAGAGAAAGACAGAGAGAGTATGGGCCTATTGTCCCTGCAAACAAACTCCAGAAGCATGTGCCAGTTTGTGCATCTGGCTTTATGAGGGTACTAGGGAATTGAATGCAGCCTGTAGGCTTTGCAAGCAAACGCCTTTAACCCCTGAGCCTTTGGTTTTTTAAAGAAATTTATTACTTTAATACTTTTTTTTAACTCTTAAAAATTTATTTGAGAGAGAAAGAAGCAAAGAGAGAGAGAGAGAGAGAGAGAGAATGGGTGCACAAGAGTGTCTAGCCCCTGCAAAGGAACTCCAGAATATGTGCCACCTTGTGCACCTGTATTTTGTGGGTACTGGGGACTTGAACCTGGGTCCTTTGGCTTTGCAGGCAAATGCCTTAACTGCTAAGCCACCTCTCCATCCAACTTTGATACCTTTTTAAAAATATTTTATTTTTTATTTATTTATGAGAGCAAGCAAGAGAGAGAATGGGCACTCCAGAGCTTCTTGCCACTGCAAACAAACTCCAGATGCATGTGCCATCATGTGCATCTGGTTTACATGAGTACTGAGGAATCGAACCTGGGTCCTTAGGCATCATAGGCAAATGCCTTAACTGCTATGCCATCTCTCCAGACCTTGATACCTTTTTTAAAAACAAAGTTTTTTTTTTTGAGGTAAGGTCTCCCTCTATCCAGGCTGATCTAGAACTCACTCTGTAGTTCCAGGCTGACCTTGAACTCACAGTGATCTTCTATCTCTGCCTCCCAAGTGCTGGGATTGAAAGCATGTGCCACCGCACCCAGCTTACTTTGATAGATTTTTGCTAACTAGACAGACTTAAAAATCAAAGTGGTTACCTACCTATCTATCCGTATTGTTTTTGTTTTTGTTTTTTTTTTGTTTTGTTTGTTTTTTTGAGGTAGGGTCTCATTCTGGCCCAGGCTGACCTGAAATTTACAATGTAGTCTCAGGCTGGCCTTGAACTCACAGCGATCCTCCTACCTCTGCCTTCCAAGTGCTGAGATTAAAGGCGTGCGCCACCACACCTGGATCCTCATTAAATGCCTTTTCTATTCCAAGTTATTGTAGTCAATGTGGAATGTCAGTATATAAAACTCTTCTGTCCATGTAGAAAACACATTGTTGGGCTGGGGAGTCATTTTAGTGGTTAAAGCTTGCAAAGTCTCTTAGCCTGGGGTTCAATTCCCAGTTGTCATGTAAAGCCAGATAAACAAAGTGACGCGTGCATCTTCAGATGCATTTTGCAGTGGCAAGAGGCCCAAGCATGCCTATTCTTTTTAAAATTTTGTTATTAATTACAAACTTTGTTGTATGGACGACTCATGTGTTGGTCCTATTACGCTCCTCCCTGTACTCATTTCATTGAGGGCCTTCATCTGTGGGGTTATTCACCATGGGGTTATGAGTTATGAGAGCAGCAGTCAGTCATTGTGGCGGGGGATGGGGGCTCTGCATAAAACACTTTTAACTATAGCCTGACAATCAGCGCCAGGGTGAAGGAGACAGACACTGGGGATACTCAACACTTACCAAAGCAGGGATCCAGAGGCTCCTGAGAGCTCATCACTGAAGTAGACTTAAAACTCACCCACCACGGCTCAGGGAATTTTGCAGAAGAGGGGGAGGAAAGATTGTAAGAGCCACAGGTTGAGACATCATGCCCAGAGGCATTCCCCCCCCCAAAAATAACTGACTGCTGCTCCCACAACACATAACCCACAACCCCATGGGGAATACCTGCAACCCACTGAGGAGCACCCCAAGGGAGGAAGGAAAAGATGATACCAACACATGATATATCCATACAAAGTATGTTCTTACAATAAACAGGGCGTGGTGTTCTTAATCCCAGCACTCGGGAGGCAGAGAGGGGGAGGATCACTGAGAGTTCGAGGCCACCCTGAGACTGCATAGTGAATTCCAAGTCAGCCTGGGCCAGCGTGAGACCCTACCTCGCAAAAACCAAAAAAAAAAAAAAAAAAAGGGAGGGGGGAATAGATAGGCGTGGTGACACATGCCTTTAATCCCAGCACTTGGGAGGCAGAGGTAGGAGGATCACAGTGAGTCTGAGGACACCCTGAGAATACAGAGTAAATTTCAGGTCAGCCTGGGCTACAGGCTACAGTGAGACTCTACCTCAGAAAAAAAAAAAAAAAAAGGAAAAAAATTATATTCAATTAAAAACAATACTTTTAGGCCTGAAGAGATGGCTTAGCAATTAAGGTGTTTGCCTGCAAAGCCAAAGGATGCCAGTTCGATTCTCCAAGACCCATGTAGGCCAGATGCACAAGGTGGTGCATGCATCTGGAGTTCGTTTGCAGTGGCTGGAGTCCCTGGTACACCCATTCTTCCCTCTCTCTTTCTCTCTCTCTGCCTCTCCTCTCTCTCAAATAAGTAAATAAGATACATTTTTTAAAAATACTTTTAACCTAATGTAGCCTTAGCGACGCTCTCTTCCTGTGTTGATGGCACTTGGTCCACATTTCCAGCTGCTTTTTATTAGCAAAATGTCTGTTTACTCCCAGTGAAAACCACCAAAAGAAAACATTCAATGACACGTCTTTCACTGCTGACCTTCACAAACACTTTGACTCATTCAATTCATCTTCTCTTTATTAAGAACCAATGGGAGAGCTGGGCTAGGGGTAGGCCACCCATAATCCCAAGCACTTGAGTGGGCAAGGCGGGAGGATCAGGAGTTCAAAGTTATTCTCAGCCACATAGCCAAGTTTGAGGCCAGCCGGGGATACATGAGACCCTGTCTCTAAATAAATAAATAAATAAATAAATGCCAAATATGGTCATTCATGCCTGTAATTCCAGCACTTGGAATTTCCCCATGGTCCCTTAGTATGGAAGCACACAGGCTTTGGAGGGAGGTAACATGTTGCCGTGTTGGGCTCTGACCTTTGAGCCGGCTATGGCCATAGCTTCCTCATCTGTAAAATGGGTATGGAGTTTAGTATGAGGACTGGCACAGACAGAGACGTAGAACACTTATGACTTGGATCAATAAACATACTTCTTTCTGCAACTAGTTGCATTGATGTTTTCCCTCAGCCCATATTATATGACTCAATCCGAGACTCTGTGAAAGGGTTCTTCTGGCTCAGGTTACAGGGTTCTATAATGGTACAACTACAGGTATGCAGCGCAATGCCCCATTTCCATGGTGGTTGGAATGGAAGCTAGGATTTGGTACGTGCTAAGCAGGCGCTCTGCCCACGGAGCTACCTTCTCAGCCTTTCTTTGCATGACTTTGAGATGAGGTGTCATGTAGCTAAGGGTAGCCTGGAACTTACTAGGTAGCTGAAATGACCTTGAGCTCCTAATCCTCTGGCTGCTATCTCTTGAGTGCTGGGATTTCACTTTTTTGTGTGTGTTTATTTTTATTTATTTGAGAGTGACAGACAGAGAAAGAGGCAGAGAGAGAGAGAGAGAGATAATGGGTGCACCAGGGCCTCCAGCCACTGCAAACAAACTCCAGATGCACGCGCCCCCTTGTGAATCTGGCTTACGTGGATTCTGGGGAATGGAGCCTCAAACCGGGGTTCTTAGACTTCATAAGCAAGCGCTTGACTGCTAAGCCATTTCTCCAGCCCCAACTTTTTTTTTTTTTTGAGGTAGGGTCTCGCTCTAGCCCAAGCTGACCTGGAATTCACTCTGTAGTCTCAGGGTGGCCTTGAACTCACAGCAATTCTCCTAGCTCGGCCTCCCCAAGTGCTGGGATTAAAGGTGTGTGCCACCATGCCGGCAAGTGCTGGGATTTCAGATGTGCACCCCTGTGGCCAATTTATTGTTATTGTTTCAATGAGTGATGTGAGATTTGAATGCTCAGTGGTTTTCCAAAGCATGCTGTGACTCCATGTCAGCCTACTGGGGACCCTCTGCTCATAAAGCTAAGTGTGCCACTTCCACACAACACTAAGTCTGAACTCTATTCTCCACTGCCAATCTACTGACAGCCTCACTAAAGTGATCAACTTTAAAAAAAAAAAAAAAAACTGGGGGTCTGGAGAAATGGCTTAGCAGTTAAAGCTAAGAACCCAGGTTCTCTTTCCAGGACCCATGTAAACCAGATGCACAATGGCAAATGTGTCTGGAGTTTATTTGCAGTGGCTAGAGGCCCTGGCGCACCCATCTCTCTCTCTTTCTCTCTCCACCTGCCCCTTTTTCTCTCTCAAATAAATAAAAATAAAATATCAATATTTTATTTTTATTTATTTATTTGAGAAAGAGGAAAACAGAGAAAATGGGTGCCTCAGTGCCTCTTCCCACTGTAAACAAACTCCAAATGCATGTGCATCTGTCTTACGTGGGTACTGGGGAATCAAACCTGGGTGCTTTGGCTTTGCAGGCAAGTGCCTTAACTACTAAGTCATCTCTCCAGCCCATGGTCACCTTTTATATTTATTTATTTATTTGAAAGGGAGAGAGAGAGGAAGAGAAAGAGGCAGAGAGAGGGTGAGGGAGGGAGAATGGGCACGCCAGGGCATCCAGCCACTGCAAGTGAACGCCAGACGCATGCGCCACTTTGTGGATCTGACTTACGTGGGTCCCTGGGAATTGAACCTGGGTGCTTTGGCTTTGCAAGCAAGCGCCTTAACTGCTAAGCCATCTCTCCAGCCCTGATGATCATCTTTTAATATCCTAACTACTTGCCTGCTTGCCTCCCCTCTAAGCATGTGAACTTGAAGAGAGGTATCTCTCCATCTGTGCCGTGTTGGGCTCTGACTTTGATGCTATGGCCATAGCTTCCTCATCTGTAAAATGGGTATGGAGTTTAGTATGAGGACTGGCACAGACAGAGACGTAGAACACTTATGACTTGGATCAATAAACATACTTCTTTCTGCAACTAGTTGCATTGATATTTTCCCCTCAGCCCATATTATATGACTCAATCCGAGACTCTGTGAAAGGGTTCTTCTGGCTCAGGTTACAGGGTTCTATAATGGTACAACTACAGGTATGCAGCGCAATGCCCCATTTCCATGGTGGTTGGAATGGAAGCTAGGATTTGGTATCTACTAAGCAGGCGCTCTGCCCACGGAGCTACCTTCTCAGCCTTTCTTTGCATGACTTTGAGATGAGGTGTCATGTAGCTAAGGGTAGCCTGGAACTCACTAGGTAGCTGAAATGACCTTGAGCTCCCAATCCTCTGGCTGCTATCTCTTGAGTGCTGGGATTTCACTTTTTTTTGTGTGTTTATTTTTATTTATTTGAGAGTGACAGACAGAGAAAGAGGCAGAGAGAGAGAGAGAGAGAGAGAGAGAGATAATGGGTGCACCAGGGCCTCCAGCCACTGCAAACAAACTCCAGATGCATGTGCCCCCTTGTGAATCTGGCTTACGTGGATTCTGGGGAATGGAGCCTCAAACCGGGTTCTTAGACTTCACAAGCAAGCGCTGACTGCTAAGCCATTTCTCCAGCCCCAACTTTTTTTTTTTTTTTTTTTTTTTGAGGTAGGGTCTCGCCCAGCCCAAGCTGACCTGAATTCACTCTGTAGTCTCAGGGTGGCCTTGAACTCACAGCAATTCTCCTAGCCTCGGCCTCCCAAGTGCTGGGATTAAAGGTGTGTGCCACCATGCCGGCAAGTGCTGGGATTTCAGATGTGCACCCCTGTGGCCAATTTATTGTTATTATTTCAATGAGTGATGTGAGATTTGAATGCTCAGTGGTTTTCCAAAGCATGCTGTGACTCCATGTCAGCCTACTGGGGACCCTCTGCTCATAAAGCTAAGTGTGCCACTTCCACACAACACTAAGTCTGAACTCTATTCTCCACTGCCAATCTACTGACAGCCTCACTAAAGTGATCAACTTAAAAAAAAAAAAAACTGGGGGTCTGGAGAAATGGCTTAGCAGTTAAGGCTAAGAACCCAGGTTCTATTTCCAGGACCCATGTAAACCAGATGCACATGGCAAATGTGTCTGGAGTTTATTTGCAGTGGCTAGAGGCCCTGGCGCACCCATCTCTCTCTCTTTCTCTCCACCTGCCCTTTTTTTTCTTCAAATAAATAAAAATAAAATATCAATATTTTATTTTTATTTATTTATTTGAGAAAGAGGAAAACAGAGAAAATGGGTGCCTCAGTGCCTCTTCCCACTGTAAACAAACTCCAAATGCATGTGCATCTGTCTTACGTGGGTACTGGGGAATCAAACCTGGGTGCTTTGGCTTTGCAGGCAAGTGCCTTAACTACTAAGTCATCTCTCCAGCCCATGGTCACCTTTTATATTTATTTATTTATTTGAAAGGGAGAGAGAGAGGAAGAGAAAGAGGCAGAGAGAGGGTGAGGGAGGGAGAATGGGCACGCCAGGGCATCCAGCCACTGCAAGTGAACGCCAGACGCATGCGCCACTTTGTGGATCTGACTTACGAGGGTCCTGGGGAATTGAACCTGGGTGCTTTGGCTTTGCAAGCAAGCGCCTTAACTGCTAAGCCATCTCTCCAGCCCTGATGATCATCTTTTAATATCCTAACTACTTGCCTGCTTGCCTCCCCTCTAAGCATGTGAACTTGAAGAGAGGTATCTCTCCATCTGTGCCTTCTCGCAGATGCTCAGAATCATGTCTGACACATGTGGGTGCGCGACCAACGTCTGCCAATGAACAAACATGCGAAGGCCACTTCAACAGACCGATCCCAAAACTTATTAAATATTTTACAAATATGGTGGCTTTTTTTTTTTTTTTGGGCCTGGAAGTATTTTAGTGTCAATTAGAGCCTTGGATATTCCTGATAAAGAGAATTAAGAGGTTATGTATAGAAAACTATTCATTTTTCCTTCAGCAAATGTTATGCATTCATTCCCACCCGAGTCCTAGAATCTTATCAATCAACAAATATTTGAGTATCTACTAGGCACAAGGTGCCGTGCTAGGCTCTGTAGATGAATCCCATGACTTAGAGCTTTCTGATAAGATTCACTCTTCTCACTCAGAGGTCCTGCTGTGAAATGGATGGTATAAATAATGACCGGAGAGGCAAGAAGAACCATGACGCAAAGTAGTGTGTGGTGGTTCACAATGGATTCCTCGTACTTGAGAGGCTGAAGCATGAGGACTGCCAGGCCAGCCTGGGCTATCGAGTGAAGCCCTATCTCAGAAAACAAAAAAAAGAGGAGGGCTGAAGAGATGGCTTAGTGGTTAAGGCCTATGCCTGCAAAGCCTAAGGACCCCAGTTTGATTCTCCAGGTCCCATGTAAGTCAGATGCAAATGGGAGTGCATATGTCTGGAGTTTGTTTGCAGTGGCTGGAGGCCCTAATGCACTCTGTCTCTCTTGATCTCTCTTCCTTTCTGTCTCAAATAAATAAATAAACAAAAAACAAATAAATAAAGTCGGGTGTGGTGGAATATGCCTTTAATCCCAGCACTCGGGAGAGTAGGAGGATCACCATGAGTTTGAGGTCACCTGAGGCTACATAGTGAATTCCAGGTCAGCCTGAACTAGAGTGAAACCCTACCTTGAAAAAAACAACAAAAAAGTAATAATAATAATAATAATATATAAATATAAATAAATACATAAAATAATATCTTTTTTTAAAAAGAGGAAAGAATCCAGGTATGGTGGTGCATGCCTTTAATCCCAGCATTCGGGAGGCAAAGGTAGGAGGATTGTCATGTGTTCAAGGCCACCCTGAGATTACATAGTGAATTCCAGGTTAGCCTGGGCTAGAGTGAGACCCTACCTTGAAAAAACCGAAAAATGAAAAAAACCAAAAAATAAAAATAAAAAAAAATAAAATAAAATAAAAAGAGGAAAGAAAAGAAGGAAGGAAAGGAATAAAGGAAAGAAAAAGCAAGAAGAAAGAAAGAACTATAGCTGGGCGTGATGGTGCATGCCTTTAATCCCAGCACTTGGGAGGCAGAGGTAGGAGGATCGCCATGAGTTCGAGGCCACCCTGAGACTACATAGTGAATTCCAGGTCAGCCTGGGCTAGAGTGAGATCCTACCTCTAAAAAAAAAAACCAACCAAACAAAGAAAGAACTGGGAGAGAGGGAATGTGAAATTTTTCAGAATGCCATCCAGTTGTCCATTTTCAAACACACTGGCAGGCTCGGGAGATGAGCAGATCCTTCAGGGGTTAATTCTCTGGATAAATAAAAGGGTGTGTGCTGAGGCTCCCATGGTACAAAATGCAGGAGACAGGAAAGTTTGGGAAGAGTAACACTTTCATCTTCAAAGCAAGAAAAACGATTGCAAGGACTGAGGGCAGAGAAGCTACACACTTCCAGCTTGAGCCCCAGCAGAGCGCAAATCCCAGCTGTCAGGCCCAAGTCGTTGAGAAGTCACACACAAGGGGAGGGCGTCTTTTCCACAGACAGGATCAGCCCCCCACCTCCCAGTGGTCCTGTCTCTTTTGAATACAAATAACGGGCTTGAATTCTCCAGTACTACACAGTGGTGGTAAGGAAGTAGGAACACATGTCACCCCAGGGGGACAGGGACAGAACATGTCAGTAGTCAAATTCTCAGGGCCAGGCAGAAGAAGAGGAGTAGAGTTCTTTGGGGTTCAGCTGTTTGTGCTAAAGTGTTTGGTTTTAGAAGACATTGGGCCTGTCAAGTCCTTGTCACTAGAAAGTACAAAGATAATTACTTTGATATAGCCAGATGCCTCTTCTACTTCTCTTTATTATCTTTTGTTTAGCTTTTTTAAATTTTTGGCTTTTCAAGGTAGGGTCTTACTCTAGCTCAGGCTGACCTGGAATTCACTATGTAGCCTCAGGGTGGTCTTGAACTCACCATGATCTTCCTACCTCTGCTTCCCGAGTGCTGGAATTAAAGGTGTGCACCACCACTCCTGGATCCTTTCTTTTTTTAAAGATTTATTTTATTTATTTGGGAGAGAGAGAGAGAGAGAGAGAGAGAGAACGGGTGTGCCAGGGGCTCTAGCCACTGCAAATGAACTCCAGGTATCTGGCTTACATGGGTCCTGGGGATTAGAACCTGAGTACTTAGGCTGCACAGGCAAAAGCCATCTCTTCAACCCCTGATCTTTTTTTTTGTTTTTAGAGAGAGACACAGAGAGAGGGAGAGGGAGACAGAGAATGGGTACACCAGCAGCCTCTCAGCCACTGTGAATGAATTCCAGGCTCGTGAGCTCCCTTGTGGTCAAGTGCAGCATTGCGCCCTTGCATCACTTTGTGTCTGGCTAAATGTGGGACCTGGAGATTGGAACAGGCATTCTTAGGCTTAGTAGGCAGGTGCCTTAACCGTTAAGCCATCTCTCCAAACCCCCGAACATTTTTTTTTTTCGTTTTGCGAGGTAGGGTCTCACTCTGGTCCAGGCTGACCTGGAATTAACTATGTAGTCTCAGGGTGGCCTCGAACTCTCGGCGATCCTCCTACCTCTGCCTCCCGAGTGCTGGGATTAAAGGCGTGCGCCACCACGCCCGGCTCCCTCGAACATTTTTTAAAATGTTTATTTATTTATTTACAAGAGAGAGAGAGAGAGAGAAATTCCAGATGCATGCACCACTTTGTGAGTCTGGCTTTATGTGAGTAGTGGAGAATTGAATCCCAGTCATCAGGCTTTACAGAAAATTTCCTTTAACCACTGAGCCGTCTCACCAGCCCCAATCTTTGTTTTAAAGGTAGAATCTGTTTTTGTTCACCACTGTGTTTGCCACGCTAACTGGCCTGTGAGCTTCCAGAGGATTCTCCTTGCCTCCACTTCCAGTCTTGCTGGGATTCCAGAAGCTTGGGCTGGCTTCCAGATTTACACGGGCTCTGGGGATCTGAACTCGGGTACTCATACTCACATGGCAAGTGCTTTACCCACTGAGCCATATCCCTAGCCCCTCTTTATTTTTTGAGATAGGATCTCACTGTGGAGTGTTGTATACCAGGCTGGCCTTAAACTTGTTTTCTTTATTTCCCAGTGCTAGCATCTTTATTATCTTTAAAAATTTTTTTCTATTCCTTTATTATTAGAAGTTGTGTACAGTTGATCCTTGACCCTACATATCCATAGCATACCCATCCATAGATTCAACCCACCATAGATTAAAAATATTTTTAAGGGCTGGAGAGATGGCTTAGCAGTTAAGGCACTTGCCTGCAAAGACCAAGGGCCCATTTCGATTCCCCAGGACCCACATAAGCCAGATGCACAAGGTGGCTCATGCATCTGGAGTTCATCTGCAGTGGCTGGAGGACCTGGCACACCCATTTTCTCTATCTGCTTCTTCTCTCTCTATCTCTCAAATGAATAAATAAATAAATAATTTTAAAATATATTTTTAAGGCTGGGTGTGGTAGCATATACCTTTAATCCCAGCACTTGGAAGGCCGAAGTAGAAGGGTTGCCATGAGTTTCAGGCCACTCTGAGACTACCAGTGAATTCCAGATCAGCCTGAGTTAGAGCAAGACCCTACCTCGAAACCAAAAAAAACTTAAAGTGGTTTCTGGGTCTGGGGAGATGCCTCAGTGGTTAAAGGTACATGCTTGCAAAGCTTGCTGACCCAGGTTCGATTCCCCAGTACCTATGGAAACCCAAATGCACAAAGAAGCGCATGGGTCTAGAGTTCCTTTGCGGTGATAAGAGGCCCTGGCACTCTCATACCTTTTCTTTCTTTTTATCTCTCTTTTCTTTCTTTCTCTCTTTCTCTTGCTCTCTCAAATAAACTGAGGAGTGTCCCCACAGGAATGGGGCATGGACGAGGGAAAAGAAGGTACCAAAGCACGGTGTATCCAATTGAAATATGTTGTTAATAATAATAATAAACAAAAAATACTTAAAATACACAGGAGAGCTGGGCATGATGACTCATATCTGTAATGCTAGCACATAAGATGCTAAGGCAGGAGGATTGCCATGAGTTAAAAGTCAGGGAGTTTCAAGCCAGCCTAAACTACAATTGAGAACTTGTTTTAGAAAAAAATATACCAAAAAAAAAAAAAAGAAAAAAAGAAAAAAATATACGAAAAAGACAAGGAAGGGGAAGGGGAGAGAGAGGAGAGACAGAGACAGAATATGAGAATATAGGCAGATTGCATAATACATGTGTTAATACAATGTAATTTTTAAAATATTCCATTTATTTATTTATTTATTTGTTTGTTTGTTTATTTATTTTATTTATTGGTTTTTCGAGGTAGGGACTCACTCTAGCCCAGGCTGACCTGGAATTCACTCTGTATCTCAGGGTGGCCTCGAACTCAGCGTGATCCTCTTACCTCTGCCTTGCAAGTGCTGGGATTAAAGGCGTGTGTCACCATGCTCGGCCTTTGGTTCTTAATCAGTAGCTTCAGGCTGGCCTCCATCACACAATTCTCTGGCCGCAGCTTCCCAAGTGCTGGAATTATAGCCACACACCACCCCCATGGCCCAGCCTATGCCATCTTATCTAAAGAACTTGAACTTTTTTTTTTTTAATGGTTTTTCAAGGCAGGGTCTCACTCTAGTCCAGACTGACCTGGAATCCACTCTGTAGTCTCAGAGTGGCCTCGAACTCATGGTGATCCTCTTACCTCTGCTTCCCGAGTGCTGGGATTAAAGGCATGTGCCACTACGCCCAGCTTGAACATTCTTTTTTTAAATATTTTATTTTTATTTACTTGAGAGAGAGACATTCAAAAATAGGCAGGTAGAGGGCTGGGGAGATGGCTTAGCAGTTAAGGTCCTTTCTTGCAAAGCCAAAGGACCTAGGTTCAATTCCCCAGGACCCACATAAGCCAGATGCACAAAGTGGCACATGTGTCTAGAGTTTGTTTGCAGAGGCTGGAGGCCCTGGTGCGCCCATTCTCTCTCTCTCTCTCTCAAATAAATAATAAATAAATAAATATCTTAAAAAAATAGTCAGGTAGAGAGAGAGACTGGGTGTTCCCGGGCCTCTAGCCACTGCGAACAAACTCCAGATGCATGTGCCACTTTGTGCATCTGACTTACGTGGGTCCTGGGGAGTTGAACCTGGGTCCTTTGGCTTTGCAGGCAAGTGCCTTAACCATTAAGCCATCTCTCCAGCCTGAACTTGAACATTCTTGAATTTTGGAATCTGAGGGGCTCCTAAGATACCGAGGGCTAACTATAAGTAGTTTTGCAGACTTGGACTCTATGGTTTATATATGTTCCTTTTTTAAAAAAAAATACATATATATATATATATATATAATATTTATTTATTTATTTGGAGAGAGAGAAAGAGAAAAAGACAGAAAGAGAATGAGTTGGGTATGGTGATGCATGCTTTTAATCCTAGCACTTGGGAAGCAGAGGTAGGAGAGTTGGCATGAGTTCAAGGTCACCTTTAGTCTACATAGTGAATTCCAGGCCAGCCTGGACTAGAGTGAGACTCTAACTCAAAAAGAGAGAGAGAGCTTGGGGCTGGAGGGATGGCTTAGCAGTTAAGGCATTTGCCTGCAAAGCCAGAGGACCCAGGTTTGAATCCTCAGGACCTATGTTAGCCAGATGCACAAGGGGACACAGGCGTCTGGAGTTCATTTTCAGTGGCTAGAGGCCCTGGTGTGCCCATTCTCTCTCTCCCCCTCTTTCTCTGTCAAATAAGTAAATAAATAATTTAAAAAAGATTTTAAAAATGAGAGAGCCGGGCTTGTGGCATACACCTTTAATCCCAGCACTCGGGAGGCAGAGGCAGTATGGTCACTGTGAACTCGAGGCCACCCTGAGACTACATAGTGAATTCCAGGTCAGCCTGGGCTAGAATGAGACCCTACCTCAAAGAGAGAGAGAGAGAAGATACACTAGGGCCTCCAGCCACTGCAAATGAACTCTGGATGCATGCACCACTTTGTACATCTAGCTTTACCTGGGCATTGAGGAATAAAACTCTGGTCCTTAGGCTTTGCAGGCAAACACTTTAACTGCTGAGCCATCTCTCCAGCATATGTGTATATGTGTTTCAAAGTAGGGTCTTGCTCTAGCCCAGACTGACCTGGAATTAGTTTCAGAATGGACTTGAACTCACATCAATCCTCCTACCCCAGCCTCCAGAGTGGTGGGATTAAAGACGTGCACCACCATGCCTGGGTATATATGTTCCTTTTGCAAACATATTGTGCCACTGGAGTGCCCTATGTGGATTGTAAACCATGCGTGCTAATGTTGATCAAATGCTTGTTCTAAATGCAACAGCCCCATGTCATAGGTACTATTATTGCTGCCACTCCCACCTTACTGATAGGAAAACTGAGACAAAGAAATTGGGCACAGCTGATAAATGGGAACTTCAGATTTGAACCTCGACTATATTTCCAGAATCTGTCCGTGGAGCCTTTAAGTTATAATGACGCTTGGTAGCATGAAGGGCACATGTCTATAAGCATAAGAAGGTGAATTTCAAGCTATTCAAAAGAAAATCCTGGGACTGGAGAGATGGCTTAGCAGTTAAGGCATTTGCCTGCAAAGCCAAAGGATCCCAGTTTGACTCTTCAGGACCCACATAAGCCAGATGCACAAGGGGGCACATGAGTTTGCTTGCAGTGGCTGGAAGCCCTGGCATGCCCATTCTCTCTCTCTGCATCTTTCTCTCTCTCAAATAAATAAGTAAAATATATTTTAAAAAGAAGAAGAAGAAGCCGGGCGTGGTGGTGTACACCTTTAATCCCAGCACTCAGGAGGCAGAGGTAGGAGGATCACCATGAGTTCGAAGCCATCCTGAAAATACAGAGTAAATTCCAAGTTAGCCTGGGCTAGAGTGAGACCCTACCTCAAAAAACAAAAAACAAAACAAAAAACAAAAAAAACAAAGAAAGAAGTAAAGAAAGAAAGAAAGAAAGAGAGAAAGAAAGAAAGAAAGAAAGAAAGAAAGAAAGAAAGAAAGAAAGTCCTTTCTAACGGCATACTTGGAGACTAGAGACTAGGATTTTTAGGGGGGTGGTTTAGACACAGGGTGTCATCATGTGCCCCACGCTGGTCTCAGACCTATGATCCTCCTGCCTCAGCTTCCTCAGTGCCAGAATTATAGGCATAGGCATCATGTCTGATGAGACTCAGATTGTGAATTCACAAAGCTCAGAGTGGGCCAGCGCTTACCCTGCCTGTCCCAGCCCTGGGTGTCAGGGAGAGGAAGGCAGCTAGCTCTTCCAAGCTCATGTTCAGAGCTGAAACTTGCCTGACATACCAGCAGAGCAGTGGAGCTTGTTACAAACGGGACGGCTCAAACCCCAGGGTCCCAGGAAGCAGAGGCAACTGAGGTGTCAACACTAGGAGAAGAGATAAGTCAACCTTGGTGGTTATGGACGATGGTATTCTAGCTATCCAGCATTAAGTGAGGAATTTGAAGGAGATATGCCAGCATGTATTCAAAACAGATGGTGTTGGTTGGAACAGTGAGAAACAGCAGAACAAGGTATTTGCCCACTGAAGCATTAGGTAAATCAAATCTACATGTACACAAAAAAAGTATAGCATATTTTACAAAAAAAAAAAAAAATATGCATCTGTATTCTTGGGGGTCAGTGGTAGGGAAAGGAGTCGGAAAGTGAATTTGAAAAGAAATGGTTAAAAATTTGGCGGGGGGGCCGCTGGAGAGGTGGCTTAGTGGTTAAGGCACTTGCCTGCTCAGCCTAAGGATCCAGGTTCGATTCTCCAGGTCCCATGTAAGCCAGATACACAAGATGGCACATGCATCTGGAGTTCTTTGCAGTGGCTAGAGGCTCTGGCATGCCCATTCTCTCTCTCTCTCCCTCACTCTCTCTGTCTTAAATAAATAAATAAATAAATAAATAAATAAATAAATAAATATTTTAAAAATTTAAGGGCTGGAGAGATGGCTTAGTCATTAAGTACTTGCCAACAAAGCCAAAGGACCCAGGTTCAATTCCCCAGTACCCACATAAAGCCAGCTGCACAGGGAAGTGCATGTCTTTGGAGTTTGTTTGCAGTGGCTATAGAGGCTCTGATGCATCCATTCTCTCTCTCTCTCTCTCTCATTTGCCTCTTCTCAATAAATAATTAAAATGTAAAAAAATACATTAAAATTTATTTATTCATTATTTATTAGAGACAGAGACAGAGGAAGAGAGAGAGAAAGAGAGAGAAAGAGAGAGATAGAGTAAGAATGGGCATGCCAGGGCTTCCAGCCATTGCAAATGAACTCCAGATGCAAGAGCCACCATGTGCATCTGGCTTACATGGGATCTGAAGAATAGAACCTGGATCCTTAGGCTTTGAGGCATGTGCCTTAATCACTAAGCAATTCTCCAGCCCCTAAAAATTTTTTTTTGAGGTAGGATCTCACTCTAACCCGGGCTGACCTGGAATTCAATATGTAGTCTCAGGGTAGCCTTGAACTCAAGGCAATCCTCCTACCTCTGCCTCCTGAGTGCTGGGATTAAAGGCATGCGCCACCATGCCCAGCTAAAAAAACTTTTTTTTTTTTTTTTTTTTGTTTTTCGAGGTAGGGTCTCACTCTGGCCCAGGCTGACCTGGAATTCACTATGTAGTCTCAGGGTGGCCTTTAACTCACTGTGATCCTCCTGCCTCTGCCTCCCGAGTGCTGGGATTAAAGGCGTGCGCCACCACGCCTGGCTTAAAAAAAACTTTTTTAAGCTGCACATGAGGCTGATGAGATGGCTTGACAGTTAAGGCACTGGCCTGAAAAGCCTAAGGATCCAGGTTTGATTCCCCATTGCCCATGTAAAGCCAGATGCACAAGGTGGCACATGCGTTTATAGTTTGTTTGCAGTGGCTACAGGCCTTGGCATGCCCATTCTCTCTCTTTATCTGCCTCTCTCTTTCTCTCAAATAAATAACAAATAAGTAAAATAATTTAAAAGCTGAGCATGGTGGCAAAGCCCTCAGGTACTCTGGAGGCTGAGGCAGGAAGATTGTGGGTGGGGACAATCTGGGTCACATAGAGAGACACTATCAAAAATAAAATAACATAAAATAAAATAAATGGTTTCTCCAGATCAATGTGACAAAGGGAAAAGCAGAGACCTCCGGGATCACTTACAAAGTTGTGAGCTTGTTGGGCCTGGTGGCACAAGTCGGTAATCTCTGTTACTCTGGAGGCTAAGGCAGGAGCATTATAAATTCTGGGCTACAGACCAAGTTTGAGGCTGGTGTGGAGCAGCTTAGAGAGATTCTGTCTCAAAATAAAAATAAAAAAAAGGGGGGAGGACTGGAGAAATGGCTTAGTAGTTAAGACTCCAGGTCCCACGTAAGCCAGATGCACAAGGTGGTGCATGCATCTGGAGTTCCTTTGCAGTGGCTAGAGACCCTGACGTGCCCATTCTCTCCTCGCCCCATCCCTCTCTCTGCCTCAAATAAAAATAAATAAATGAATAAATAAATAAATGCTGGCCACCTAGCTCACTGGTAGGGTACTTGCTTAGCTTGCTTGAGGCCCAGATTCAACTCCCAGTGTTATAAAACAAAGACCAGGAGCTGGAGAGATAGCTTAGCAGTTAAGGCCTTTGCCTGCAGAGCCAAAGGATCCTGGCTTGATTCTCCAGGACCCAAGTAAGCCAGATGCACAAGGGGGCACATGCATCTGGAGTTTGATTGCAGTGGCTGGAGGCCCTGGCGAGCCCATTCTGTCCCTCTCTCTCTCTCAAATAAATAAAAATATATTTAATGGGCTGGAGAGATGGCTTGGTGGTTAAGGGGCATGCCTGTGAAGCCTAAGGACCCTGGTTCGATTCTCCAGGTCCCACGAAAGCCAGATGCACATGGTGGTACATGCGTCTGGAGTTCGTTTGCAGTGGCCAGAGGCCCATTCTCATTTCTCTCTCCCTCTCTCTCTAATAAATAAATAAATAAATAAAAATAAAATATACATATATATATATTTAAAAAACACACACACACACAAGACCAAACAAAGAAGCCAAAACCCACATACAACTCTAGAGTTTAATCTGGGGACTTTAGAGACATTTAAGACAGTGAATAGCCTAAAGTCAGGTTTAGAAGCGCAACCATGAGCGTTTATTTAATGATGAGTCCTTAGTGCTAGTAGGAGAGCAGATGCAAACCCAGGACCAGCAGGGTCAGAGAGCTGTGCAAGCAGAAGAAAGCTGGGGTGACCAGTGAAGGGGCAGAAGGGGTGGAGGGCTGGAGTGGAGTACAGTGCATTATGGGAGCCACAGAAAGGGGTCTATACAGGACCCAGCCTTATTCAACCCATCTTCCCTTTTAAAAAATAGAGAGAAGAATTGTGCCAGGGCATTAGCCACTGTAATTGAACTCCAGACATGTGGGCATGTGTGACCATGCACTTGCCTCACCTTTGTGTGTCTGGCTTATGTGGGATCTAGAGAGTAGAACATGGGGGCTGGAGAGATGGCTTAGCAATTAAGGCGCATGCCTGCGAAGCCTAAGGACCCAGGTTAGATTCTCCAGGTCCCATGTAAGCCAGATGCACATGGTGGCACATGTATCTGGAGTTCGTTTGCAGTGGTTAGAGACCCTGGCATGCCCATTCTCCCTCTCTCTCTGTCTCTAATAAATGAATAAATAAAAATATAAAAATAAAATAGAGAGTAGAACATGGGTCCTTGGGCTTCACAGGCAAGTGCCTTAATTGCTAAGCCATTTTCTCCAACCCCCCCCCTGCATTTCCCTTTTGATAAACTTCTGGCCCTTGTGGTCCCCTCCCCACTGAACATACACCTTCTACTGATTTGCTTCCCCAAATGGGCTAGCCTCTGGTTACCTCTAGTGGATCTCCACTAGCCAAAATGTTACAAAGCTTTAATTTCTGAAATTTATATTGGAATCCCAATAAGTGTTTGTTGTTTGGTTGTAATTACCAACTCGTTGCTGGGGACAAAGCACTTGACCAAAAGTGGCTGGTGGGAGGAAAATATGTATTTCGGCTTCCGGTCTCAAGGGGGAAGCTTCACAATGGCAGGGAAAGTCATGGCATGAGCAGAGGGCTGTTTAACACCTCTGCGCCAGCAGGTGGTAACAGCAGAAGGAGAGTGAGCCAAACTCTAGCAAAGGGGAGCAGTTGGCTATGACACCCCAAAGTCCATTCTCAACAACACACCTCCTCCAGCAAGGCTCTGCCTCCCAAATAGCCACCGGCTGGTAACCAAGCATTCAAAACACATCAATTTATTATCAAATCACCACAGTTTCATTCCCACATCTAAAATTGTACGAACAATGTGTTCCAAGCCACACCCACCCCTCCCCAGAAACCATTCAACCCCAGCTGAGAGTCCAGATTTTCCTTTAACTCAACGGTTGCAAAACAAGTAGGTGCTGGGTGGTGGAGGGAGATAAAATCCCCTGGAAGACAGGTTGGGCCATCTTCCGGTGCTGTGCTGGTGACTACCTTGCACATAAGGCTCTTACATGAGGTGAGCAAGACCCAGCCACCGTGAGGCAGACAGAGATGACCTGAGCATGCCTTTGTTTTCTTGTTTTTGGAGTTCCGCAGCTCTTTTTGGATCTGGTCTCAAGATGTAGCACAACTTGGCCTGGAGTTCATGGTCTTCCTGTCTAAGCATCCTGAGTTTGGGGGTTTACAGTGAGTGCCATCATGCTAGCCTCTGAGCATGCCTTTGCATGGCACTTTTCGGTTAGGTTCTGGTTTTTTTTTAAGATTTAAAAATTTTTATTTTTATTTTTTCATTTATTTATTTGAGGAGAGAGAGAGAAGGAAGGTGAGAGAAAGAGGCAGATATAGAATGGGCATATCAGGGCCTCCAGCCACTGCAAACAAACTCCAGACGCATGTGCCCCTTATGCATCTGGCTTATGTGGGTCCTGGGGAGTTAACCTGTGTCCTTTGGCTTTGCAGGCAAACGCCTTAACCAGTAAGCCATCTCTCCAGCCTCAAAAGATTTATTTTTATTTATTTATTAGAGACAGAGAAAGAGAGAGAGAGAGAGAGAGTGGGAATGGGCGCACCAGGGCCTCTAGCCACTGCAAATGAACTCCAGACTCATGCGCCACCATGTGCATTTGGCTTACTCGGGGACCTGGAGAATCAAACCTGGGTCCTTTGGCTTTACAGGCATGCACCTTAACCACTAAGCAATCTCTCCAGTCCTCTTTGGCTAGGTTCTTGCTGGGTGTGGAGAAGGTCTTCTCATTTACAAAGAGCTTGATTTGGTCTACCCTAAGACTGGGAAATGGGTTTCCTGGGGTATCTGTTGCTGAGCTCACTGGCTTTCCTTATGAGAGAGAAGTAGAAGAAAGCCCTGTGTAAGCAGTCACTACTGCCTTTGCTATAGTGATGATTGCACAAAAAAAAAAAAAAAAAAAAAAGTAGTGCCACAAGAGGATTCATCTCTATCACATCTGTCAGGGCCCCCAGGGAACATTACACAGGAAGAGGTGGATGAAATACAAGTGTTGCTCTCGCTGCTAGCCTGAGAACTTCCTCCAGGAAGGTGGGGGTAGACACTAAGGAGACTCAAAATTCATCAAAGGAAACAGGTGTGGTGCATGCCTTTAATCCCAGCACTAGGAAGGCAGAGGTAGGAGGATTGCTGTGAGTTCGAGGCCACCCTGAGACTACATAGTGAATTCCAGGTCAGCCTGGGCTAGAGTAAGACCCTACCTTGAAAAAAAAAAAAACCACCAAAACTCATCAAAGCAGATCAGGGGCTGCCAAGAGCTCAACACTAAAGGAGACATAATATGCCCTCCAACGCTCAGGGAACGTTGTGGAAGAAAGGTAGGAAATAACGTTAGAGCAACATTGTAGGAAGATGTTTTGTGAGGCATTGCCCCCGCCCCACAGTAAATTCCATTAACTCCATTGAGGAGGGCCCTCTACGGAATAAGCACAACTGAGAGGAGGCATAAGAGTATAACCCAGTAGGAGGGCTGGAGAGATGGCTTAGCGGTTAAGGCATTTGCCTGCAAAGCCAAAGGATCCTGGTTCGACTCTCCAGGACCCATGTAAGCCAGATGCACAAGGGGCTGCATGCATCTGGAGTCTGTTTGCAGTAGCTGGAGGCCCTGGTGCACCCATTCTCTCTCTCTTTCTCTCTCTCTGCCTCTTTCTCTCTCTCAAATAAATAAATAAACAAGTAAATAAATAAATGAAATAGGGCTGGAGGAATGGCTTAGTGGTAAGGCATTTGTCTGCAAAGCCAAAGGACTCAGGTTCGATTCCCCAGGACCCTCATAAGCTAGAAGCACAAAGTGGTACATGCATCTAGAGTTCGTTTGCAGCGGTTGGAGGCCCTAGTGTTCCCATATTCTCTCTACCTCTTTCTGTGAAATAAATAAGTAAAAATATTTTAAAATAAAATAAAAAGAGGGCTGGAGAGATGGCTTAGCAGTTAAGGCGCCTGCCTCCTAAGCCTAAAAGAACTCTGGTTCCAATCTCCAGCTGTTCCAATATCCAGGTCCCACATTTAGCCAGATGCAGTGACGCAAGGGCACAATGCCACACTTGACCACAAGAGGGTGCACGCATCTGGATTTAGTTCTCAGCAGCTGAGAGTCTGCTGGCACGTCCATCTCTGTCTCCCCTCTCCCTCTCTCTCTGTCTCTCTCCAAAAAAAAAAAATAAATAAATAAATAAAATAAAATAAAAAGAGAATAACCCAGTAGGAGTATGACCAATTTGCAATATGTATTTATATTAAAGTTCCCAATTAAAAATAAATAAAAATAGGGCTGGAGAAGCCAGGCGTGTTGGCACACGCCTTTAATCCCAACACTTGGGAGGCAGAGGTAGGAGGATCGCCATGAGTTCAAGACTACCTTGAGACTACATAGTGAATTCCAGGTCAGCCTGGGCTAAAGTGAGACCCTACCTTGAAAAACCAGAAAAAAAAAATAGGGCTGGAGAGATGGCTTAGCAGTTAAGGTGCTTGCCTGTGAAGCCCAAGGACATGGGTTTGATTCCCCAGGACCCACATAAGCCAGATGCAGAAGGTGGTGCATGCACCTGGAGTTTGTTTGCATTGGCTAGAGGCCCTGGTACACCCATTCTCCATCTCCCAACTCTCTCAAATAATTGAATAAAATTAACTTTGACTTTCAAAAGAATATAATAAATAAATAGATAAATAGATAAATAAAAATAATGCCATGCATGGTGGCACATGCCTGCAGTCCCAGCTTCAGGAGGCAGGGACAGGAGGATTAAGAGTTCAAAGCTATCCTGTGCTACATGAGATTTTGTGGGTTTATTTTTGTTTTGTTTTGTTTTTTCATTTTTCGGTTTTTCAAGGTAGGGTCTCACTCTTGCCCAGGTTGACCTGGAATTCACTATGTCATCTCAGGGTGGCCTCAAACTCATTGCGATCCTCCTACCTTTGCCTCCCGAATGTGAGATTTTGTTTAACAACAACAACAAAAATAGTCCATGCATTTCAGATGGGAAAAAAAAAAAACAAACCTAAAATAAAAAGTTTTCCAACGCCTTTAATCCCAGCACTCGGGAGGCAGAAAGGAGGAGTTGAGTTCGAGGCCACCCTGAGGTGTGAATTCCAGGTCAGCCTGAGCTAAAGTGAGACCCTACCTTGAAAAAAAAAAAACAAAAAAAAAAAAGTTTTCCAGGCGTGGTGGCACATGCCTTTAATCCTAGCACTCTGGAGGCAGAGGTAGGAGGATCACCATGAATTCAAGGCCACCCTGAGACTGCATAGTGAATTCCAGGCCAGCCTGGGCTAGAGTGAAACCCTACCTCGAATAAACAAAAAAAAAAAAAAAAAAAAGTTTAACCATGGGCTGGAAAGATGGCTTAATGGCTTGTCTGCAAAGCCCAAGGACCCAGGTTTGATTCTCCAGGACCCACATAAGCCAGATGTGCAAGGTGGTACATGCATCTGGAGTTTGTTTGTAGTGTCTGAAGGCCCTGGCACATCCATTCTCACTCTCTCTCAAATAAATAAATAAATAAATAAGTAAATAAATAAATAAAATAAAATTTTTAAAAACTTTAAAAAGGGTCAGGCATGGTGGCACATGCCTTTAATCCCAGCACTTGGGAGGCAGAGGTAGGAGGATTGCCGTGAGTTCGAGGCCACCCTGAGACTATAGAGTGAATTCCAGGTCAGCCTGGGCTAGAGCAAGACCCTATCTCTAAAAGAAAGTTTAGTCCGAAAAATAAGGCAACAAAGAAAAAGGATTCTTCTCATTTGACAAGCTCCGAAAATGTTGTTCAACTTTGGAGAAGTTTGTCTCCTGCCATTAGTACTTCCTTGGGATTTCTAGGTAGCCCGGAAGGTAGGGTACAGGGTGTTCTCTTGGCCATTTTACTCTTACAAATGACAAGGCCACATGAATGCACTGACCTGAGATAAGGATGCAAAGGTTCAAGAACGCAGGTGTTTTGCCTTGGGCTAGAATTATATCTAGTCAGTATAGTCACTTTGGTCATCTCTGCTGATTTCAAAGATGTCTTACTTAATAAAATGCAGCTTGATTGGTGGGCAGGATCTCTCAGTACATAAAGCCCATGGAATAATAATTATAATAGGGGCAGGGCGTGGTGGTGCAGGCCTTTCATCCCAGCACTTGGAAGGCAGAGGTAGGAGGATCTTCATGAGCTTCAGGCCAGCCTGAGACTACATAGTGAATTCCAGGTCAGCTTGGGTTAGAGCAAGACTCTACCTCAACTCCCCCCCCTCAAAAAAAAAAAGAAAAAAAAAAAGATTGTAATAAGAAGTGTGTCATTCATTTGCATTTGCCACGGAATGGGGTCACCACAGACTTCTGGTCTCACTGTGGCATTAGTTGGAACCTACCATTGACACACACATAGCGCCGTGGTCTCTGCCCCGGCCTGTAATCCCAGTCCAAAGACAAGCCACATTCAGTTCAGCTCTATGCACACATCAGGATTTAGGGCTGGGGAGATGGCTCAATGGTTAAAGACACTTCCTTGCAAAGCCTGCCGGCCCAGGTTTGATTCTCTTAGTACCCGTGTAAAGCCAGAAGCAAAACGTAGTACACGTATCTGGAGTTCATTTGCAGTGGCAAGAGGACCTGGCAAGGCCATTCTTCACCTCTGTCTCTCTCTATTTGCAAAGAAATAAATAAAAATATTTTTTAAAGTATCAGCATTTAAACTGGGTGTCGTGGCTCATGCTTGTAATCCCAACACGTGGGAGGCTGAGACAGGATTGCTGTAAATTGCAGGATATCTTGACTTACGTAGTTCCAGACCAGCCTAGGATGTAGAGTGAGACCCTATTTCAAAAACAAACGAGGGCCTGGAGAGATGGCTTAGCAGTTAAGTGCTTACCTGTGAAGCCTAAGGACCCCAGTTCAAGGCTGAATTCCCCAGGACCCACTTAAGCCAGATGCACAAGGTGGCACATGCATCTGGAGTTCGTTTGCTGTAGCTGGAGGCCCTGGTGTGCCCGTTCTCTATCTATCTGCCTCTTTTCTCTCTGTCTGTCACTAATAAACAAACAAACAAACAAACAAACAAACAAACAAACAAACAAACAAACAAAAAACCAACTTGTAATTGAAGAAACAAACCAGCCAGGCCTGGCGGTGAATGGCTGTGTATAATTCCAGCAACTGGGAGTAGGGAACAAGCAGTATGGGTAAGATAAGCCGGGCGCACTAGGCTCTCCCAGGGCCATACTCCCCTTCTGCTTCCACGTGTGGACTTGGGTGTCCTCCAGTCCTGTTCAGGAAGTGGATGGAACAAGAGCACAGAGCATTCTTGAGTGGCTTTTCGGAGCTTTGGGTGTCCCAGGGGCTGAAGTTAGGAGTCAAAGATCTAAAAAGACCCATCCAGAGTTGGAGAAATGGCTTAGCGGTTAAGGCGCTTGCCGGCAAAGCCAACGGACCCAGGTTCCATTCCTCAAGTCCCACGTAAAGCCAGATGGACAAGGTCGCGTATGTGTCTGGAATTCGTTTGCAGCGACTGGAGGCCCTGGCATGCCCATTCTCTCTCTATATTTGCCTCTCTCAAATAAATTAAAAAAATAAAATATTAGGGCTGGAGAGATGGCTTAGTGGTTAAATGCTTGCCTGTGAAGCCTAAGGATCCCGGTTCAAGGCTCTATTCTCCAGGACCCACATAAGCCAGATGCACAAGGGGGCATGCATCTGGAGTTTGTTTGCAGTGGCTGGAAGCCCTGGCGGGCCCATTCTCTCTCTCTTTCTCTCCCTCGCTCTCTCTCTCTCTCTCCCTGCCTATTTCTGTATCTCTCTCTCAAATAAATAAGTAAATAAATATTTAAAAATAAAATAAAATATTAAAAAGACCCATCCATACTTAGACTTCATCCTCTGAAATTCCTAATGTCTATGGACTGAAGACCCTGACCTGTTACCTATGCTACTGCCGAGAGGGACAGAGGTAGCTTCCCATAAAAAGTTCCAGAGTGGTGCTGGAGAGATGGCTTAGTGGTTAAGGAGCATGCCAGGTCCCATGTGGTGGCGCATGCATCTGGAGTTCGTTTGCAGTGGTTCGAAGCCCTGGCCCACCCATTCTCACTCAGTCTATCTCTCTCTCTGTGTCTTAAATAAATAAATAAATAAATAAATAAATAAATAATAAATCTTTAAAAAAAAAAAAAAGAAAAGGCAAAACATGAGCTGGGCGTGGTGGCACATGCCTTTAATCCCAGCACTCGGGAGGCAGAGATAGGAGGATCGCCGTGAGTTCAAGGCTACCCTGAGAGTATAGAGTGAATTTCAGGTCAGCCTGTGCTAGAGTGAGACCCTACCTCGGAAAAACAAAAACAAAACAAAACAAAAGTTCCAGGTATGGTGCACATGCCTTTAAATCCCAGCACTTGGGAGGGAGGTAGAGGTAGTGAATTTCAGGTCAGCCTAGGCTAGAGCGAGACCCTACCTCAAGAAAACCCAATAAATAAATAAGTAAAACATCAGAGTGACAGAGTGAAGGTCCGTGCACTTGACTGAGCACAGGACCCCAGCTGCTCTTCAGCCTCAGCCAAGGGACGGTCCAACCTGAGGCCCACAGACCTGAGCTGCGCTGGGAGAGGAGGAAGGAACACAGGGGCCCCATTGAGCACCTCCCGAGCTGGCTTCCACTTTGGCACTCAGAATGGTCCATTTTAGCTGATCAGGTGCGTTGCGCAACTGGGTTATGCGATTCCCAAGCATTACCTCTTATCTCCCCGCAGAGGTGTGAAAACACAACCAACTTGGCACAAACTGGCTGCTTGAAGGAGGGTCTTTGTGTGAGGCTCAGAGTAGAAAACAGCACAGGACGCCGCCTCAGATCTCCCCCCACCCCACCACCACCTCATTTATCTATTTATTATTTCCTTATTTCTGTATTTGCTTCATTCAACTGCAACCAGGCCTTGGTTTTCTTGTCACCGGCCTGTAGAGAGAGAAGGACACTTGTGCCACGATGTGAGGTCTTGCCCTCTGCCTGGGGTGAACTTGCGGCCCCGGAGAACTGTTCAACGGGCCGGTGGAGGTCCCTCCAATGTGTAGAATGAAGCCAGCTGTACGCTACCCTCCTGGGAGGGAGAAGCAAGGTGGCACTGTGCCAGCAGCCTCACAAAGTGGCGTTGTTAATTCTCCTTTAGATGTCCCTGTGTGGCTTCACTGGAGCAGAGGAGGATCTGTTTACACCAACTGGCTCCTATTGATTCTTCTGGGGGCTGGGAGTGACAATGCTGGCCTCTGTTAGGCTCCTGAGCAGGGTTGGAAGGGCTCAGCCATTGCTGGAGGGCGTCCTGCGATCCATCTTGGTTGGTGTGAGACTGAATTACACCCCTGGAGGGTGAGCTCATTCCTGGCCTCAGAAAACAAGTTTCTGACGAGGTTGGGGGGCAAAGGAGAAAAAAAACATATATATATATATATATATCTCATGCTTGAATTCTTTGAGAAGCCTATTGTCTTCTGGAAGTGAACTGAGGGTACTCTTAAGACATAAGTCTCTAGGCCCCCTGTGGTGGTGCACTTGGGAGGCAGAGGTAGGAGGATCGCTGTGAGTTCAAGGCCACCCTGAGACGACATAGTGAATTCCAGGTCAGCCTGGACTAGAGTGAGACCCTACCTCGAAAAAGAAGCAAACACAAAAGAAAAGAGTTAGGTCTCTAGAAAACTTGGACCTGAGGTTCACCCTAAATATGTGTATGTGGCAGTGATACTTTTGGAAGCTTATTGTATGTTTTCCCCAAACTCGTTAAAGTCATAGTCACGGTCTCATGCTCAAGAAATACTGTTTCTTTATTTTAATTGTTATATTAAAATATTATATTCATTGAGGGAAGTACAGAGCCAAGGAAAGGCACCCACGTGGTTTTGTTGAGACAAGGCTTCATGTCATCTATCTTAGGCTGGCCTCCAACTTGCTATGCAGTCATAGATGGTCTTGAATTCCTGATCTTCGCGCCTTCACCTCCTGATTGCTGGGATTACAGTCTTGCCTCACTGGACCTGGCTCATTTGAAGAACTTTAGCTGTCTTTTTCATTTTATTTTTTTGAGGTAGGGTCTCACTCTAGCTCAGGCTGACCTGGAATTTACTATGTCATCTCAGGGTAGCCTCGAACTCAGGGCGGTCCTCCTATCTCTGCCTCCCAAGTGCTGGGATTAAAGGCGTGCACCACCATGCCTGACTTTTGTTTGTTTGTTTGTTTGTTTGTTTGTTTGTTTGTTTGTTTTGAGGCAGATTCTCATGTAGCCCAGACTGCCCTCAGATTCCCTGTATATCCAAGATCTTTCTGTGGCAGCACCCTGAGCATTGGGAGTGCTGGTCTGCAACACCACCCGTGGCTTTTGTTTTTGTAACCTAGGCTGGCCTTGAACTCAATATGTAGCCTATGCTGGCCTTGAACTTAACAGTCTCCTTCTCCCCGGTATTGGATTTGGAGGCATGTACCAACATGCCCAGCTTTAGTGTTTATTTTCTTGTACATTTTGTTTTTCCCACTTCTCCAAAGGCCTCTTAAAGGGATTACAAATCACTCACCATCTGTGAGAATGGGGGAAATAGAGCCCTAGGTTAAAAAAAAAGACCTCCATAGCCAGAGGCCAGGTTCCTGCAAGGCCCCTCCTGTATTCTCCTGGGAGGGCCCTCACCCCACGGTCATGCCCTAAGGCATCACTTTCTTACAAGACTTTCTTTTCTGCAGACTGAAGAACCCACAACTTCTGACCATGTGGTCATGAAATCAGGCCAGTCCCTAGTGACTGTCAAGCGACCACCCTTCATAGCTCTGTCTCCTCTGCCGCCACCAAACAGTGGAATGAGTCACAAAGACCATTCTGTCCTTCTGCCTTAAAAGGCCTCCAGTTTGGGGGCTGGAGAGATGACTTGGGGTTTGCCTGCAAAGCCTAAGGACCTGGGGTCCAATTCCCCAGTAGCCATGTAAAGCCAGGTGCACAAGGTGGCGCGTGCATCTGGAGTTCGTTTGCAGTGGTTAGAGGCCCTGGCGTGCCCAGTCTCTCTCTCTCTCTCTCTCTCTCATAAATGATCAATGTCTCCAGTTTGATGAGAGGACCCTATATTCAGGGCTCTGTGACAGTTTAGCTCTCTTCCTGACCCTTAGCTAATGTAAGGGCCCACCACTGAGCTATAGTCCAGCCACAGAGGGACTTTCTTCAGATCCAGTCTTCCTCAGAGATTCACGTTGACTTCCTATACTTTGGGGAAAAGGCATATGGTGTTTGGAGTCTTGGAGGACCCAGTGTCTTCTTCCCTCTCTCCCTATTCTCCAAGCTGGTCACAATCACTCCTGGCCTTGGCATACCTTTCCTACAGTGACCTTTCTTCCAGACTGGATAGCGACACGGGGATGGTGTTTTGTTTAACTTTCTGTCCCTGGTGCCTCATAGAGGTGGCAGGCAACAGGTGCTCAGTAATGGTTTGCTGAGTCATTTTAAATAGAAATCTTCCTGCAATGGACCATGTTAGATCACACTCTTATCCAGGTGAAGTCCCCGTGTTGTATACCTGAGAAGGAAAAGACTTTTCAAGGACTTTTTTTTTTCTTCTTTCCTTGAAATGAGCTCTCACTTGCCCAGGCTTGTCTCAAATGATCTTCCTGTCTCGGCCTCAGATATGCTGGGAATACAGTCACGTGCCTGTACCACACCTAGCCCAAGGGCAATTTTGTATTAACTACCAGCTTTTAAGAACAAGTTCCGTAGATTATTCAACCTTTATGATTCTATCTCATGGAAATGCAATGTTTGACGTCAAAATATTGGAGCTGATGGTTCAAGGACAAGGGCCATTTCTATTAGAAAAGCAATGTAGCTGGAGAGATGGTTTAGTGGTTAAGGCGCATGCCTGCAAAACCCAAGGACCCAGGTCCCACTTAAGCCAGATGCACATGGTGGTGCATACGTCTGTAGTTTGTTTGCAGTGGCTAGAGGCCCTGGCGTGCCCATTCTCTCGCTCTAATAAATAAATAAAAAATAAATCTTAAGCCGGGCATGGTGGCGCATGCCTTTAATCCCAGCACTCGGGAGGCAGAGGTAGGAGGATCTCCATGAGTTCGAGGCCACCCTGAGACTACATGGTTAATTCCAGGTCAGCCTGGATGAGAATGAGACCCTACCTCACAAAACCAAAGAAGAAAAGCAATGTAGTTTTTAGGAAGAGGGGAGTAGATTTGTGGTATTTTTTTTTGCATGTGTATGTAGTATGTATTGTTTGCATGTGTGGGCTTATGTGAGTGTGGATGTGTGTGGGTGTATGTGAGTGTGGAAGCCAGAGTTTGATATTGGGTGCCTTCCTCGATGGCTCTCCATCTTATTTTACTGAAGCAAGGTCTCTCACTTGAACCCAGAGGCACGCTGCCTTAGCTAGTCTAGCTACTCAGCTTGCCCCAGAAGTCACATTTCTACCCCCCGAGTTCTGGACCACCACACCTGCCTGGCATTTATGCATGTGCTAGGGATCCAGACTCAGGTCTTCATGCTTTTAAGCTCTTTATGGACTTAGTCATCTCCCCAGGCCTCAGACTTGCCATTTTGAAATGGAGGATGTCAAGTCAAGGTATCAAGAAGAAAGGGAGGGGCTGGAGAGATGGCTTAGCATTTAAGGTGCATGCCTGAGAAGCCTAAGTACCCAGGTTCGATTCCCTAGGACCCATGTAAGCCAGATACATAAGGTAGTGCATGCAACCGGAGTTTGTTTGCAGTAGCTAGAGGCCCCAGCGTGCTCATTCTCTATCTTGCTCTCTCAAATACATTACTAAAATATATTTTTAAAAAAGAACAAAGTGGGGTTGTGAGAAATTTGAATAGCATCATTGTTAAGTCTCTTTGCGCAGCTGTGTGTGTGTGTATGATGTTGGAGACAGAATCCAGCCTGCTCTACCACTGAGCTCTGCCCCAGCCTATTTTAGGAAACATTTTCCAGGAACCTACTCTTCAAACAGCCATGTTCATTCCTAAGAATGAGCCACAGGAGAGTTGGGGGAATTGCTGATTTTTATGTCATCATTTAATAGTGGCATGAATGCTGAGCTACCCGTGAGGTCCAGGAGGGTGGTAGAGTAGGTGACCCAGAGGCCTTGGCATTATTAGCACCCATGGGATTGTTCTCTGCCTTCCACCTGCTTTCAGTCTCCCAGCAGCCCATGCCCTGCCTTTTATTTTTATTTTTTTAAAGTTTTAATTTATTTATTTTTATTTTTTAATGTCCTGCCTTTTTAATCTGTTGAGGTGATCTCACCATGTCACTTCCATGGCCAGTTTATAGATTTCTAGTTTCTTCATTATATTATATTATATTAATTTATTTATTTATTTATTTTGGTTTTTCGAGGTAGGGTCTCACTCTGGCCCAGGCTGACCTGGAATTCACTATGTAGTCTCAGGGTGGCCTCGAACTCACACCGATCCTCCTACCTCTGCCTCCTAAGTGCTGGGATTAAAGGCGCGCGCCACCACACCTGGCTATATTTATTTATTTTTATTTGAGAGAGTGATTATGGGCATATCAGGGCCTCTTGCCACTGCAGATGAACTCAGACACATGTGCATCTGGCTCTATGTGGGTACTGGGGAATTGAACCCAAGAAGGTAGGTTTTTTTTTTTTTTCAAGGTAATATACACTGTAGCCTAGGCAGACCTGGAATTCACTATGTAGTCTCAGGGTGGCTTCGAACTCACAATGATCCTCCTACCTCTGCCTCTCAAGTGCTGGGATTAAAGGTGTGTCCACCACACCCAGCTTCAGTAGGTGGGTTTTGACTGCTGAACAATCTCTCCAGCCCTTGCTTTTTTTTTGTTTTTCTTTCCTGACTCGAGAATTAAAGCTCATAAGTAATAAGTGACTAGGTCAGGATTTGAACACAGATCTAACCAAACCCAGATTTCATTCATTTGACTGTAATCAAGCTAATCTTCCCATTGCCTCAGTGGTTGACATGGGTGAACAGAGTCTAGTGACCCTAACCAGAAGGCACCTTGGGAGAAAGTACACATATGTCCGTGACACCAAGAGGCTGTGTGGCTAAGGGCAAATAGCACAAACCAAGCCAGGCGTGGTGGCGCACGCCTTTGATCCCAGCACTCAGGAGGCAGAGGTAGGAGGGATCGCTACGAGAGTTCGAGGCCACCCTGAGACTACATAGTGAATTCCAGGTCAGCCTGAGCTAGAGTGAGACCATGCCTCGAAAAACCAAACAACAAAAAGATGTCAACAGCAAGTGTCCTCTCTGAGCTCCCACTTAATCATTGTTCAAGTGAACTCAATCCTGGTCTCACACAGCTGTGGTGAAGAATAAAGGAGCTGGTGTACTCGAGGCACAAAGGCCTACTTGGCACACGCCACAGCAGCTCTTGGCGCTGTGGGCTTAGCTACAAATTCATGCTCTAATAATGACGAGCTTACCTGCTCTTCCACGTGGATCCACACAACAAGCCTTCCCTTTATTTATTTTTTTTTTTTTTTTGTTTGTTATTATTTATTTATTTCTGAGAGTGACAGAGAGAGAGAGAGAGAGAGAGAGGGAGAGAATGGGCGCACCATGGCCTCCAGCCACTGCAAAGGAACTCCAGATGCATGCGCTCCCTTGTGCATCTGGCTTATTGGGGAATTGAGCTTCGAACCGAGGTCCTTAGGCTTCACAGGCAAGCGCTTAGCCACTAAGCCATTTCTCCACCCTTCCACTTCCCTTTAAATTGCCTGTTTCAGGCAAAAGTTGACTTTCTACTCTCTCACTTCAGTTGACCTCTCAAACCTCTGGAATCTGGCTGGGACACACTGGTCAGTGGGGTCTGCTGCAGACAAGGTCACCTGTGGTTGGCCTGGGGCAAAATCTAGCGTCCTTTGGTTCTTTCCCATAATTTATGCTACTTCTCCTTTCTGGAAGACTACTGAGTGGGTGGATTTCACAGCTGTACATTTTCCCCTTGGCTTTTTATTTTTTATTTATTTATGGGAGAGAGGGAGAGGAGAATGGATGCATATGCCACCTTGTGCAGCTTGGCTTGTGTGGGACCTGGGGAATTGAACATGGGTCCTTAACCACTAAGCCATCTCTCTACTTGCTGTTTCTCCCTGAAAAGTAGTCCAGGTAGATCATATCCCTCCCTTGATCCTCCAGCAGCCCGATGCCTAGTCTAAGTACTCAACGAGCCTCCCTTGGAGCCATTTTCTCTTCCTGGCTTTTGTCTTGCATCTTGACCTAGATCCAGCTCTTTTTTTTTTTTTTTTTTGGCAAGGTCTCACTATGGCACTCCCCAAGCTAGCCTGGAACTTGCTATGTAGCCCATGCTGTCCTTCAGCCTCAGTTTCCTGAATGTTAGGATAATGTCGACATCTGAAAATATATATATTTTTTTTTTTTTTCGAGGTAGGGAATCACTCTATCTCAGGCTGACCTAGAATTCACTATGTAGTCTCAGGCTGGCCTTGAACTCATGGCAATCCTCCTACCTTTGCCTCCCGAGTGCTGGGAAGTGAGGGGACGCTCCATGATGGCAGGGGAAAACGACGGCATGAGCAGAGGGTGGACATCACCTCCTGGGCAACATCAGATGGACAGGAGAGTGTGCCAAACACTGGTAAGAGGAAACTGGCTATAATACCCATAAGTCCGCCCCTAACAAGACACTGCCTCCAGGAGACATTAATTCCCAGATCTCCATCAGTTGGGAACCTAGCATTCAGAACACCTAAGTTTATGGGGGACGCCTGAATCAAACCAGAACAGTCCTCTGCCTCATCACATGAGGATTTGGGTATGTGTTCATGAGTCTGTCCCCTCCATCAGACGCCCTTGAGGGCGGGCCAACATTGGCTTAGCACTGTACTCTCAGGCTCCCAGAACCATGTTACCTGAGCACCCAGTGCTGAAGTTCAGTGAATTCCGTTAGCGAAGGACAATTCATGGCTAACCACTGGAGCCTGGTATAACTTGCATGGCTAGTCTGTCGTTCATTTTACAGTTAAAAAAACAAAACAAACTGGTTCCATGTGTTCACTGGGGGTAGACAGGAGGAAAAAAAAAAAAAGAGGAGTTTGGGGCTGGAGAGATGGCTGAGTAGTTAAGGTGCTTGCCTGCAAAGCCTAAAACCCAGGATTGATTCCCCAGTGCCCACGTAAAGCCAGATGCACATGCGTCCAGAGTTCGTTTGCAGTGGCTGGAGACTCTGGTGTGTCCGTTCTCTCTCTGTCTGCTTCTTCCTCTCTTTCCCTCCTTTTCTTTCTCTATCCAATTAATTAATTAAAAAATTCTTTTAAAAATGAATAAAAGGGCTGGAGAAATGGCTTAGCGGTTAAGGTGCTTGCCTGCAAAGTAAAGGATCATGGTTTGATTCTCCAGGACCCATGTAAGCCAGATGCACAAAGGGGCACACATGTCTGGAGTTCGTTTGCAGTGGCTGGATGCTTGGTGTGCCCATTCTCTCTCTCTCTCTTCTCTCTCTTTCTCTCAGATAAATTAACAAATAAAACTAATTACAAAAAAAGAGACACTTAAGCCCCTCCCCTCTCCAGCTGCCCTGCAGGAGTCTCCTTTCACTAGGATAAAATGAGATCTACCCCTCTAGTCTCTCTCAGAAATAAGCCATATTGGGCTGGGGAGATGGCTCTGCCATTAAAGGTGCTTCCTTACAAAGCCTGCCAGCCCGGGTTTGAGTGCTCAGTACCCATCTAAAGCCAAATGAAAATGGTGGCACATGCATCTGGAGTTCATTTGCACTAGCAAGAGGCCTTGGCATCATGCCTTCTGCCCCCTCCTCTCAGTCTGCTCATAAATAAATATTAAAAAAAAAAAAAGACATAAACCCTATGTAAATCTTGTGTGTGTGCATGTGTTTGTGCATTTGTTATTGGGGATTGAATCTAGGGCATCATCCATGTGAGTTAAGTGTTCTACCCCTGAGCTCTCTCCTTTGTTTTGGGGGTGACTGATTTTTGTTTATGGATGTTTTTAAAAAATATTTTATTTATTTATTTATTTATTTATTTATTTATTTATTTATTTGAAAAAGAGAAAGAAAAAGAGGCAGATAGACACCAGGGCCTCCAGTCACTGCAAACAAACTTCATATACATGCGCCACCTTGTGCATCTGGCTTATGTAGGTACTGGGAATTGAACCTAGGTCCTTAGATTTTGCACCCAAGTGCTTTAACTGCTGAGCCATCTCTCCAGCCCTGTTTGTTTTCTCTTTTATTTTTTCATTTTTCAAGGCCAAGTCTCACTCTAGCCAGGCTGACCTGGAACTTACTCTTCAGCCCCAGGCTGGCCTTGGGCTCACAACCACCCTCCTACCTCAGCCTCCTGAGAGCTTAGACTAAAGGCATATGCCACCACGCCGGGTTTTCTTTTTTTTTTTTTTTTTTTTTGGTTTTATGAGGTAGGGTTTCACTCTACTCTAGGCTGACCTGGAATTCACTATGTTGTCGTTGTCACAGGGTGGCCTTGAACTCAAGGTGATCCTCCTACTTGTGCCTCCCCAGTGCTCAGGATTAAAGGCGTATGCCACCACATCTGGCTTCCTGCCTTTTTTAGTACTTTTTTTTTTTCCAGGTAGGGTTTCACTCTAGCTCAGGCTGAGCTGGAGTTCACTATGTAGTCTCAGGATGGCCTTGAACTCGTGGCAATCCTCCTACCTCTGCCTCCCGAGTGCTGGGATTAAAGGCGTGCTCCACCATGCCTGGCTTTTTTAGTACTTTTATCTTGAGACCAGTTCCACTAAGTTGCCCACATTGGCCTTGAACTTGCTCTGTTTCTCAGATAGGCCTTGAACTTTCCATTCTATTGCCTCAGCCTTCCAAGTAGCTGGGATTGTAGGTTTGTATCACCATGTCCTGTTGCTACATGCACTTCTTTTTAAATTATTATTATTTTAAATTAAATTTATTTTTTATTGATAACTTCCATAATTGTAGACAATAACCCATGGTAATTCCCTCCTTTCCCCCACTTTCCCCTTTGAAACTTCACTCTCCATCATATCCCCTCCCTCTCTCAATCAGTCTCTCTTTTATTTTGATATCATCATCTTTTCCTCTTATTAGGATGGTCTTGTGTAGATAGTGTCAGGCACTGTGAGGTCATGGGTATCCAGGCCATTTTGTATCTGGAGGAGCACGTTGTAAGGAGTCCTACTCTTCTTTTGGCTCTTACAGTCTTTCAGCCACCTCTTCCGCAATGGACCCTGAGTCTTGGGAGATGTGATAGAGATGTTTCAGTGCTGAGCACTCCTCTGTCCCTTCTTCTCAGCACCATAGTACCTTCTGAGTCACCCCAAGGTCACTGCCATCTGAAAAGAGAAGCTTCTCTAACCAAAAGTGAGAGTAGCATTAATATATGGCATGAACATTAAGAGAAGTGCTTACCAGGCAGTTTGGTGAGCATAGTATATACATTTAGTGAGACACCAGCAGACGTTACACCCCTAGGGCTCATGACTACCCCTGTTGTAGGTTTTCAGTATCAGGGATGTATTCCCTCCCATGGAGCAGGCCTCCAGTCCAATTAGAGAGCGGTTGGTTTCCCCCATAACAGACATGCCACTATTGTACCCATTGGCTCATTTGGCCTGTCTGGCCAAATTTAAAGCTTGCAGTATCCACTGTTGAGTATCTTCACTGGTGATTTTTCTCTCTCCCAGTGAACTTCATGCAGCGTAGCTTTCTCCAGCTTTCTGTCAGCTGCTCCACATGGAGGAGGCTTTCAGCTCAGCTCCAGCAGGATTTCTCAGCAACCTTGCCACCCACGTATGTGGAGTCTTCAGCAATAAGTTCTTACCATCTATTCCTGGTGGGAAACCAAGAGCCTTGGCAATGGCCTGTAATGTTTTGGGGGTATCAGGGACCTCCCTGGGCAACAACTCACTGGAAAGTATCCCATCCCTGGCACTGAAAATTTTCTAGTAACAATCTATGGCTTCTCAGTGCTCCATTGTCCCAAAAGTAGGTTTCCATATGACTTTTTTATATGCTCTTAGATTTTGATGAGCCCTCCCTCCACTTTTTCTTTACTTGATCTCTTCCCCTGACCTAACTTAGGCCCTTTCACCCCATTAATCTGTTCATCTACACATATATATATACAATACCATCCTATTAAGTCCCCCCTCCCTCCCTTTCTGCTCCCTTTAGCCCTTTCTAGCTTACTGGCCCCTGCTACTGAGTTTTAGTTTTACTCACATAGAAGTCCAATCCTTTGTAGCTAGTATCCACATATGAGGGAGAATATGTGACGTTTGGCTTTCTGAGCCTGGGTTACCTCACTAAATATAATCCTTTCCAGATCCATCCATTTTCCTGCAAATTTAGTAATTTCATTTTTCTTTACCACTGAGTAGAACTCCATTGTGTAAATGTGCCACATCTTCATTATCCACTCATCAGTTGAGGGACATCTAGGCTGGTTCCATTTCCTAGCTATTGTGAATAGAGTGGCAATAAACATGGCTGAGCAAGTATCTCTAAGGTAGTGAGACAAGTCCTTAGGATACATGCCTAGGAGTGCTATAGCTTGGTCATATGGTAGATCTATATTTAGCTGTCTCAGGAACCTCCACACTGATTTCCACAATGGCTGGACCAGATTGCATTCCCACCAACAGTGTAGAAGGGTTCCTCTTATTCTGCATTGTTGCCAGCATTTATGATCATTTGTTTTCATGATGGTAGCCATTCTGACAGGAGTGAGATGGAATCTTAATGTAGTTTTAATCTGCATTTCCCTGATGACTGGGGATATAGAACAGTTTTTTTTAGATGTTTATATGCCATCTATATTTCTTCTTTTGAGAACTCTCTATTTAGTACCATGGCCCATTTTTATTTGGGTTGTTTGATTTCTTATCATTTAGTTTTTTGAGTTCTTTGTATATTTGGATATTAATCCTCTGTCAGATGTGTAGCTGGCAAAGACTTTCTCCCATTCTGTAGGTTGCCTCTTTGCTTTTATTCACAGTGTCCTTAGCTGTATAAAAGCTTTGTAATTTCATGACGTCCCAGCGGTTGATCTGTGGTTTTATTTCCTGAGCAATTGGGGTTATTTTCAGAAAGTCTTTGCCAAAACCAATATTAAAAGGTTTCCCTTACTTTTTCCTCTAATATTTTCAGAGTTTCAGGTCTGATATTAAGGCCTTTGATCCATTTGGACTTAATTCTTGTGCAACTACATGCACTTCTAACATAGGACCTCTAGGACCGCCCTTATTTTTTTGTTTTCTTTTTTAAAAAATATTTTATTTATTTGAGAGAGAAAAAGAGGCAGAGAGAGGGAGAGAATGGGCACGCCAAGGCCTCCAGCCATTGCAAATGATTTCCAGACACATGAGCCCCCTTGTGCATCTGGCTTACCTGGGGGAAGTGAACCATGGTCCTTAGGCTTCACAGGCATGTGCCTTAACCACTAAGCCATTTCCCCAGCCCTGTTTTTTTTTTTTGAGGTAGGGTCTTACTGTAACCCATGGTGACCTGGAATTCACTATGTAGTCTCAGGGTGGCCTCAAACTCATGGCATCTCTAGTGCTAGGATTAAAGGCAAGTGCCACCATGGCTGGATCCCTGGTTCCCTCCTTTTTTTTTTTTTTTTTTTTTTTTTTTGAGGTATAGGGTCTCGCCCAGCCCAGACTGACCTGGAATTCATTATGTAGTCTCTCAGAGTGGCCTCAAACTCATGGCAATCCTCCTACCTCTGCCTCCCAAGTGCTGGGATTAAAGGCATGTGCCACCACACCTGGCTTCCCTTGCTTTTTTTTATTTTTATTTTTATTTTTGGAGAGAGAGACAGACAAAGAGAGGAGAGGGAGACAGATAGAGAATGGGCGCACTAGCAGTCTCTCAGCTGCTGTGAATGAAATCCAGATGCGTGCGCCCCCTTGTGGGCAAGTGCGGCATTGCGCCCTTGCATCACTTTGCATCAGGCTAAACGTAGGACCTGGAGATTGAAACCAGCGTTCTTAGGCTTAGGAGGCAGGCGCCTTAACCACTAAGCCATCTCTCCAGCCCTTCCCTTGCTTTTTAAAAAATTATTTAAGTTAAGGTGTTTGCCTGCAAAGCCAAAGGATCCCGATTCGATTCTCCAAGACCCATGTAAGCCAGATGCACAGGGTGCACATGCATCTGGAGTTCGTTTGCAGTTGGCTGGAGGGCCCGGTGTGCCCAACCTCTCTCTCTCTCTCTCTCTCTGTCTTGTTCTTTCTCTCTCTCAAATAAATAAATAAATAAAATAAAAAATATTTATTTATTTATATTTAAGAGAGAGAGTGTGTAGCATGCCAGGGTCTCTTGCCACTGCAAACAAACTCCAGATTCATGTGCCACTTTGTGTATCTGGCTTTAATGGTCACTGGGACATCAAATCTGGGCCAGCAGGCTTTGCAAACAAGTGCCCTTAACCACTGAGCCGTCTCTCTAGCCCTCCCCTGTATTTTTTTTTTTTTTTGGAGAGAGTCACAGAAAGAGACAGAGAGAGAGAGAGAGAGGAAGACAGGTAGAGATGGGCGCACCAGCAGCCTCTCAGCTGCTGCGAATGAAATCCAAATGTGTGTGCCCCCTTGTGGTCAAGTGCATCATTGCGCCCTTGCATCACTGCATCTGGCTAAACGTAGGACCTGGAGATTGAAACCAGCATTCTTAGGCTTAGGAGGCAGGCGCCTTAACCACTAAGCCATCTCTCCAGCCCTGTTTTTTTTGGGGGGGGTTGATGTTGGGAATAAATTTGAGGTATCATGTAGCCCAGGCTGGCCTAGCAACTCTCTATGTTAACCTAGGATCACCTTGAACTCCGGATCCTCCTTGCCTCTATCCCCTAGTGCTGGGATTATAGGCATGTACCACCATCCCTGCTTTATACTGAGCTGGGGGCTTCATGCTCAGTCCACTGAGCTATGGCCTCAGCACAGCAACGAGGGCTTTCCACTCGTGAGGGGACTTGTCAAGGTCAAGAGAAAGAACAAAGGAGATGTGATGTAGCACAAACTGACACGGAGGCTGGGTGAAATGAAATGCAGGCTGGAAGGTGGCTTTGTGCAGAGTGTAATTTCTGTGGGAAAACAGTTTTTGCAAAGTTGAGATGAATGGGTGTGTTAGTACAGGGCTTTTTTTTTTTTTTTGGTCTGCCTTCTACAAATGATCAAGGAAAATGGTTTTCTAAAATGTAAACATTCTCTTGTAGTATTTACAGCCTCTCTAATACAAGAGGACAAAGGGCCAGAGCTTAAAGGGGAGAGGGAGCAGGAACGGGAAGATAACATTTCTTTTACCGTTTGATTGTGATCTAAATGTAACAGGAAAATCGCTCTGTACATGAAGCAGTGTGATACATAAATATCTGGGGGAGGTGATTATTAGGTCATTTTTTTTCTCTCTTCTCCCTTACTTTTTCTTTCCTAACAACATTTTCTTTCTTGGAGAAAGGCCTTCGGTGACCAAGATAAATGATAGCTGAGTGGAAAGTCAGCATTGAGCTGTGCTGATACAGGGTTTTGGAGAAACAACTTGTTCGGGTGGAGAAGCTAACGGATGAAATGGGAGCTCAGACGTCAATGGGTTCAGCCCTTCATTTCACACAGGCTGGTTCTGAGCCCAGACGGGGTTACAGTTTGGAGAAGCACAAAATCTCATCATATGGCATTTCAGGAGTCCCTCATCCTAAGAGACACAGATACATTATTTTATTTTATTTTATTTTATTTGTTTTTTTTGTTGTTGTTTGTTTGTTTTGAGTTAGGGTCTCGCTCTCTAGCCCAGGCAGACCTGGAATTTACTATGCAGTCTTAGGGTGGCCTCAAGCTCACAGCAATCCACCTACCTTTGCCTCCTGAGTACGGGGATTAAATCAGCTAAATTTAAAATAAATTATTTCTATTTATTTATTTGAGAGAGGTATATTTATTTATTTATTTATTTATTTATTTTTTTGTTTTTCAAGGTAGGGTTTCACTCTGGTCCAGGCTGACCTGGAATTAACTATGTAGTCTCAGGGTGGCCTCGAACTCATGGCGATCCTCCTACCTCTGCCTCCCAAGTACTGGGATTAAAGGTGTGCGCCACCACGCCCGGCTCTAAAACTGAGAGAGGTATATATATGTATGTATGTATGTGTGTGTATATATATATATATATATATATATATATATATGTATGCATATGTATGTATGTATGTATATATGTATGCATATGTATGTATGTATGTATATATATATATATATGGAGAGAGAGAGAGAGAATGGGTGCATTGCAAATGAACTCCAGATGTATGTGCCACCATGTGCATCTGGCCTATGTAGGTCCTGGGGAATCGAGCCTGGATCCTTTGGCTTTGCAGGCAAGTGCTTTAATCACTAAGCTATCTCTCTAGCTCACTGCACTTTTTATTTTTATCTTTATTTTATTTTATTTTTTACAAAACTGATGGTCTGATAAAAATAGCTTCCTAGGAAAGACATATTTTTCAAAAAGTTTATTTATTTATTTGCAAGTAGAGATAGAGAGAGGAGAGAGACAGAGGGCCGGGGGCGGGGGTCGTGGAGAATGGGTGTGTCAGGGCCTTCAACAACTGCAAATGAACTCCAGATGCATGTACCACTTTGTGCATCTGGCTTTATGTGCGTACTGGGGATCAAACCTGAGTATTTCAATCCCATGGCAGAGACAGGGTGTCTGAGCTCTTGTGAATCCCTTTTAAAAGAATACTGATTCGGGCTGGATGTGGTGGTGCATGCCTTTAATCCCAGTACCTGGGAGGCAGAAGTAGGAGGATCACTGTGAGTTTGAGGCCACCCTGAGACTACATAGTGAATTCCAGGACAGCCTGGGCTAGAGAGAGATCCCACCTCAAAACACTAAACCAGGGCTGGAGAGATGGCTTAGCGGTTAAGGCACATACCTGTGAAGCCTAAGGATCCTGGTTCAGTTCTCCAGGTCCCACGTAAGCCAGCTGCATAAGAGGGCGCACGTGTCTGGAGTTCATTTGCAGTGGCTAGAAGTCCTGGTGAGCCCATTCTCCCTCTCCCTCTCTCTCTTTCCCTCTCTCTGTCTCAAATAAATAAATAAATAGAAGAAAAACTAAACCAAACCAAGCCAAAACAAAACAAAACAAAATAATAAAGAACACTGATTCCATCTGGGCTGAGATGTAGCTCAGTTGTTAGAGTGCTTGCCTAGCATGCAGGAAGCCCTGGGTTTGATCCCCGGCACTACATAAAACCAGGCATCGTGGTGCACATCTGCGGGAGATAGACAACCCATTGAAGGATTTGGCATGTTCTTGTTACACTGATAACATTCCCTGGTATTAGGTAAAACGTATGTGAAAAATAACAGTTGGTGTGGTCATTAACGGCCCAGTGGTGTCCACGCCATTTGTATATTGCAAAGCCTTTTCCATTTCAGAGGAGAAAAAAGAGTCAGTACTTTCAAATGAAGTGGTGTGGTATCTTTGTGCATGCATGTGTGTGTATGCGTATGTATATATGCATGCATGGATGTGTATATGCATGTGTGCATGTATGTGTACGCACATGCTCATGTATATATGTTTGCGTGTATGTATGTCTCTGTATGCATTCATGTATATGCATATGTATGTATGCATATGTATATGTGTGTATGCTTGTATATATATCTGTATATGTTTGTATATATATATATATATATATATATATATATATATATATATGCATATATGCATGTATATATATGTGTATGTGTGTGTGCCTGTATGTATGTGTGCATGCATGTATGTGTATGTATGGATACCTATGTGGGTATGTATGTGTGTGTATGTATGTATGTATGTATGTATGTATATATATATAATATATTATATTATATTTATTTATTTGAGAGAGAGAAAGAGGCAGAGAGAGAGAGGGGGAGAGTGGGTGTGCCACTGCAAACAAACTCCAGATGCATGCGCCCCTTGTGCATATGGCTTGTGTGGGTCCTGGAGAATCGAACCTTTGACTTTGCAGGCAAACGCTTTAACCGCTAAGCCATCTCTCCAAGCCTGTATGTAATTACTTAACACAGGGTCTCATTAAGTAACCCATGCTGATCTGGAACTCACAATTCTCCTGTCTCAGTCTCCTGAGTCCTAGGATTCAAAGTCTTTTGATTGTGATGACGCCTACTTGTCACCTGAGTTCTTCTTTAGTAACAATCTTCAAAAAATTAATGCGTGTGGCTGTGCATACCTATAATCCCAGCATTTGGAAGTCTGAGGCAGAAAGACTGAGAGTTATAAGGCCAGCCTGGTTTGATATTGTCTCAAAATTAAAAAAAAAAGTAAGAAGACAGAAAGAATAAAGAAAAGAAAGAAGTCAAAACATAGAAAAGAAAGAGAGGCTGGGCGTGGTGGTGCACAGCTTTAATCCCAGCACTCGGGAGGCAGAGGTAGGAGGACCGCTGAGAGTTTGAGGTCACCCTGAGACTACATAGTGAATTCCAGGTCAGTCTGAGCTAGAGCGAGACCCTACCTTAAACCCCCCCCCAAAAAAAAAAAAAAAAAAAAGAAGAAAGAAAGAAAGGAAAGAAAGGAAAGAAAGAAAGAAAGAAAGAAAGAAAAGAAAGAAAGAAAGAAAGAAAAGAAAGAGAGAAAAATACCAGGTGTTGTGGCACAACATGCCTTAACTACCAGCACTGGGAAGCTTGAGGTAGGAGGATCACCATGAGTTCAAGGCCAGCCTGGGCTAGAGAGTGAATTCTAGGTCAGCCTGAACAAGAGTGAGACCCTGCCTAAAAAGGAGAGAGAGAATGAGACAGAAAGGGAAGGAAAGATTTCTTTTTCTAGAGGAGTCCACCTGAGACATGAGGGTGTCATGAGACATGCCAGGGGACATGTGAGTTTATGTCCTTATGTCCTCCTAAGTAGCATTCCTATTACAAGAACACCTAACAAGAATACCCAATTACAAGAATAGCTAAACTTAAAGTGGGTTCTAAGCCCAAATGTACCATGTTTTAACTGAGAAAATAAAAATCTTCTGAAAAATACATTTTGGGGGCTGGAGAGATGGCTTAGATGTTAAGGTGCTTGTCTACAAAGCCAAAGGACCCAGGTTCGATACTCCAGGACCCACGTAAGCCAGATGCACAAGGTGATGAATGCATCTGGAGTTTGTTTGCAGTGGCTGGAGGCAGGCCCTGGTGAGCCCATCTTCTTTCTCTCTCCTCTCTCTCTCTCTCTCTCTCTCTCTCTCTCTCTCTCAGCCTCTTTCTATCTCTCAAATAAATAAATAATAATAATTTTAAAATATTTTTAAGATTTATTTTTATTTATTTATTCACTGGAGGCAGATAGAGGGAGATAGAGAGTGAGAATGGGCGTGCCAGGGCTTCTAACCAATGCAAACGAACTCCAGAGTCATGCGCCACCGTGTGCATCTGGCTTATGTGGGACCTGGATAATCGAACCTGGTTCCTTAGTTTTTGTAAGCATGCGCTTTAACCACTAAGCCATTTCTCCAGCCTTAAAACTTAAAAAATTTTTTAAATACATTTTGGCAAATCTTCCCCTGGCCTTCATAAACCATGTCATAACTGAATGAGACCACATTCCATTTGTGCCCTGCCAAGCCTTGGAGAGGGAGGGACTGTCAGATGCAGTGCAGGAGGCTGTTTGCCCCACATCTAAGGCCAGGCCATGCTTGTGATGGCCTGAAAGCCGCCTGTGAATAACCAGACTAACACAAGGGTTCTCTATGAAAGTGGAGTTAGAACAAAGAGCAGGCTCCAGCCAGACTTCCCCTGTTAAAGATTATCCAACATGTCACCTGGGTGCCAACTTTCCCATAAATCCCAGCGGCCAGAAGCAGCTCTCTCTTCCTCTCTCTCTCTCTCTCTCTCATTCTGTCACCTACTGTAACTTAATGTCTTTGAAACCCTGCCCTAGAGCTTGCAGCAGCATTCCACTGAACGACCTCATCACAAGGGAATGAACTTTATGGAGAAGCCTGGGAGAGTGTTTGCCTGAAAGGTGATTTAGCCTACCCAACAAGGACCGGGTTTCCTAAATTAAACCTGACCCCGAGGTATAATTACACACCTTGAAATTTCATCAAGAAATTTTAATCTGGAGCCGGGCGCGGTAGCACACGCCTTTAGTCCCCAGCACTTGGGAGGCAGAGGTAGGAGGACTGCTGTGAGCTCAAGACCAGCCTGTGACTGAAATCCAGGTCAGCCTAGGCTTGAGCGAGTCCCTCTTAAAAAAAGGGGAGGAGGACTGGAGAGATGGCTTAGTGGTTAAGGCATATGCCTGCGAAGCCTAAGGACCCCGGTTTGATTCTCCAGGTCCCATGTAAGCCACATGCACATGGTGGTGCATGCGTCTGGAGTTCTTTTGCAGTGGCTGGAGGTCCTGGCATGCCCATTCTCACTGTCTCTCTGTCCCTCTCTCTGTCTCAAATAAATAAGTAAATAAATAAATAAAATAAAATCTTAAGGAGAAGAAAAAGAAGAAGGGAGAGAGAAAGAAAGAAAGAAAAAAGAAAGAAAAGAAAATTGGAATCTATCCGCTAGGTAGTGGAAATCTCTCTAGGTTGGCCAGTTTGATCAGGCAAAAAGAGAGTGCAGGCTGATTCCTAGTTCTGTGGAAGCAAAGCTGGAACCTGGCAGGAACCCAGGCGGAGCAACAGGCTGGGAGAACCTCTCTCCTAAGTTCTGTCCCTCTTCCTCCTGCCTCCTGTTTCTTTCTTGCTTGCTTTGGTCTCTTTTCACTTAGCCAGCAAGCTGTCAGGCTCAAGAATTGAAACAGAGCTCATTTTCTCTCTTTTTGTCTTCCTCTCTCTCTCTTTCTTCTTTCTTTCTTTCTTTCTTTCTTTCTTTCTTTCTTTCTTTCTTTCTTTCTTTCTTTCTTTTCTTTTTTCTTTCTTTCTTTCTTTTTAAACTTTTTAGGCTAGAGACATGACTCAGTGGTTAAAGGCACTTGCCTGCAAAGCCCGGGCAGCACAAATTAGAATCCCAGGTACTCACGTAAAGCCAGTGGCACTTGCATCTGGGGGTTCATTTGCAGTGTCAGGAGGCCCTGGCATGCCCATTCCTCCTCTCATTCTCTCTCTGCTTACAAATAAAAATTTTTTAAACATTGTATTGACAACTTCCATCAATATTGACAATATGCCATGATCAAAATCTCCTCCCACAACTCCAACTCCCTTCTTTCTCCTCCACTGAGTCCCTTCTCCCTCTCTCTCTCTCTCTCTCGGTTTTGGTTTTGCAAGCTAGGGTACCTTCACTCTAGCCCAGGCTGACCTGGAATTCACTATATAGTCTCAGGCTGGCCTCAAACTCATAGCAATTCTCCTACCTCAGCCTCCAGAGTGTTGGGATTGAAGGTGTGCACCACCATGCCCAGCCCCTTCTTCTTTCCAATTAGTGATGTCATCATTTTTTCCCTCCTATTACGTAGGCCTTGTGGTACTATCAGCCACCGTGAGGTCATGAATATCTAGGCCACTGTGTGTCTAGAAGGCAGTATTTTTAGCACTCCTCCCTCCCCTTCCTTTGGCTCTTACATTCATTCCACCACCTCTTCTGAGGCTTGGAGGGTGTGACAGAGATGTCTCACTGAATGCTGAACACTCCACTACTTTTCAGCACTTCGTTGAGTTTTTGAAATGTGCAAATACCGAGTCATTTTATTTACTCATTTAAAAAAATTTTTATAGTTCTAGGAATGGATCCCAAGGACTCATTCAAGCTCTCCCTCTACTGCTGAGTCCACAGCCCTACTCTATTTGGACTTAAGTGTCCATATATTTTAGTATCAATGGATTGATCAAGAATCAATCCCTTCCTGATACCTAGGGATGGCTGTATTTGCTCTCGAGTGGTCTTCATGGATTAGACTCTATTCCTTTTTAAAAAGTATTTAATTTATTTATTTGCAAGTACAGAGACAGAGAGAGAGAAAGACAAAGAAAGAGAGAGAGAGAGAGAGAAAGTGGATGTGCCAAGACTTCTAGCCAATGCAAACGAACTCACGGTACATGTCCCACTTTGTGCATCTTGTTTTACATGGGTACTGGGAAATCAAACCCAGGTTGTTAGGCATTGCAGGCAAGTGCCATGACCTGAGCCATCTCTCCAGCCCTAGACCCTATTCTTTTAAAAAAAAAAAAAAAATTATTTATTTATTTGAGAGAAAAAGGCAGAGAGAGAGGGAATGGGCGTATCAGGCCTCCAGACACTGCAAACAAACTCCAGATGCTCCAGATGCATGTGCCATCTTGTGCATCTGGCTTACGTGGGCCCTGGAGAGGCGAACCTGGATCCTCTGGCTTTTCAGGCAAATGCCTTAACCACTAAGCCATCTCTCCAGCCCTAGACCCTATCCTTTAACTGAGCTATAAGTGTTCTGAGGCACTTGGAACAGAGGGATGTCATTTCGGCAAGGGTTGGAAAATATTCTCCTGTCAGCACCAGGTGGTATGGTTGGAAGCCACTGAAGAGCTGTTTCTGAAGGGCCAACAAAAGCAGAAAACAGAGGAAGGGTGAGGCCTGCAGTGAGCACAGCTTAGCCATCCTCATGGTGACTGGCTTCTCCCTGGCCTAGGCAAAGGGAAAAGAAAAATGAGCTACTAGGGTGATCCCTGGAGCACCTCAAAGAGGGTTGGAGAGAAGGCTTAGTGGTTAAGACATTTGCCTACAAAGCCTAAGGACCCAGGTTTGATTCCCCCCATGAACCAGATAGATGCATAGGCTGGTGCATGCATCTGGAGTTCATTCACAGTGGCTCTGGTGAGCCCATTCTCTCTCTCTCTCTTTCTGTCTCTGTCTCAAATAAATGAATAAAATATTTTTTAAAAAGAACTCAACAGGGCTGGAGAGATGCCTGAACAGTTAAGGTACTTGCCTGAGAAGCCTAAGGACCCAGGTTCAATTCCCCAGTACACACATAAGCCAGATACACAAGGTTGTACATGTGTCTGGAGTTCGTTTTCAATGGCTGGAGGCCCTGGTATGCCCATTTTCTCTTTAGCCCAGGCTGACCTGGAATTCACTATGTAGTCTCAGGGTGGCCTCGAACTCTCAGTGATCCTCCTACTTCTGCCTCCCGAGTGCTGGGAGTAAAGGTGTGCTCCACCATGCCTGGCTTTCTTCCTCTCTCTTAAATAAATAAGTAAATAAATTAGTTAATTAAATATATTTTTAAAAAATAGAGTGTAGGGGCTGCGCATGGTGGCGCACTCAGCACTCAGGAACTAGAGGTAGGAGAATCGCTGTGAGTTCCAGGTCAGCCTGGGCTAGAGTGAGACCCCACCTTGAAAAAAAACAAACAAATCTGGGCGTGATGGCACACGCCTTTAATCCCAGCACTTGGGAGGCAGAGGTAGAAGGATCACCATGAGTTCCAGGCCACCCTGAGACTACACAGTGAATTCCAGGTCAGCCTGGGATAGAGTTAGACCCTACCTTGAAAAATAAAACAATAAAAAAAACGACAACAAAAGAGTGTTCGAGGTAAGGGAATGTCATATCGGAGGTAAAACTTGATCTTTTTGCTATTTGTTAGGAACATGTGGTGGAGCGATGTGGTTTCAAAAGTAGAATCAGGGCTGGAAGGCTGACAGTTCAGGTTCTGTTCCCCAATTCTCATCCATGAAAAGCCAGATACACAAAGTGCCATATGCATCTGTAGTTCCTTTGCAGTAGTGTGCCCATTCTCTCTCTCTTTCTCTCTCTCCCTCTCTCTCTCTCTCTCTCACACACACACACACCTCTTACTTAAAATAATTTTTGTTAAAAAAAAAGTTAAGGGCTGGAAGGATGGCTTAGTGGTTAAGGCGTTTGCCTGCAAAGCCAAAGGACCCAGGTTCGATTCCCCAGGACCCAGGACCCATGTTAGCCAGATGCACAAGGGGCACATGCATCTGGAGTTTGTTTGCAGTGGCTGGAGGCCCTGGGGTACCCATCCTCACTCTCTCCCTCTTTCTCTATCAAATAAATAAATAAATAAATAATATATTTTTAAGAAAGTTTTTTTTAAAAAGTAGAACCAAACCCTGGGCCTTCTGGATGTGGGCAACAGGTCTTAGGTAGGCACAAGATGTTTCTGTTATTACTGAAATTATTATTAAATTATTTTCATTAAATCCTGAGACTACACAGTGAATTCCAGGTCGGCCTGGGATAGAGTTAGACCCTACCTTGAAAAATAAAACAATAAAAGAAACGACAACAAAAGAGTGTTGGAGGTAAGGGAATGTCATACGGGAGGTAAAACTTGATCTTTTTGCTATTTGTTAGGAACATGTGGTGGAGCGATGTGGTTTCAAAAATAGAATCAGGGCTGGAAGGCTGACAGTTCAGGTTCTATTCCCCAATTCTCATCCATGAAAAGCCAGATACACAAAGTGCCATATGCATCTGTAGTTCCTTTGCAGTAGTGTGCCCATTCTCTCTCTCTTTCTCTCTCTCCCTCTCTCTCTCTCTCACACACACACACCTCTTACTTAAAATAATTTTTTGTTGAAAAAAAGTTAAGGGCTGGAAGGATGGCTTAGTGGTTAAGGTGTTTGCCTGCAAAGCCAAAGGACCCAGGTTCGATTCCCCAGGACCCAGGACCCATGTTAGCCAGATGCACAAGGGGCACATGCATCTGGACTTTGTTTGCAGTGGCTGGAGGCCCTGAGGTACCCATCCTCACTCTCTCCCTCTTTCTCTATCAAATAAATAAATAATATATTTTTAAGAAAGTTTTTTTTAAAAAAGTAGAACCAAACCCTGGGCCTTCTGGATGTGGGCAACAGGTCTTAGGTAGGCACAAGATGTTTCTGTTATTACTGAAATTATTATTAAATTATTTTCATTAAATTATGCCTTCTGCCATGCGTGGTGGCGCATGCCTTTAATCCCAGCACTCGGGAGGCAGAGGTAGGAGGATCGCCATGAGTTCGAGGCCACCCTGCAACTACATAGTTAATTCCAGGTCAGCCTGGACCAGAGTGAAACCCTACCTCGAAAAACCAAAAAAAAAAAAAAAAAAAAAAAAAAATTATGCCTTCTGGGGCTGGAGAGATGGCTTAGTGGTTAAGATGCTTGCCTCCAAAGCCTAAGGACCCACACTCCATTCCCCAGGACCCATGTGAGCCAGATGCACAAGCTGGTGCAAGTGTCTGGAGTTTGTTTGCAGTGGCTGGAGGTCCTGGTGTGCCCATTCTCTGTGTGTGTGTGTGTGTGTGTGTGTCTCCCTCTTTCTCTCTCTCTGTCTTTCTCTCTCTCTCTCAAATAAATAAAATAAAATTAAAATTATGCCCTCTGTCTCCAAACGCACATGGTATCTTCCACTGGAGTGGATGGGAGTGGGCCTGGAGCATCCAGAGACATTCTGCCCACCCGAACTCACCTCTCCTGAGGTGACTTATTACCAGAATCAGAGAGAGCAGATTTTATTCTGACTCTGCTCTTAGGAGCTCACATTGTTTTAAAAATATTTTTATTTATTTTCAAGCAGAGAGAGAGAGAGAGAGAGAGAGAGAGAATGGGCATGCCAGGGCCTCCAGACGCTGCAAATGAACTCTGGACTCATACACCACTTTGGGCATCTGGCTTTACTTGGACACTAGAGAATCGAACCCAGGTCATTAGGCTTTGTAGCAAACGTCTCTCCAGCCTAGCTCACAGTATTTTGGATATGCGACTGACTTCAACACTTTACACAATGATTCCAGAGTTAACCTGCAGGACAATATGACCTAATTTGTAAAGTGATGGGGGGCTCGGTAGGTAAATGCTAGTTTCCTTTTCTGCTTCCTGGAGAGATCTCTCTCGCCCTTTCTTTTATTGTGCCTGGCTGGAACTTCCTTTCTCGCCTCCCTCCTCCACCTACCCCAAATTGTCCCTGGGCTGTTTGAAGGACCCAAGTGTGTGTGCAGAAAGATTAGCCGTCTTTTTCATAAAGGAGAAATGTATTCAAAACGGGGCACATCAAAAGTAAATGTAGGTGACAAATGTTTATATTTGGAAAGTGCTCCTGCTTTGATCCGGGTTTCTAGTTTTTGAGAGCTTGACAAATGTGCCCTGGGGACCTTGGCTTCAAACATCTTCAGTCAGCAGAGCCCTTCACTTGACCTGAAACTCATTTGATCTCGTACTTGCTGTGGCTCCCGCTCTGAAGAGAGCCATAGTCCCAGAAGAGACCCCCCCCTTTACCTCCCCGTCATGCTGCCCAGAGCCACCTTGGCCAAGCAGGTGAGGGTCAATCCTTGCTTCTCGGGAGTCCGGCTCTCAACACAAGATTGGAAGTTAAGGAAGGTTCTTCCTGGCTCCAAGTCTGAAGCAGCCTTGGCCACCAGAAATGATCAATGATCTCCTGATGTCCTCTGCCTTCGTTCCTCCTCCTCCACATTGGGTGTTTCGTTTGTTTATTGGTTTGTATGTTTTTGTTTATTGAGGTAGGGTCTCGTTCTAGGCCAGGCTGACCTAGAATTCACTATGTAGTCTCAGGGTGGCCTCGAACTCACGGCGATCCTCCTACCTCTGCCTCCCGAGTGCTGGGATTAAAGGCGTGCACCACCACGCCTGGCATTTGTTTGGTTTTTTTGAGACAAGGTCTCATGTAGCTCAGGCTGGCTTCAAACTGGTTATGTAGCTTGAACATCTGATCTGCCTCTACTGTCTGAGTGCTGGGATGACAATCATGCATCACTGTACCCACCCACCATGTCCACCTGTTTTCTTGTAATTCTTGGAAGAAAAAACTTATCACTGGCTTAGAAAAACATAGTTGCTCACCAGGTCTTAGTGTGTGTGTGTGTGTGTGTGTGTGTGTGTGTGTGTGTGTGTATTTAGCCAAGGTGACTGCTATCACCTCTTGAATGCTGGTATTCCAGACATGAATCACTAGGCATGGAGTGATGGCTTAGTGGTTAAGGTGTTTGCCTGTGAAGTTTAAGGACTCAGGTTCGATTCCCCAGGACCCACGTAAACCAGATGCACAAGGTGGTGCATGTATCTGGAGTTCATTTGTAGCGACTGGAGGCCCTGGTGTGCTCATTCTCTCTATCTGCCTCTCTTTCTCTCTCAGAATAAATAAAATTAAATGGTGCTGAAGATTGAACCCAAGGCTTTATGCATGGAAGGCAAGCATTCTACCAACTGAGGTATACTTCCACTTCTGTTCTTGTCCAATTCTTATAGGTAGGTTATAAAAGTTTTTCTATGTGAGGTGGCTCAAAATGATAACAGTGCTGCATAGCGCAGTGCCAAGGTGCCACACTCCAGTGATGATCCTATGAGGCTGGTTTTCTTTGAAAGGCCTCCTTATCCATAAAGTGCTTTTTTTTTTTTTTTTTTTTTTTTTTTTTTTGGTTTTTTGAGGTAGGATCTCACTCTGGCCCAGGCTGACCTGGAATTAACTATGTAGTCTCAGGATGGCCTTGAACTCACGGCAATCCTCCTACCTCTGCCTCCCGAGTGCTGGGATTAAAGGCGTGCGCCACCACGCCCAGCTGTGCTTGCTTTTTTAAAAAAATATTTTATTCATTTATTTATTCAAGAGAGAGAGGGAAGCCGGGCGTGGTGGCGCACGCCTTTAATCCCAGCTTAGGAGGATTTTAAAAAATATTTTATTCATTTATTTATTCAAGAGAGAGAGGGAAAGAGAGAGAGAGAGAATGGGCATGCAAATGAACTCCAGATACATGTGCCACCTTGTGCATCTGGCTTTAAATGGGTACTGGGGAAGTGAACCTGGGTCCTTAGGCTTTGCAGGCAAGTGCTCTAACCACTAAGTCATCTCTCCAGCCCAAGTGCTTGCTTTTTGTCTGACTGATTAGTATTTTTAAGTTTTTTTTTTTTTTTGTTTTTTTTTTTTTTTTTTTTGTATGAGATAGAGTTTCAGTTCTGGCCCAAGCTGACCTGGGAACTCATTCTGACACCCAGGCTGGCCTCAGAATTCATGGCCATCCTTCTACCTCAGCCTTCCAAGTGCTAGAACTAAAGGCGTGCACCACCACACCCAGCCTGACTGATTTCTTCCAGCTTTTGGGCCTAAGAGAGAAGGCCCCATGGGATAGCATCCTCTATTCTTGCGCATGCCAGTGACCAGCCAGGACAAATGAAATCCAATCTGTAGAGCCACGCCAAGAATTGGAATAGCTGAGAAGCCAGATGGGACAGTAGGTAATACGGGAGTCCAGCTACAGCAGGAAGCCATTGACATTCCAGCGTAGAAAACATAAGAAGAAAGTAGAGAGTTAAGGTAGTAGGCTTGGCAGTTAAAAGCATTTGCTTGCAAAGCCTAATGGCCCGGGTTTGATTCCCCGTACACACATAAAGCCAGATGCACAAAGTGGCGTGTGTATCTGGAGTTCATTTGCAAAGATAAGGGTTAGGGGCTGGTGCTATTGGCAGAAGCTGAAACCACTTGTGAATCTATCTTGCAGTAGATGGAGGTGCTAGAGGGCATGCTTCCTTGCCCAGCACAGAGGGAGGGAAAGAGGGCTTTCCGCCCTCCTTCTACCTAGCTCCCACCAGAATCAATTTTTAAAATATATTTTATTCTTTTTTTTTTTTTGAGGTAGAGTCTCACTCTAGTCTAGGCTGACCTGGAATTCACTATGTAGTCAAAGGGTGACCTTGAACTCAGAGCAATCCTCCTACCTCTGCCTCCTGAGTGCTGGGATTAAAGGCGAACACTACCACGTCCGGTATTTATTCTTATTTATTTATTAGGGAGACAGAGAGAAAGAGAGAGAGGGGGAGAGAGAGGGAGGGAGAAAATGGGCGCACCAGGCTTCTCTAGCTACTGGAAACAAACTCCAGATGCATGCACCACCTTGTGCATCTGGCTTACGTGGGTTCTGGGGGAATTAAACCTGGGTCCTTAGGCTTCATAGGCAAGAGGCTTAACCACTAGGCCATCTCTCCAGTCCTCCCACCAGTACCTTTTGCTGGCTATGGCTGGACACAAACAGACGCCATCAGCCTGCAGGACCACTGCTCTCCTTCTCTGGAGACACAGAGAACAGCAGGGAAGAGTCGGAGCTCTGATCCCTACGGTGTCCAGGACTATTTGGGACACCCCTATTCTCTGAAAACTACAGAGTCGTGAGAGGAAGGGAGAGGCTAATATGTAGGAAGGCAGGTGACAGGAGCGGTGAACCTGCGGTCAGGACAGACAGAGCCACACTCAGTGGTAGGAATGCGCCAACGTTCACACAGAAACGCTTGTCCCTAAGCAACATATGGAGTTGCCTCACCAGTGAGGGTGGCCCAGTGTTCTGTTCTCAAGAAGTGTTGGCTTAGGCAAGTGGCATTTCCAAGAATGCTCTGGGCTGGGATTAGCAGGTTGTGAATTCCCCCAGGGGTCAACTGAGAAATGTGATGCTTGCGTGCCTTGATAACTAAGAGGCGCCATTGTTTGGCTGCTTATGGTAAATGCTGGATAGTGGACAGTGGTTGATTCTGGGAATTTATAATCTCTCATGTGATTCCTCGTATGCAGGTTTATAGATCCTGCCTTATTTCTTATCTTGAGCGATGTGTGAAAATATAGTTGTTTTTTTTTTTTGAAAATTGGGGCTGGTGTTTCAGGTTGCTAAGTAACTCTTTGAAAAGGCAGGGCTTTGGATTGTGCACTTCTGGGGACACTTTGAGGCCCTGGGTCTCCATGCTCCATGACAAATGGAAGTTATATACACTTCATGTTCCAAAACACACTTTGAGCCGGGCGTGGTGGTGCATGCCTTTAATCCCAACACTTAGGAGGCAGAGATAGCAGGATCGCCATGAGTTCAAGGCCACCCTGAGACTACATAGTGAATTCCAAGTCAGCCTGAGCTAGAGTGAGACCCTACCTCGAAAAACAAAACAAAACAACAACAACAACAAAAACTTTGACGGTGTTTATTTGGTTTTTGAGGTAGGGTCTTGCTTTCTAGAGAAGGTGTTTAATAATATTATTTTCTTATTTGTAAATATATGCTCATCTGAGAGAATTTCAAATCCACAGAAACTCTTCTTTTTAAAAATATATTCATTTGCAAGCAGAGCGAGAGAATGAGAAAGAGAGATAATGAATGAATGAGAATGGGCGCACCAGGGCCTCTTGCCACTGCAAATTAACTCCACATGCAGGTGGTGCCATTTTGTTCATCTGGCTTTACATGGGTACTGGGGAATTGGAATTGAACCCACTCCATCAGGCTTTGCAAGTAAGAACCTTTAACTACTGAGCAATCTGTCCAACTCTTCTTCGTTCTTTTCTTTCTATTTCCTTCCTTCTTTTCCTTCCTTTTTTCCTTTATTCCTTCCTTCCTTCCTTTCCTTCCTTAACTGCTAAGCCATCTCTCCAACCCAAAACTGAGGGGATTTTTTGTTGTTGTTTTATCAAGGTAGGGTCTCACTTTAGCTCAGGCTGAGCTGGAATTCACTATGTAGTCTCAGGGTGGCCTTGAATTTACTATGATCCTCCTACCTCTGCCTTCCAAGTGCTGGGATTAAAGGCTTGTGCCATGCCTGGCCAAAATATTTTATTTTTGTTTTGTTTAAAAGTGTGCATTACTTGCCAGGCGTGGTGGCGACGCCTTTAATCCCAGCACTCGGGAGGCAGAGGTAGGGAGGATCGCCTTGAGCTGAGGCCACCCTGAGACTACATAGTTAATGAATTCCAGGTCAGCCTGGGCCGGAGTGAGACCCTACCGCAAAAAAAAAAAAAAAAAAAAGTGTGCATTACCACACCAGGCTTTTTTTTTTTTTTTTTCCTGGTTTTTCGAGGTAGGGTCTCACTCTGGCCCAGGCTGACCTGGAATTAACTATGTAGTCTCAGGGTAGCCTTGAACTCACAGTGATCCTCCTACCTCTGCCTCCTGAGTGCTGGGATTAAAGGCGTGCGCCACCACGCCTGGCCACCAGGCTATTTTTTGAAAATATTTTTATTTATTTGAGAGAAGAGAGACAGATAGAGGGAGAATGGGCACACCAGGGCCTGTAGTCACCATAAATGAACTCCAGATACATGTGCCACCTTGCACATCTGACTTTACATCGGTACTGGGGAATCTAACCCGGCTTGTTAGGTTTTGCAGGCAAGCACCTTAACCACTGAGTTATCTCTCCAGCTCTGAGTTTATATTTTAAATTGGGGCCATACTATGTGTATGTGTGTGTGCACATGCACATGTGTGTACTTTTCCATCTAATATTAGGTGGCAAGGTATGTGAGTATTCTTTTATTTTATTTTTTAATTTTATCACAAACCAGACATGGTGGCGCACGCCTTTAATCCCAGCACTCAGGAGGCAGAGGTAGGAGGACTGCTGTGAGTTCAATGCAACCCTGAGATGACATAGTGAATTCCAGGTCAGCCTGGACTAGAGTGAGACTCTACCTTGAAAAACCAAACATATATATCATAACCTGGCCAAATGGATGTACTGCATTTTGTTGAGTTATTCCTTAATATAGGATCTGTACTCCTTTCCATGAGTTTAGAAACTAATATATCTGAAAAGATGTACACAATTAAGGGGCTGGAGAGATGGTTTAGTGGTTAAGACATTTGCACGTGAAGCCAAAGGACTCAGGTTCAATACCCCAGGACCCATGTAAGCCAGATGCACAAGGTGGCACATGCATCTGGAGTTCATTTGCAGTGGCTAAAAGCTCTGGTGTGCCCATTCTCTGTTTGTGTCTCTTCTATCTCTCTATCTCTGCTTATGAATAAATAAAACCAATTTTTTTTAAAAAAAAAGATGAGCCAAGCATGGTGGTGCACGCCTTTAATCCCAGCCCTCAGAAGGCAGAGGTAGGAGGATCACCATGAGTTCAAGGCCACCCTGAGACTACATAGTGAATTCCAGGTCAGCCTGGGCTAGAGTGAGACCCTACCTTGAAAAAAAAAAAAAAAAAAAAAAATCATACAAAAATCATTCCTGACCAAACAGAAAAATGGGCTTGGAGATGGCTTTTGTTTCTTTTTGTTTCTTGGAGGGAATTCACTATGTCATCTCAGAGTGGCCTAGAACTCACGGTGATCCTCCTACCTCTGCCTCCCGAGTGCTGGGATTAAAGGCATGCGCCACCATGCCCGGCTTGAACTTTTTTTTTTTTTTTTTTTAATTTTTAAATTTTTATTTATTTGTTTGAGAGAAAGACACAGGGAGGGAGGGGGGAGAGAGAGAAAGAGAGAATGGCCTCCAGCCACTGTAAATGAAGTCCAGATGCCTGTACCACCTTGTGCATTTGGCTTACGTGAGTCCTGGGGAATTGAACCAAGGTCCTTTGGCTTTGCAGGCAAGTGCCATAACTGCTAAGCCATCTCTCTAGCCTTGTTTGTTGTTTTTTGAGATAGGGTCTTGCTCTAACCCTGACTGACCTGGAATTCACTATGTAGTCTCAGGATGGCCTCAAACTGAAGGCAATCCTCTTGCCTGTGCCTCCTGAGTACTGGGACTAAATGCATGCACCACCACACCTGGCTGGCTCTTACATTCTTTCCACCACCTCTTCTGCAATGGATCCTGAGCCTTGGCTGATGTGATAGAGATGTCTCATTTACTGCTAAACACTTCACTGTCACTCCTTCTTAGCACTTTAGTGAGTCATGCCAGTGGTCACTGCTATCTGAAAATAGAAGCTTCTGGGGCTGGAGAGATGGCTTAGTGGTTAAGATGCTTGCCTGCCAAGCCTAAGGACCCACATTTGATTCTCCAGGTCCCACGTAAGCCAGATGCACAAGGTGGCGCATGCATCTGGAGTTTGTTTGCAGTGGCTTGAGGCCTTGGCCTGCCCATTTCCTCTCTCTGTGTCTCTAATCAATCAATAAATAAATAAGGGCTGGAGAGATGGCTTAGTAGTTAAGGCACTTGCCTGCAAAGTCAAAGGACCCAGGTTTGATTCCTCATGTAAGCCAGATGCACAAGGTAGTGCATGTGTCTGGAATTCATTTGCAGTGGCTGGATGATGCTCTGGCGTGTCCATTCTCTCTCTCTCCCCCTCTCTCTTCCTCTTTCCCTCTCTCTCTCAAATAAATAAATAAAAATATTGGGGCTGGAGAGATGGCTCAGTGTTTAAAGCACTTGCCTGCAAAGCCAAAGGACCCAGGTTCAATTCCTCAGGACCCACTAAGCCAGATGCACAAGGGGCGCATGCATTTGGAGTTCATTTGCAATGATTGGAAGTCATGGCATGCCCATTCTCTCTCTCTCTCTCTCTCTCTCTCTCTCTCCCTGCCTATTTCTATCTCCCTCTCTCAAATAAATAAATATAATTAAAAAATAAAAATATTAAAAATAAATAAATAAATGAAAATAGAAGCTTTTCTAACTAAATGTGAGAGTAACATTAGAACATAGGCTTGAAAATAAGTATTTAGAGAGCAATTTGGTGTGCATAATATATCCATTTAGCCAGATAACAGTAGTAATTTCCCCCCCTAGGGCTTATGACCACCATAGCCATAGGCTTTTGACTAGCTTTTTAGTACCAGGCAGGAAGTCCCTCCTGTGGAGCAGGCCTCAAGTCCCATCAGAGGGCAGTTGGTTTCCCATCATTGCATCAGTTGGTACATTTGACCTGGCTGGTTAGTCATGAAGCTTACATGGTCCACTGCTTGTTAAGACTTAATGACTTTTTCCCCCCAAATAGCTCTTTCCAGGATCTTTATAGCTAGTCAACAGGGAAGAGGTTCCCAGCTTAAATCTAAGTTAATTTTTTTTGTATAAGGTCAATTTAAAAATATACTTTTATTTATTTATTTGCAAGCAGAGATAGAGAGAAGAGAGACAGAGAATGGACACACCAGGGCCTCTAGTCACTGCAAGCAAACTTCAGATGCATGTGACACCTCTTGCATCTGGCTTTACATGGGTACTGGGGAATCGAACCCTGGTCATCATTGCTTTGCAGACAAGTGCCTTACCCACTGAACCATCTCTCCAGCCCTTGACTATGGTCACCTGTTTATTTTTATTTATTTATTTGAGAGAGAGAGAGAGAAAGAGACAGATAAAGAGAGAAGAGAATGGGCACGCCAGGGCCATAGCCACTGCAATCAAATTCCAGATTCACACACCACCTTGTGCATCTGGCTTATGTGGATCCCGGGGAATTGAACCTGGGTCCTTTGGCTTGTGCAGGCAAATGACTTAACAGCTAAGCCATTTTTCCAGCCTTATGGTCACTTTTCAAAACATTTCATGCTTGTTTTGCTGTTACCATAGTGAAAAAGATACTGTTAACAAGATAAATATTTTTATAATAGTAAAAGAAAAGTAATGGGAAAGAAGTGGAAGGAAGGAAGGAAGGAAAGAGAAAAAAGAAGAGGGGCTGAAGAGATGGCTCAGGGGCTGGCTAAGAGGTTAAAGGTGCTTACTTGTAAAGCCTGCTGACCCAGGTTCAATTCCCTAGCACCCACGTAAAGCCAGATGTAAAAAGTGGCCAAACTACAAGGCATTGCAATTGTCTGCAGCAGCAAGAGACTCTGGCATGCTTGTGCTTGCGCACACACATGTGCACACACGCACACTCACAAATAAACAAATGTAAGCCGGGTGTGGTGGTGCACACCTTTAATCCCAGCACTCGGGAGGCAGAGGTAGGAGGATCATCATGAGTTCAAGGCCACCCTGAGACTACATAGTTAATTCCAGGTCAGCCTGGACCAGAGTGAGACCCTACCTTGCAAAAAACCCAAACAAACAACAACAAAAAAAACAAATAAACAAATGTATTCAGTATTTAACTAGTAGTTATCATGTTCCTGCTGTTCAAAACACGTTAGAAGCTAGAAGTAATATAAAGCATGCGGGGTTTGGTTCTCAACCCTGTGGCGGAATGATTGAGTAAGAAAGATCTGGAAGGTGACGCGGGCAGAACTGAGAATCAGAAGGCTTGGATGCTGACCTTGGCTTTGGTCTCTTAGTAGTTGTGTAATTTTAGAAAGGTCACTTTATATTCTTAGACTTTTAATTCGTTTTATAAAATTTTGTATTTAGCCGGGTGTGGTGGCGCACGCCTTTAATCCCAGCACTCGGGAGGCAGAGGTAGGAGGATCGCTGTGAGTTCAAGGCCACCCTGAGACTACATAGTAAATTCCAGGTCAGCCTGGGCCAGAGTGAGACCCTACCTTGAAAAAATAAAAAATAAAAAAATAAAATATATCTTGTATTGATTTATTTGAGAGAGAGAAAGAAGGAGGTAGATAGTGATTGAGAGAGAGAGAGAGACTGGGCATGTGAAGTCTTCCAGTGGCTACAAAGGAACTCCAGACGCATGCACCATCTTGTGCCTCTGGCTTATGTGGGTCCTAGGGAATTCAACCTGGGTCCTTTGGCTTTGCAGGCAAGTGCCTTAACTGCTAAGCCATCTCTCCAGCCCTTAATTATTATTATTATTTTTTTTTTGGTTTTTTCATTTTTCGGTTTTTTGGTCTAACGGTACAAGAGGTCATAAGAGGACTAAATGAGACTAGAGATTCAAACTTGTAAATTGCTCATACTTTTAATGCATATACCTCTGACTTGACTTGACAAAACAAAAAAAAGAAGAAGAAGTTAAGGAGGGCACTACATGATGGAAAGCCCACCCATGCTCCTGGATTGGCAGAATTAATATTGTGAAAATGGCTATCCTGCCAAAAGTAATCTACAGATTGTACACAATCCCCATGAAAATTCCAGTGACATTCCTCACTAAGCTGTAAAGGTAATCCAGGAGTTCATAGGGAAGCACAAAAGGCCACGAAAACCCAAAGCATATAAGGTGAAAGAACACAGCTGGAGGGTCCCAATTCCTGATCTCCATCTACACCACAGGGCCATAGTGACAAAAACCGCTCGGTACTGACATCAAACAGACACACAGACCAATGGAAGAGAACAGAGGACCCAGAAATAAACCACAGTGCTTTCCCATGTTCACCGTGGCTCTATTTACAATAGCTAAGAACTGCAATCAGCCGAGATATCCATTGACAGATGAATGTATAATGAAAATGTGCTACATAGACACAATGGAATTCTTTTTTTTCTCCCTAAGGTAGGGTCTTGATCTAGCACATGCTAACCTGGAATTTACTATGTAGTTTCAGGGCTGGGCTTGAACTCACAGCAATCCTCCTACCTTTGCCTCCCGAGTGCTAAGACTAAAGGCGTGCATCACCATGCTTGGCCACACAGTGGAATTCTTAGTCAGCAGTATGTAAAAATGAAGCTATGTGGGGCTGGAGGGATTGCTTAGTGGTTAAGGCATTTGCCTGCAAAGCCAAAGGACCCAGGTTCGATTCTCCAGGACTCACATTAGCCAGATACACAAGGGGGCGCACACGTCTGGAGTTCGTTTGCAGTGGCTGGAGGCTCTGGAGCTCCCATTCTGTCTCTCTTGCTCCCTATTTCTCTCTTAAATAAATAAATAAATAAAAATAAAATGTTTTTTAAAAAATAAATAAATATGGAGCTATGAGATATGCAGGAAAATGAACAGACTTGCGAAGTATCATATTAAGTGTAGTGATTTGAATCAGAAAAACCCAAGCCACATATGCTGTCTGATACTGGGGTCTTAGAGTGTAATACCTATAAGCATGTATATTTAGGGGGGCAAATATGGATAGAAATCTATAAAGGTAGACCCATAGCCAAAGTGAGTATGCAAAGATAAGCTGCAAGAGGGGTGAGGAAAAAGCAAAAGGCTTCATGTGACATGTAAACAGAAGGATGGGATACTGAGGACTTGCAAAGCTCAGATTCCATTCCCCAGCACCCACACAGAGCCAGATGTACAAAGTATCACATGCATCTGGAGTTCATTTGCAGTGGCAAGAGGCCTTGGCATGACCATCTCCTGCCCATTCAGTCTCTGCTTGCAAATAAGTAATTTTTTCCCCCGATGCAAGGTCTCACCCTAGCCTGACTTAGGACTCATTCTGATTGCTAAGCCATGACCCCAGTCCTGTTTCTTTTTTTAAATGTTATTTATTCATTTGAGAGAGAGAGAGAGGGAAAGAGGCAGCCAGAGAGAGAGAGAATGGGCATGCCAGGGCCTCCAGACACTGCCAACGAACTCCAGATGCAGGTGCCACCTTGTGCTTCTGGCTTACGTGGGCCCTAGGGAATTGAATTGAGTTCCTTTGGCTTTGCAGGCAAATGCCTTAACTGCTAAGCCATCTCTCCAGCCATGTGAAGTCTTCCAGTGGCTACAAAGGAACTCCAGACGCATGCACCATCTTGTGCCTCTGGCTTATGTGGGTCCTAGGGAATTCAACCTGGGTCCTTTGGCTTTGCAGGCAAGTGCCTTAACTGCTAAGCCATCTCTCCAGCCCTTAATTATTATTATTATTTTTTTTTTTTGGTTTTTTCATTTTTCGGTTTTTTGGTCTAACGGTACAAGAGGTCATAAGAGGACTAAATGAGACTAGAGATTCAAACTTGTAAATTGCTCATACTTTTAATGCATATACCTCTGACTTGACTTGACAAAACAAAAAAAAGAAGAAGAAGAAGTTAAGGAGGGCACTACATGATGGAAAGCCCACCCATGCTCCTGGATTGGCAGAATTAATATTGTGAAAATGGCTATCCTGCCAAAAGTAATCTACAGATTGTACACAATCCCCATGAAAATTCCAGTGACATTCCTCACTAAGCTGTAAAGGTAATCCAGGAGTTCATAGGGAAGCACAAAAGGCCATGAAAACCCAAAGCATATAAGGTGAAAGAACACAGCTGGAGGGGTCCCAATTCCTGATCTCCATCTACACCACAGGGCCATAGTGACAAAAACCGCTCGGTACTGACACCGAAACAGACACACAGACCAATGGAAGAGAACAGAGGACCCAGAAATAAACCACAGTGCTTTCCCATGTTCACTGTGGCTCTATTTACAATAGCTAAGAACTGCAATCAGCCTAGATATCCATTGACAGATGAATGTATAATGAAAATGTGCTACATAGACACAATGGAATTCTTTTTTTTCTCCCTAAGGTAGGGTCTTGATCTAGCACATGCTAACCTGGAATTTACTATGTAGTTTCAGGGCTGGGCTTGAACTCACAGCAATCCTCCTACCTTTGCCTCCCGAGTGCTAAGACTAAAGGCATGCATCACCATGCTTGGCCACACAGTGGAATTCTTAGTCAGCAGTATGTAAAAATGAAGCTATGTGGGGCTGGAGGGATTGCTTAGTGGTTAAGGCATTTGCCTGCAAAGCCAAAGGACCCAGGTTCGATTCTCCAGGACTCACATTAGCCAGATACACAAGGGGGCGCACACATCTGGAGTTCGTTTGCAGTGGCTGGAGGCTCTGGAGCTCCCATTCTGTCTCTCTTGCTCCCTATTTCTCTCTTAAATAAATAAATAAATAAATAAATAAATAAATAAATAAAAATAAAATGTTTTTTTAAAAATAAATAAATATGGAGCTATGAGATATACAGGAAAATGAACAGACTTGCGAAGTATCATATTAAGCGTAGTGATTTGAATCAGAAAAACCCAAGCCACATATGCTGTCTGATACTGGGGGCTTAGAGTGTAATACCTATAAGCATGTATATTTAGGGGGGCAAATATGGATAGAAATCTATAAAGGTAGACCCATAGCCAAAGTGAGTATGCAAAGATAAGCTGCAAGAGGGGTGAGGAAAAAGCAAAAGGCTTCATGTGACATGTAAACAGAAGGATGGGATACTGAGGACTTGCAAAGCTCAGATTCCATTCCCCAGCACCCACACAGAGCCAGATGTACAAAGTACCACATGCATCTGGAGTTCATTTGCAGTGGCAAGAGGCCTTGGCATGACCATCTCCTGCCCATTCAGTCTCTGCTTGCAAATAAGTAATTTTTTCCCCCGAGGCAAGGTCTCACCCTAGCCTGACTTAGGACTCATTCTGATTGCTAAGCCATGTCCCCAGTCCTGTTTCTTTTTTAAAATGTTATTTATTCATTTGAGAGAGAGAGAGAGGGAAAGAGGCAGCCAGAGAGAGAGAGAATGGGCATGCCAGGGCCTCCAGACACTGACAACGAACTCCAGATGCAGGTGCCACCTTGTGCTTCTGGCTTACGTGGGCCCTAGGGAATTGAATTGAGGTCCTTTGGCTTTGCAGGCAAATGCCTTAACTGCTAAGCCATCTCTCCAGCCCCCCAGTCCTGTTTTCTGTTTTTTGAAACAAGGTCTCACTCTATAGTGCAAGCTGGCCTCAAACTTGTAGTGATTCTCCTGCCTCAGCCTCCTGAGGGCTGGGATTACACTGCAAACTGGCATATCTGGCTCTGAAAAAAAAAAAAAAATTATCAGTATGTGTTAAGTGACCCTTAGCCAAAACTCTTGAGTCCAAATCAGGTGTGGCAGCGCATGGAGGTAGGAGGATCAGAAGTTCATGGCTAAGTAGTTGAGGCGTTTGCCTGCAAAGCTTGACAACCTGGGTTCGATTCCCTAGTACCTACATAAAGATGCACAAGGTGGTGGATGCATCTGGAGTTTGTTTGCAGTGGCTGAAGGCCCTGGGATGCCCATTATCTGTCTATCTCTCTGTCTCTCTCCACTTGCAAATAATAAATAAATAAATAAATAAATAAATAAATAAATAAATAAATAATTTTTTAAAGTCCAAGGTCATCCTCGGCCACAATAAAATAAATAAATAAATATAAATATAAAATAAAATGGGGCTGGAGGGATGACTTAGCTGTTAAGGTGTTTGCCTGCAAAGCCAAAGGACCCAGGTTCAATTCCCCAGGACCCATGTTAGCCAAATACACAAGGGGGCGCACGTGTCTGGAGTTCGTTTGCAGTGGCTGGAGGCCCTGGCATGCCCATTTTCTCTCCCTCTCTCTGTCCCCCTCTTTCTCTGTCAAATAAATAAATAAAAATAAAATATAAAAAAATTAAAAATAAATAAAAAATAAAATAAAATAAAATGAAAATACTCGAGACCAAAAGTGTTGTTATGGATTTTTATTTTGGGGAAACACTTGCTATACATAACGAAATATCTTGGACTATCTCAAATGTAAACTCAAAAGTTATTTGTAGCCGGGCGTGGTGGCACATGCCTTTAATCCCAGCACTGGGGAGGCAGAGGTAGGAGGATCGCCATGAGTTCAAGGCCCCCCTGAGACTACATAGTGAATTCCAGGTCAGCCTGGGCTAGATCGAGACCCTACCTTGGAAAACCAAAAAAAAAAGTATGGTGATTGAATATAAAAGGCTTAAACACTTCATTGTGTGATTTTTTTAAGGTAAATCTTTCGCTTTTTGCTCTTGAGTCTGCATATTTTTTTTTCTTCACTCAGCAGTAAGGAACTGAGCAGGCAGGTCCCAGCCCGACCATGTGGTCCTAAGAGACAGACTTGCACTGGGGCTCATGAGTGCTGAGTAGAGACAAGCAGGCTGGTCCTCCCTCCACCGGCTCCCCAGCCCTGTCACCTGAATGTGGTAGATGGGAATGCTTTTTTCAGTAGGGTTGAGTTGAGGGAGATCAGCTCTAACCCCTTTCCCCACATCCCAGCTGGATGAGTCACAAAGTTCTCTAGCCCAGGCTGACCTGACCTGGGAATTCACTATGTAGTCGCAGGAACTCATGGCTATCCTCCTACCTCTGTCTCCCCAGTGCTGAGAGTAAAGGTGTGTGCCACCAAGCCTGTATTATTATCATTATCATTATTATTATTATTATTATTATTATTATTATTTTATTATTTTAGTCTTCTTGACATTTAAGGCTGCTGTTCTCTGGGGGCCATTTGTTTTGGGATGTAGCAATCTGATCCAGAGGTCTGCTTACCTCTGAGTGTCACGGGGCACTTAGTGGGCTACTGAGACACATATGCCAAAGCACAGCCGTTGACCAGTGAGGTTGGTTAGAGGTTCTAGAATGTTGATCCTCTTCTTGTGGACTGGGGTGGCTGGATGGCAGGGGGAGGGTGAAAGAATAGGAGCGGTAGTCATCTCCTGACTATGTTTGCCTTGGCCTTTGGAATTTCGTGACTTGTTACGGGGTTGACGTTCTAACCTAAGATCTAAGTCTTTTTCAATGATATGCATGGTTTGGGGGTGGGTGGGGTGGGAGGTCCATTCGTCATCAGATCCAGCTATCAAGACAGTCCAGAACTGGGCAGGGATCGAGGGGGATAGTATGCATCTCCCGCTATCTGTCCCATTGCATTCGAACATCCCATTGTTCTCCTTGTGGGATTACGTAAACCTTCTCAGTTTCTCTGTTCTAAATTCCTGTGGAAACCAGGCTCTCCGAGGGCCCAGCAGGTATCTACCACATCTGGGCAGCTTTCCCCTCTGTTCAGTTAAGCCAGAAGGTGGTAGAGATAAGAGCAGCGGTCACGGGCCCCACCCTGCCCTGAACTTTGTTGGCGGAGGGGACAGCTGGCCAGTGTCTGGTAGGAACAATAAGGGACAGACACCACAGAGGTGGATCAATCAGATCATGCCTGCTCTGGCCAGCACACTCCTTGCTGATCACTCAACATTTTCCTTTCTTCTTCCAGTCCGAGGGACAAAAAAAAGGTCACACAGCCGGGCGTCATGGCGCATGCCTTTAATCCCAGCACTCAGGAGGCAGAGGTAGGAGTATGGATGAGAGTTCAAGGCCACCCTGACACGACATAGTGAATTCCAGGTCAGCCTGGGCTAGAGTGAGACCCTACCTTGAAAAAAAAAAAAAAGAAAAGAAAAAGAAGGTCAAGGTCAAGCTTTTCACTACAGAATTCGACATCAGCCGTCCCTGGCTACAATTCCCTTCATCGCAGTTGTGGGGTCTTGGGAAGAAACATCCTTCTAGTTTTCAAATGCTGATTTATTTATTTATTTATTTATTATTTTTGGCTTTTCGAGGTAGGGTCTTGCTGTAGCCCAGGCTGACCTTGAATTCACTATGTAGTCTTAGGCTGGCCTCGAACTCACAGTGATCCTCCTACCTCTGCAGCCCGAAGGGCTTGAATTAAAGGTGTGTGCTACCATGCCTGGCTTTTTAAAAAAAAATATTTTTATTTGTTTTTTAAGCCGGGTGTGGTGGCGCATGCCTTTAATCCCAGCACTCGGGAGGCAGAGGTAGGAGTATCACCGTGAGTTCAAGGCCATCCTGAGACTACATAGTTAATTCCAGGTCAGCCTGGGCCAGAGTGAGACCCTACCTCAAAAAACAGATAGAGAGAATGGGCGTGTCAGGGCCTCTTGCTGCTACAAATGAACTCCAGATGAATGCATTACCTTGTGCATCTGGCTCACTTGGGTCCTAGGGAATCAAACCTAGGTCCTTTGGCTTTGCAGGCAAAGTGGCTTAACTGCTAAGCCATCTCCCCAGCCCTTCTTCTATTTTTTTTTTTGGGGGGGGAGGGTGCAAGGTAAGGTCTCACTCCAGCTCAAGCTGACCTGGAATTCACTATGTAATCTCAGAGTGGCCTTGAACTCATGGCGATCCTCCCGAGTGCTGGGATTAAAGGTGTGCCCCACCATGCCTGGCTTCCTTTTTTTTTTTTTTTTAATTCTTATTTATTTATTTGCATCTGAAATGAGCTTCATATGCATATGTTATTGTGCATCTGGCTTTACGTGGGTACTGGGGACTCGAACTCCGGTTATTAGGCTTTGCAGGCAAGTGCCTTAGCTGCTGAGTCATGTCTCCAGCCCAAATTCTGACTTTTCTGTGGAAAAGTGTGAGCACTCCCTGTCTGGTCAGCATGGTACCCATGCTGCATGCAGGCAACAGGGACAGAGATCGGCCCCCAAAGTTTTGGGAAGCAGAGCTTACAACTTAGCGAAGGAGGCAGTGCCAGGCAGGCGCAAGACCTCTTCCTGCTGGCATCTTGTGAAGGGCTTGGGTATCTGCCAGGCAAAAGTTTCAATGGTTAATTCTGTGTGTGTGTGTGTGTGTGTGTCTCTAAAATAAAAAGTAAAATATAAAATAAATGAAATAAAAAAGGTTCAATGTTTAAAAGGGATTGCATCTTGGGCAGCACAATTTGTTTGGAGTGAGCCTTTGGAGGAGGGGGAGATATTATGCCAATTAAATCAAGACAATGGCGTCTTGTTCCGATTGCCTGAGTCCTGATGAAATTGCCTGTCCAGGGGAAAGAAAGTATTTCATTAGTGCACCTTTGAAAACGGATAATCCTTTCTGCGTTTCCTCTTGGGGGGGGGTGCCCCTTTGTTCTTAGGTCTCTGATCCACGCTATTCCTCATGTTCAGTTTCGGGGAGGGGGTAGAAAGTGGTAGATTTCTTTTCTTTTTATGAGTGGGTGATTAAATGACGGAACTGTTAAGACAAGAAGAATGCATCTCAAGGCTTCTGTAATCAATAAAGCCCGGACAAGACTTAGTGATCTCATGAGATTCTGCTTCTAGGCTGGGGTTTTCTGGCTCTGGCTGGCTTCCACCATGGGAGGTTCCTGGGTAAGCGCTTGAGCTTGGACACCAGCAGAGCAGGCCTGCTGACTGTGGGTAGACACCAACTTTGCAGAAGAAATTGTGTGTGTGTGTGTGTGTGTGTGTGTGTGTATGAGTTCATATTGTGTTGGTACATATGTGTGTGTTGGGGCCACAGGTTGACATCAGGTGTCTTCCTCAGTTGCTCTCTATCTTATCCTTATTTTATTATTATTTTCTTTTCCTTCCTTCCTTCCTTCCTTCCTTCCTTCCTTCCTTCCTTCCTTCCTTCCTTCCTTCCTTCCTTCCTTCCTGTTTTTTCTTTCTTTCTTTCTTTTTTCCTTCGAGGCAGGGTCTCACTCTAGTCCAGGTTGACATGGAATTCACTATGTCACCACTCCTGGCTATATTATTTTCTTTTCAATTTATGTGTGTGTGCTTGTGTGTGTGTAGACCACAAGTCAACATCAGATGTCTTCTTCAGTTGCTCTCCACTTTATTTTTTTTATTTATTTGACAGAGGAAGAGGGAGAGAGAGAGAGATAATGGGTACGCTAGGGCCTCCAGCCACTGCAAACGAACTCCAGACCCATGCGCTCCCTTGAGCATCTGGCTAACATTGGTCATGGGGAACTGAACCTGGGTCCTTTGGCTTTGCAGGCAAACACCTTAACTGCTAAAGTCATCCCTCTAACCCTCCACTTTACTTTTTTAATTTTTCTTTTAAATTTATTTGCATGTGTGTGTGTGTGTGTGTGTGTGTATGTGCGTGTGTATGGGTGTGCCAGGGCCTCCCACCACTGCCAGACATTTGCACCACTTTTTGGGTCTGGCTTACATGGATGGCATGGGAATTGAACTGAGGCTGGTTAGGCATTGCAAGTGAGTGTCTTTAACTGCTGAGCCATCTTCTGCCTTATTTCTCAGGATATGGTCTCTTACTGAACCTGGAGCTCACAGATTCAGCTACCTTAGGTAACTGGCAAGGCCTGTGGATCTGCCTGTCTCCACCTCCCCAGCACAGGGATTAGATGTGCTCACCACTACGCTGGACATCTTCACATGGGTGCTGGGGACCTGACCTCATGCTCC
>JAEOAD010000049.1:1800000-2002500 GCA_036365145.1 Orientallactaga sibirica
TTTATTTTTTTATTTTTATTTATTTGAGAGGGACAGAGAGAGAGAGAATGGGTACACCAGGGCCCCCAGCCACTGCAAACTAAGTCCAGATGCATGTGCCACTTTGTGCATCTGGCTTACGTGGGTCCTGGGGAATCGAGCCTCGAACCGGGGTCCTTAGGGCTTCATAAGCAAATGCTTAACCACCAGGCCATCTCTCCAGGCCTTTAATTTATTTTTATTTATTTATTTTAGAGCGACCGGCAGCAGAGAGAGAAAGAGGCAGATAGAGAATGGGTGGGCCAGAGCCTCCAGCCTCTGAAAACGAACTCCAGATGCAAGCACCACCTTGTGCATCTGGATTACATGGGTCCTGGGGAATCGAACCTCAAACTAGGGTCCTTAGGTTTCAGAAGCAAGAACTTAACCAGTAAGCCATCTCTCCAGCCCACAACTGCTTTTATAGAATCACGAAACTTTGAAGGCAGCAGGGATTTGGAAGCTCTTTAAGGCCCATGCGTCCATTTTACAGTTGTCGACATGGAGGTTGAAGCTGCCTGGATCACTGTCACCGGGTGGAACTACAGGTCTGCTGATAAGCGTACTGGAACTTTCGGTACACCTGGCATACAACCCCTTCCCCCCACCCCAGCCCCACATGTCACAGGATCTAGGAATGTCAGAAAACAAAAGCATGATTAGAAACCCTGATTAGAGTAGTTCCCTAAGTCTATGGTGAAGAAGTTTCTAACATCCTTTTATAAGTTTCTAGACCCCTTTGAAGAGGAGAGCCTTCCCAGGTATGGAATGAGGACTGTATGTTTTTTCAGGTTCCTTCTCCTAGGTAAACTTTTTTGTTTGTTTGTTTGTTTTTTGAGGAAGGGTCTCACTCAAGCCCTGGCTGACCTGGAATTCACTATGTAGTCTCAAGGTGGCCTCAAACTCATGGCGATCCTCCTGCCTCTGTCTCCCGAGTGCTGGGATTAAAGGCATACACCACTACTCCAGGCCTGAGTAAACTTTCTTTCAAGTAGAACGCACAGATCTTGTCCTTTCTGGGATGACTCAGTGACTACTTTTCCTGACCTTTCTATGGTCCCAATTGTAAAGGAACAGTGGCACTGAGGTCTACTGATTGTCTGCTGGCCCCAGATTCTCTCCATTAACTCTGCCCATCAGGATCAGGGGACCCACAGGGAGCAATGGTCACGAGTGAGCTGGACATGATGGTAAATGAATGTAATCCCAGGACGTGGGAAGTGGAGGCAGGAAGATTAGAAGTCCCACACCAGCCTGGGCTTGCATGACACCCTATTTCAAAAATAAATGAGCAGCTGGGTGTGGTGCCGCATGCCTTTAATCCCCGTACTTGGGAGCAAAGGTAGGATAATCACCGTGAGTTCCAGGCCACCCTGAGACTACATAGTGAATTCCAGGTCAGCGTGGGCTAGTGTGAAACCCTACTTCAAAAAACAATAAATAAATAAATAAATAAATAAATAAATAAATAAATAAATAAGGGATTGCATAGATGGTTTAGCAGTTAAGGTGCTTGCCTGTGAAGCCTAAGTACCCAACTTCAATTCCCCAGTATTCATGTAAACCAGATGCATAAGGTGGCACATGTGTCTGGAGTTTGTTTGCAGTGGCTGGAAGTCCTGGCATGCCCATCCTCTCTCCATCTGCCGCCCCCAAACTCAAGTAAATAAATAAATAAAATTTTTAAATAAATGAATTGAAAGTAGGAAGGGGATTAGTTGAGAAGAAGAAAGGTTCAGGGCTGGAAAGATGGCTCAGCAGTTTAAGGCACTTGTTTGCAAAGCCTGACATCCCAGGTTCAAGTCACCAGTACCCATGTAAAGCCAGATGCACTGAGTGGTGCATGCATCTGGAGTTTGTTTGCAATGGCAAGAGGCCCTGTTGTGTCCACTCTCTCTCTCCTTCTTAATAAATTAATTTTTTTTACAATAAAAGGGTTTATCAGGAGTGGGAGGGGGACAAGAAAGATAATAGGGGATGAATTTGATCAAAATGCATTATCAAAAGCATACATGGAGCTGGGCTTAGTGGGGCACACCTTTAATCCCAGCACTTGGGAAGCAGAGGTAGGAGGATTGCAATGAGTTCAAGGCCAGCCTGAGACTATATAGTGAATTCCAGGACAGCTTGGACTAGAGCAAGACCCTACTTCATAAAGCCAAAATAGTTGGGAATGTTGGCACACATCTTTGATCCTAGCACTTGGGAGGCAGAGGTAGGAGGATCGCTATGAGTTCAAGGCCACAATGAGACTACATAGTGAATTCTAGGTCAGCCTGAGCTAGAGTGAGACCCTACCTTGAAAACCAAAAAAAAAAAAAAAAGCCAATATGTATGTATGCATGCATGCATGCATGCATGCTGGAGAGATTGTGTAGCAGTTGAGGCACTTGCCTGCAAAGCCTAAACACCGGGGTTCTATTCCCCAGTACCCACATAAAGCTAGATGCAGAAGATGGCACATGCATCTGTAGTTTGTTTGCTATGGCTATAGGCCTTGGCTTGTCCATTCTTTCTGCATGTCTCTTTCTCTCTCTATATATATATATTTCTACCAGGATAATAAATACAAGGAATAGAGGAATAGACCATGCTTGCAATCTTAGTACTGGGGAGGCAGAGCCTGGAGGATTCCTGGGACTCACTAGACAACCAGTCTAGCCTATTTGGTGAGTTTCAGACCAATGAGGGACCCTGTCTCAAAATAAGTGGATGGTAGCTGGGTGAGGTGGCCCATGCCTTTAATCCCAGCACTTGGGAGGCAGAGGTAGGCGGATCACCGTGAGTTTGAGGCCACCCTGAGACTACATAGTGAATTCCAGGTCAGCCTGGACTAGAGTGAGACCCTACCTTGAAAAACCAAAAAAATAATGATAATAATAAATAAATAAATAAATAAATAAATAAATAAATGGATAGTGCCCAAGGAACAGCAGTTATGGTTGACCTCTGACCTTCACAGGCATGAGAACATGCATGCATACGCACCTCCCACACATGGGCACGCTCACGTTCACACATACACACACGCACACAAGAATAAATAGGACTGTTCTGGAACAAGCTATCCCTTATCTCACTACAAAAGAAAAAGTCTTTCTGAAAATAGCCTATGTCTTTGGGATGCTCCCTAGCTATTCTTTTGTTGGGGCAGCAGTTTTTCTAGGGGATTTGATCTCATGTATTGGTATCACTGGTGTGAATGTCCAGAAAGGTTGAGTGAGCAATAGATATGGAGGCTAAATAATGCCAGTGAATGTGTGTGTGTGTTCCTAAATTAAAATTACAGGAGGGAAATTTATTGGAAATGGTAGTGGGTATAAAAGTGGAGCTTGCAGAATGAACTTTCTTTTCTTCTTTCTTTCTTTCTCTCTCTCTCTTTTTTTTTTTTTTTTTTTTTTTTTTTGAGGTAGAGCTTCGTTTAAGCTCAGGTTGAACTGGAATTCACTCTGTAGTCTTAGACTGGCCTCCAACTCACATGGATCCTTCCAAGTGCTGGGATTAAAGGTGTGTGCCACCATGCCCGGCCAGAATTAACTTTCTTTTCTTTTCTTTTCTTTTCTTTTCTTTTCTTTTCTTTTCTTTTCTTTTCTTTTCTTTTCTTTTCTTTTCTTTCTTTTCATTTCTTTTCTTTTCTTTTCTTTTCTTTTCTTTTCTTTTCTTTCTTTCTTTCTTTTCTTTCTTTCTTTCTTTTTTTTTTTTTTGGTTTTCTGAGGTAGGATCTTGCTCTAGTTCAGGCTGGCCTGGAATCCACTATGTAGCCTCAGGGTGGCCTCAAACTCACAGCAATCCTTCTACCTCTGCCTCGGAGTGCTGGGATTAAAGGCATGTGCCACCACGCCTGGTCAGAATTAACTTTTTTTTTTTTTTTTTTTTTTTTTTTTTGGTTTTGCGAGGTAGGGTCTCACTCTAGTCCAGGCTGTCCTGGAATTAACTATGTAGTCTCAGGGTGGCCTTGAACTCTCGGCAATCCTCCTACCTCTGCCTCCCGAGTGCTGGGATTAAAGGCGTGCGCCACCATGCCCGGCAGAATTAACTTTTTAACAGGAGAAGTTCTTTGAGTTGGCAAGACACAGAAATTATTATGGTCCCAAGGAAGGTTCTAGAGAGATGGATGAGATGGATGGCATTGCCTGGTAAATAGAATCACTTCCATGTTTTGAATCTTAAAAAATTCCAGGTTGCCTTGAACAACTAGACAAAGTTTTTTTCACAGTTCCGGCACATATAGTCAATGTGCTACCTCCCTAGCCGCCTGAACCCTGTGCCCTCTGGCATGTGACCAGCCTGTCTTCCAAGAGGACAGAGATCAGCCTTTTATTATTTGTTAAAAACACTTAGAGCTGGGTGTGGTGGCGCACACCTTTAATGCCAGCAGTCTGAAAGCTGAGATAGGATTGCCATGAGTTTGAGGGCACCCTGAGACTACGTAGTGTATTCCGGGTCAGCCTAGGCTACAGCAAGACCCTACCTCGGAAAACAAACAAACAAACAAACAAAATGCACACACTTAGCAGTCTAGAAATAATATGGACATTGATGTCCACTGGAGACCTTTATTTATTTATTTATTTATTTATTTATTTATTTATTTATTTATTTATTTTTGGTTTTGCAAAGTAGGGTCTCACTCTAACTCAGGCTGACCTGGAATTTACTCTGTAGTCTCAGGGTGGCCTTGAACTCACAGCAATCCCCCTACCTCTGCCTCCTGAGTGCTGGGATTAAAGGCTTGCGCTACCATGCCCAGCCGATCTTTCAAGTCTAATAAATGTGATAAAAATAAATTCCACTTTCATACATCCCGTGGAGAGTAGCTTGGCGTTTATCTTGTGTCGTGTTTTTGAGATTATCCCACTGGAAGAAGAGTACACTTGATTAAAACCAGGAGGTGATTTTTTTTTTTTTTTTTTTTTTTTTTTTTTTTTTTTTGGTTTTTCAAGGTAGGGTTTCACTCTAGTCCAGGCTGACCTGGAATTCACTAGGTAGTCTCAGGGTGGCCTTGAACTCTAGGTGATCCTCCTACCTCTGCCTCCTAAATGCTGGGATTAAAGAAAGGCGTGTGCCACCACACCTGGCTGATTTTTTTTTTTTTTTTTTTTTTGAGGTAGGGTCTCACTCTAGCTCAGGCTGACCTGGAATTAACTATGTAGTCTCAGGGTGGCCTTGAACTCATGGCGATCCTCCTACCTCTGCCTCCTGAGTGCTGGGATTAAAGATGTACACCACCATGCCTGGCCAGGAGGTGATTTTGAAATTGACAGTGGTTAGAAAAGTTTTTAAAGCACAGCGCTGCGTACCTGTAATCTCAGCCCTTTGGAGATGGAGGCTAGAGGACTGTGAGTTCAAGGTCATTCTCAACTCAATAGTAAGTTGGAGCCCAGCTTGGGAATCCATGAGATTGTCTCAAAAGAACAAAGCAACAGCAAAATGAAACATTTTCTACTTCCTGTTACGCTTCTTTTGTGCACCTCCTCTTGTTTCTTGAAATAGGGTATTGCTATATATAGCTCTGGCCTTGACCTTTTGGCAATTCTCCTGCTTCAGCTTCCCAAGTGCTAGGATTATAAGCATAGGCCTCTTACTTGGCTTCTTCTTTTTATTTATTTATTTGCCTCTCTAAGGAGGTTTTACTATAACAACATGAGCAATTAACTTTTAATTTTTATTTATTTTGTTTGTTTATTTTTGTTTTTTGAGGTAGGGCCTCACTCTACTCAGGCTGACCTGGAATTCACTGTTTGGTCTCAGGCGATCCTCCCACCTCTGCCTCCCGAGTGTTGGGATTAAAGGCATGTACCATGCACCACCATGCCATGGCTAATTTTTATTTATTTTGGCTTTTTGAGGTAGGGTCTTGCTCTAGCCCAGGCTGACATGAAATTCACTATGTAGTCTCAGGCTGGTCTCGTATTCATAGCATCCTTCCTACTGCTGCTGAGACTAAAGTTGTGTACCACCACACTTGGCTATTTTCTGGCTATTTTATTTTTTTTTAAAAAAACAAAGGTTGTAGTCTTATATCTCATCTCATCCCCCTCCATCCCATCCCACTTTCCCTGAGGACTCTCCTCAGTGGGGTTGTTGGTGTAATTAAGGTCTCAGTCAGTTTCTGGGGCAAGGGTGCTGTGCCTCAGGTTATTTCTACCCACCTTGTGGTTCTTACAATTTTCCCACCACCTCCCGCAATAGTCCCTAAGCCTTGGTAAGTCTATTAGCAGTCTGGTTTAGTGTTGAGTTCTCTATAGCCTCTGTTTCTGATTTTATGTGGGTTTTTTTTTTTTTACATTTTATTTATTTATTTGAGAGACATAAAAAGAGAGCGAGAAAGAGAATGGGTGTTCCAGGGCCTCCAGCCACTGCAAATGAACTCCAGATGCATGTGCCCCCTTGTGCTTATGTGGGTCCTGGGGAACCGAACCAGGGTCCTTTGGCTTTGCAGGCAAACACCTTAACCACTAGGCCATCTCTCCAGCCCCTGATCTGATGCGTTTTGATTGACCACAGTGTCTGTCACCATTCCCACGGAGCTGGGTGTCAGGCTAGCAGTGGGAGCAATATTTGTGTTGCCACTTCCTAGGCAATTTCTTATGGGCCCTGGCAGATAGGGTGGAGGTGGCACATTTTATGATAGACAGTTGGCTGTCTTTTCTTGTCATATGAATCTAAGATCTCTTCAGTTTCTCTGCCATCTACCAAATAAAACGGATTCTCTTACAGTGGTGGGAGCAACTTAGATTAAAGGGATATACATAGTTATTTGAATTATTAGTTATTTTTGGTGTGTAAGTCCAACTCTTTCCCAGAGAGCAGTGGAAGCTTCTCTCTAGTCTGTAAGTTTCCTGACCATGGGATTCTAACTTGGTTTCCAGTACCAGATATGATTTCTCCCCCCACGGAGCGGGCCTCATGTCCAATCGAAGAATAGCTGGTTACCTGCTAAGTCTGTGTGTCAGTCACTATTGCACAAGTGTGTACTTCTTGCCTGGCTGGTTGATTTTGTAGCTTGTAGGATCCTCTGCTTATTCACGCTGTTGGTGACCATTTTCTTCCAGCGGCTCCCATAGTGCTTTCCAGCATTATGAGAGCCAGCCAGGAAGGAACCGGTTTCCCTCTAAGTTCCAGCATGATATTCCCATGTCCTGTGACAACAGCCTGTGGTGTCTTCAGCAATAGGGTCTTACCTTTTAGCTCTGGCAGGTAATCAAGTGTTATGGCAAAGGCCTGCATTATTTGGGGACCTCATGGGTCTCCCTGGCCAATAGCTCACTGGGGGAGAGGGGGGCTAATTCTGAGCCTGGGACTAGCCAGCCAAAGCCCATGGTTTGCAGGATAAGCTTTTTCCACCTTCTACATGGTCTGGACTGCACACACCCCCCCTTCCCCTTCATTGACAGTTGCATCTTAAAGAATGGTATCTAGAAAGAGGGTTTCTATGGAACTGACTCATGGTGTCTTAAATTATGCATAATACCCCACCCCATACTCTCTACCTCCTTACCCCTCCAATACCCTCCCACCCCCTATATTCTGTTCCTCGCCTAGCACTGAAGTTTTAAACTTGAACTTTTGTTTCGTTTAGGTTCTTTTTGTCTTTGTGCTGTAGCTGTTGTGGTTGTTTTGAGATAGGAACTCATCCTTTAACCCAGGCTGGCCTGAAAGTCACTATGTAGCCTAAGCCCACTTCAGACTCCCAGCTAGCCTGCATCAGCCACCCTAGTGCTGGGATTACATAGACGTGGGCTACGGCGCCTGGCTGGAGAGTGAGCAGCTTCCATTGAGAAATCCCCACGGGCTCCTGCCTTAGTCACGTTTCTGTTTGGTAGCTGGTTTTAAGGCTTCTGTGTTTTCTTTCTTATACCCTGAAGCTAAGTGAAAGGATGCCTCTGAGTACTAATAACAGCAAACATAACACTTATTTCTTTTTCTCAGAAAGGGTCTTAAGTAGTTTAGATTATCGCGAACTCGTTATCTAGCAAATGATGTACTTGAACTCCAAACCCTTCTGCCTCTGCCTCCCGAGTGCTGGGATTACAGGCATGAATATACTTTAAATATGTTGTGTAGATAGATCATTTATAATACCTAATACAATGTCAATTTTATGGTTTTACTGAATTGTCTGGAGGTGGGGCGGGGGTGTGGATCCTGACAACAGAAACAAGCCCAGACATGTTCCTGATCTGTCATTGGTTGAACCCATGGATTGAGAACTTGCAGATAGTGTATCTTCTGCATGCAAATGGCCTGCAGTTTTGTCCTTTGCAAAGATAAGGAGGTTTTTTTTTTCCCAATAGGTCTTCTTCCGGAGAAAAATCTCTGAGCCCACCATGAAGAAGAACATTTGTCCCAAATCATCATTACCCAGAAACCTACCATTGTGCCTGGATGCAGCCGGGTCAGTCAGTGGATTGAATAATCAATATTACCAGGGTGGACCCTGAGATATGCAAAGTCTGTCTTCCAATGGAGATAGGTTATCAGACCGGAATCTTACAAGTTCCTAGGGGAAGTAGGGACTATGGGGTGGGGAGCGTGGTTTAGTGGTTGCTGGAGAAGGGCAGAAAGGGGAGGTCCCTGGCCTACTCCAGGAAGCCCAAGTTGAAGACTAGAAGCCCAGCGGTAGGAGGATTGTGAGTTTGAGGACAGCCTTTGTCTACATAGTGAATATCAGGTCAGCTTGGGCTAGAACAAGACCCTACCTCGAAAACCACCAAAAAAAAAAAAAAAAGTTGGTATTTAGAGGGCATTGTGGTGGGCATAATACTAATGCGTCCATTTAGGCAGACTCCAGTAGTAGTAGTTTTCCACACTAGAGTTTATAACATCCCCCAACTATAGACCTATAGGCTTTGTTGTTGTCGTTGTTTGGTTTTTCAAGGAGGGTTTCAGTCTAGCCCAGGCTGTCCTGGAATTAGTGCCAGGGTGGCCTCGAACTCACAGTGATCCTCCTACCTCTGCCTCCCCAGTGCTGAGATTAAAGGTGTGCAACACCATGCCTTGTTCAATTATAGGCTTTTATTTTTTTAATTATTAATTTTTTTATTGACACCTTCTATACTTACATACAAAAAACATATGATATTTCCCTCCCCTCCCCCCATTCCCCTTTAGGACTCCAATCTCCATCATATCCCCTCTCTCTCTCCATTAGTCTTTCTTTTAATTTGATGTCATCATCTTTTTCTTCTATTCTGAGGGTCTTGCGAAGGTATTGCTAGGCACTGCAAGGTCATGGATATCGAGGCCAGTTTCTGTCTGGGCAGTTGCATTGTAAGAAGTCATACCCTTCCTTTGGCTCTTCCATTCTATCTGCCCCCTCTTCCGCAATGGACTCTGAGCCTTGGAGGGTGTGACAGAGATGTTTCAGTGCTGGGCACTCCTCTATCCCTTCGTCTCAGCACTATGTTGACATTTGGGTGATCCCAGTGGTCGTCACCATCTGAAAAGAGAAGCTTCTCTAACCAGAAGTGAGAGTAGCATTAATATGTTAATATGAACATTAAGTGTAGTGCCCCCAGGGAATTATAGGCTTTTAATATGTATGTGTGTGTTTATTTACAAAGAGGGAGAAGAGAGGGAATGGGCATTCAAAGGCCTTCTTGCATTGCAGATGAACTCCAGATGTATGTGCCTTTTTGTGCTTCTAGCTTTACAGGGTACTGGGGAATTGAATCCAGGCTGGCAGACTTTCTAAGCAAGAGCTATAACCACAGAGAAATCTCCATAACCCCCAGGCATAGGCTTTTGATTATGTTTTCAGTACCAAGCATGAATTCTTCTCCCATGGAGGGATCCTCAAATCCAATCAGACAGCACTTGGTTTCTCCCATAATAGACATGCCACCATTATAGCAGTTGGCGCATTTGGCTTAGCTGACCATCTGTAAAGCTTACAGGGTCCACTGCTGGTTCTGACTGCAGATGTCTTTTCTCCTCCAACAGGCTGCTCTTTCTAGCATCGTGACAGCTACTCAAGGCAAGGAGGAGGCTCCCAGCTCAGCTTCAGTGATCTGCCCCTCAAGTATGTGTTGTCATTAGCAGTAGGGTCTTAGCACATAGTTCTGGTGGGCACCCAAGAGCCTTGGCAATGGCCTGTAATGTTTTGGGGGCATCAGGGGCCTCCCTGGATAACAACTCCCTGGAAGGTATGCCATCCGTGGCACTGCAATTTTCTTGTAACTGTAGTTTCTGGGCATGGCATTTTCTACCTCCTCAAGACACTTCTGCCCAAACTCTCACTCTCTCTCTCTCTTTCTTTTTAAAAATATATTTTATTTATTTATTTATTTATTTATTTATTTATTTATTTATTTGAGAGAGAGAGAGAGAATGGGTACACCAGGGCCTCCGGCCACTGCCAACAAACTCCAGATGCATGCACCACCTTGTGTATCGGGCTTATGTGGGTACTGGGGAATTAAACCGGGGTCCTTTGTCTTTGCAGACAAATGCCTGAACCTCTAAGCCATCTTCTCCAGCCTGCTCTCTCTCTCTCTCTTTTCAAGGTAAGGGTCTTGCTGTAGCCCAGGCTGACCTGGAATTTACTATGTATGTAGTCTCAGGGTGGCCTCAAACTCATGGTGATCCTCCTACCTCTGCCTCCCAAGTGCTTAAAGACATGTGCCACCACACTCGACACTCTTTTTTTTAAATATTTTTAATTTTTATTTAATTAATTTATTTATTTGAGACAGAAAGAGAGAAAGTGAGTGAGAATGGACACGCCAGGGCCTCTAGCCACTGCAAATGAACTCCAGATGCATGCGCCACTATGTGCATCTGGCTTACATGGGAACTGGAGAATCAAACCTGGGTCCCACAGCTTTGCAGGCATGTGCCTTAACCTCTAAGCCATCTCTCCAGGCTGACACTCTTTTTTTTTTTTTTTTTTTTTTTTTTTTTTCGAGGTAGGGTCTCACCCTGGCTCAGGCTGACCTGGAATTCACTATGTAGTCTCAGGCTGGCCTCGAACTCTCGGCGATCCTCCTACCTCTGCCTCCCAAGTGCTGGAATTAAAGGCACGTGCCACCATGCCCGGCCACTCTCTCTTTTTTAACCATATATTTTATATATCTGGAGAAGAAGCAGGTTTCCATATGGCTTATTCATAATACTTTTAATTTTGATTAACCTTAACCCTCTTATCCCTTCTCTCCTTCATCCGTGCCCTTGGTCCCACTTAGTCCATTCCACCTCCAACATTGTGCCCCTGTAGTTATGTATCTTCTATACCATTCCTTAAAGCCCTCCTTTCTCCTTCCTCCCTCATAGCCCCTTTCTAGCTTCCTAGCTTCTACTACTGACTTTTACAATTCACCCTCTCTCTTATTGACTGATAGATTGATTTGCAAGCAGAGACGGGGCAGGGGGAGAATGGGGGCACCAGAGCCTCCAGCCACTGCAAACAAACTCCAGATGCATGTGCCACTTTGGGCATCTGGCTCTATGTGGGTCTGGGGTAATCGAACCTGGGTTGTTAGGTTTTACAGTCGAGAGCCTTATCAGCCGGGCCCGTCTCTCCAGCCCTGCTCTTTCTTTTGAGACAGGGTCTTCATGTGTTTCCTTGAACTCCTGATTCTCATGCTCAAGTGCCCAGATTATAGGCATGTACTACCATATCTAGTTTATGATATTAACTTTAAAAATAAAATTTTGAGCTGGGCATGGTGGCACATGCCTGTAATCCCAGCACTTGGGAGGCAGAAGTAGGAGGATCGCCATGAGTTCGAGACCCTCCCTGAGAATACATAATGAATTCCAGGTCAGCCTGAGCTAGAGTGGGACCCTATCTTGAAAAATCAAAATAAATAAATGAAATTAAAATTTGGAGCTAGAGAAATGGCTCAGTGGTTAAAGATACTTGTTTGCAAAGCCTGAAGGCTGACCTGGAATTCTATCTCAGGGTGGCCTGAACTCAAGGCGATCCTCCTACCTCTGCCTCCCTCCCAAGTGCTGGGATTATAGGCACATACCACAATGCTGGGCTTCCTTCTTTTTAAAAAATATATTATTATTTATTTATGAGAGAAAGAGAGAAAGAGAGAGACAGAACAGGTGTGCCAGAGCCTCTAGCCACTACAAACAAACTCCAGATACATGTGCCACCATGTGCATCTGGCTTATGTGGGACCTGGGGAACTGAACCTGGGTCCTTAGGTTTCACAGGCAAGTGCCTTGACCACTAAGCCATCACTTCAGCCCTTCTTTTTTTTTAAATATTTTATTTTTTATTTATTTATTTGAGAGAAAGGGAGAGATACAGAAATAGGCAGGTAGAGAGAAAGAGAATGGGTGCACCAGGGCCTTCAGCCACTGCAAACGAACTCCAGATGCATGCGCCCCCTTGTTGCATCTGGTTACGTGGGTCCTGGAGAATTGAGCCTTGAACCAGGGTCCTTAGGCTTCATAGGCAAGCATTTAACCGCTAAGCCATCTCTCCAGCCTTTCTTTTTGTTTTTAAGGTAGGGTCTCACCCTGTAGCTCAGGCTGATACAGGAACTCACTATATAGAACAGGTTGGACTCTCTAGCTTGTAAAGATGTTCAATCCTCTGCCTTTCTCAAGTGCTAATGTTATATATAGCCCATGCCGATGATGATGATGATGATGATGATGATGGTAATAATGATAATGGTGAGCCTAGCCAATTTCTGTGAGGCTATTGGGAAAATTCCTTGACATTCACTTGGGATCATTGCACAACCCTGAGAAAACCAGTGGTCAAGGTAGAATAGCAACCGGATCTTATCTACGGAATACTCCTTAGAGGCCAGTCCTGGGATAGCAACTACAGTGACATTTTCTCATTTCAACCTCACACTATCTTCGCAGATAAGTCCCATTATCACCCACATTTGCAAATAAAGAAAGGGAGTTTTGGAGAATGCCTGTCATTTGCCCAATCACACCCAGCTAGGAAGGAGATCAGGCGGGGCATGCGCATAAAGGACTTTTGTTTTTTTGAAAGAATTGCTTTACCCTGTCTTCCCAGAATTGATCCTTCAAAGGGCTGTCAGGTGGGACAACTGCATAGGGAACCTAAGGGCTTTGTTTGGAAAGATGAATTTCTTTGCTCTGCTTTCTCAGAGTTGAAACTTAGTTATAACTGAAAAGTCAGTTAACTTTGATTTCCAATTAAGGAGTCTTGGGCTGGAGACATGGCTTAGCGGTTAAGGCACATGCCTGTGAAACCTAAGTACCCCGGTTCGATTCTCCAGGTCCCATGTAAGTCAAATGCAGGTAGTGGTGCAATGCATCTGGAGTTCGTTTGCAGTGGCTGGAGGCCCTGGCGTGCCCATTCTCACTTTCTTTCTTCCTTTCTCTCTCTCTGTCTCTATTAAATAAATAAATAAATAAAAACAAAATATTTTTTTTTTAAAAAATTAAGGAGTCTTAGAGACTGCAAAGCCTGATGACATGGATTCGATTTCCCAGTACCCACGTAAAGCCAGATGCAAAAAGTGGAGCATGCATCTGGAACTCCTTTGCAGTGGCTAGAGGCCCTGATGCGCCCAGACTCAGTCTCTCTCATCTCTCTCTCACTGCTTGCAAATAAAGAAAATATCAAAGAGTCTTTCATTTTCTCAACATTCTACTCAGAAGGAAGCGCCAATCTTGTTCGTGTAGTAATTTAATTTTCACATTATACTTGAAGGGATATCCTCTATTTACCTACTACTTCCCTGCTCAGTCTTTTCAGGCTCTCAAGCTCATATATTTTATATACACAAAGGTGACTTTTCCTTCCTTTAATGACCGGTGCTTATCAGCACAAACAACCGATACGGAGCTCATAAACATGTCACCCTGATTTCAGTCTCAGTCGTTCTCCTCCCTAGGAGGAATTCTACAGGATAGCTGCCCCCCCCCACTTTCTTTTCCTAACCCCATGCATATTGCACTTGGGCCTCAGAAGCACGCTTGGACTCTGTTTTCCTTTCATTCCCCCTTGGCAAATATAAATAAATGAACGACCGGTGCTCACACACGAAAATCCTCTTAGCAGGAATCTACAGACAATATAAAACGAGGCCCGCGGAGCCAGGGCCTTCCTATTCCAATTAAAAATTTCCTGTCAAGTCCCTGCCAACTGCGCATCTTGTAAGAACATTTGAAAGCAGAAGTTTGAACTCACAGGGACCCCCATTGCCTTAAAAGCCTGTTTCCTGTTTGACAAGACATTATTAGTAGAGGCAGTGTCCCACATTCAGCAACAAAAGTCACTGTTCATTATGCAAAGGTGGAGGTTTCCTCTCAGAGAGCCCAGCCCACTGCCTCATGGCATCTTTGAGTTGTAGATGTCTGCTAGGTGAAGTCTCTGGACTCTCTTTTCTTTTTTTTTGCGGGGGGGGGGTGGTGGTTTCGAGGTAGGGTCTCACTCTAGCTCAGGCTAACTTGGAATTCACCATGTAGTCTCAGGGTGGCCTTAAACTCTCCGCGATCCTCCTACCTCTGCCTCCCCAGCGCTGGGATTAAAGGCGTGCGCCACCACGCCCGGCTAGTCTCTGGACTTTCGAACCTGGCTCCCAAGGGTCCTAAAGAGATTTCCTGGGTTACAGGAAACATTTGCTTATCTCTTCCACAGTAGTACATCCTCCTGGTATGCTATCTTGGAAAGTTGCAAAAGTTCTCTGAACCACCAACTGTAGATATCATCTCCATCTTACAGACAAGGAAACTGAGGCTCAAGGTTCGTATCTTGCTTCTTCCTTTTCATCTACAGCACAGGAGGAATGTAGGGACCATTTGAAGGCTCTTCATTTGAAGGCTGTTATGTGATTGTGATCACATCTGTTATTGAAACGATCTCTCATCCAAGAGTCCCTGCTCATAAAACAGGTCAATGTCAGAAAGAATTTGCAACCATACATGAAATACCTCAAGGGAGGGTGCGCTAGTGCACACCTTTTGTCCCAGCACTCAGGAGACCCCAGGATGTTGGACGATCTATTGCTGTGAGTTTGAGGCCAGCCTGAGACTGTGTAGTGAAAGACCTCGAAGCTGATAGAAGAAAAGAACTGGCCGGGCGTGGTGGCGCACGCCTTTAATCCCAGCACTTGGGAGGCAGAGGGTAGGAGGATCGCTGTGAGTTCGAGGCCAGCCTGAGACTATAGAGTGAATCCCAGGTCAGCCTGAGCTAGAGTGAGACCCTATCTCAAAAAAAAAAGAAAAGAAAAAAATTATTTTAACAACATGGATGAATCTGGAGGATATTCTGCTAAGTGAAGTAAACCAGACACAGAAGTCAAATACTGCCCATTCTCTCTCTCTCACTCACTCTGCTTCTTTCTCTCTTTGTCTATCGCTCCCAAATAAATTTAAAAAAATAAAAACAAAATTAAAAAAAAAAATGAAAGGAGCCGGGAGTGGTGGCGCACGCCTTTAATCCCAGCACTTGGGAGGCAGAGGTAGGAGGATCACTGTGAGTTTGAGGCCACCCTGAGACTACATAGTGAATTCAAGGTCAACGTGGACTAGAGTGAGACCCTACCTCGAAAAACCAGAAAAAAAAAAGAAGAAATAAAAGAAAGAAAAGAAAAGAAAAGAAAGAAAGGAAAAAGGGCTGGAGAGATGACTTAGTGGTTAAGTGTTTGCCTATGAAGCCCAAGGACCCTGGTTCGAGGCTCAATTCCCCAGTACCCATGTAAGCCAGATGCACAAGGTGGCATATGCATCTGGAGTTCGTTTGCAGTGGCTGGACACCCTGGTGCGCCCGTTCTCTCCCTCTCTCTCTCTCTCTCTGCCTCTTTCTCTCTTTGTCTGTCACTCTCAAATAAATAAATAAAAATAAAAACAAAAACTTTTTTAAAAAGAAAGTCAAATACTGTGGAATCTAAAAAAAAAAAAAGTGACTGAGACTGGAGAGATGGCTCAGTAGTTAAGGGCACTTGCTGCCTGCAAAGCCTGCTGGCCCAGGTTCTATTCCCCAGTACCCATGTAAAGCCAGATGCACAAAGTGGCGCATGCATCTGGAGTTCATTTGCAGAAGAGGCCTTAACATGCCCATGCTTGCTCTCTGTCTCTCTCTCTTTCTCTTTCTGCTTAAAAATAAATAAAAAATATTTGAAAAATTAAAAAGGTCAACTTATACAAGTAGACAGATTAGTAATTACCAAGTGTTGGGTGGGGACTGGGAACAGGGAAGATATTGGTTAAACGGCATAGAGTTTCAGTTAGACGAAATAAATAAATTCTAGAACAATAACATTCATGGTTATACTGCAACCAATAGTACTATATCGTATACCTGAAATTTGCTTGGAGAATAGATCATAAATCTTCTCACACAAAACAAACTCTGTGTGCAGTGATGTACATGTTATTTACACTGATTGGGTTGGTCATTTTGTCATGGTTGCATATGTCAAAGTTGCACATATGTACCTCTTATATACAATTAGCCTTTTTTTTTTTTTTTTTTTTTTTTTTTGAGGTAGGATTTCACTGTAGCCCAGGCTGACCTGATATTCACTGTGTAGTCTCAGGGTGGCCTCAAACTCATAGTGATCTTCCTACCTCTGCCTCCAAAGTGCTGGGATTAAAGGTGTGTGCCACCATGCCTGGCTTGCAATTAGCTTTGGACTTTTTTTTTTTTTTTTTTCGAGGTAGGGTCTCACTCTAGCTCAGGCTGACCTGGAATTCACTCTGTAGTCTCAGGGTGGTCTTGAACTCACAGCAATCCTCCTAACCTCTGCCTTCTGAGTGCTGGGATTAAAGGCGTGCATCATGACGCCCAGCTTTTTTTTTTCTAGGAGGACCTGGTCATCTATCTTTGGCTGGCCTGGAACTCACTATATAGACCATGTTGGCCTCAAACTTGTGGCAGTCTTCCTGCCTCTGCCTCCTGAGTGCTGGGATATACAATGGTTTTTGTTTGTTTTTGTATGTGCATATGTAGTGTGGGTGAGTTGATGTGTGTGTGTGTATGTGCGTGTGCTCAGATGTTTGTGCCCCATGCACGCAGAAGCCAGAGGAGACCACTGGGTGTCCTGTATTGCTAATCTATGTATTTCCTTGAGATAGTCTCTGAGCCCAGAGCTGCCATTTTTGTGAGACCAACAATTCTCTGGTCACCACTTCACACAGGACTGGGATTACAGGCATTTGTGGTAGTGTCTAGCTGTGTATGTGGGTGGTAGGGAATCAAAAACAGATAGTGCTGGGCATGGAGGTGCTCATCAGTTATCTTATAAATAGTATTGTAAGTAATTTGCAAGTGACTTAAAGAATTTGGGGCTGGAGAGATGGCTAAGGACCCAGAACAAGCTCAATTTGGCCGGGTGCTTGCCTGTGAAACAGAGGGAGGAGGAAGGACCCCTGAGAACTAGTGAATTCCAGGTCAGCCTGGCCTAGAGTGAGGCCTTACCTCAAAAAACCTGTGCATCTGGCTTACGTGGATCTTGGGTAATTGTGCTTGTTCCAGGACAGCCGGCCATCTCTCCAGGCCCACTTAATTTTTTTTTTTTTTTTTTTGAGGTTGGGTCTAGGCCAGGGTGACCTGATTCACCCTGAGACTTCAGGGTGGCCTTGAACTCATGGTAGTCTCAGGGTGGCCTCAAACTCATGGCAATCCTCCTCCCTCTGCCTCCTGAGTGCTGGGATAATAGACATGTGCTCCCACACTCAGCTAACTCTTATTCTGACGAGCGTGTGAATCATCCTTGGATATCTATAAAGTTGAACTTCTCTGTCTGGATAAAATTAGAAGGAAATATGTGGCACAGTCAATATACTTACTTTCAGGAGCAACAGACTTCAGAGATCCATGTCTGCTCAGCTTTTGAAGGATTCTTTTGTTCACGGGTAGAAATACAGTTCACCTGAATGATAATGATTGGGGCAGTGCCACTTGGACCATTCCCTGGCACCCTCTGCCCAGCTCCTGCCCTCCTTGGCCTGGCTGTAGGCAGAGTGCTTTACAATCTGCAGCTCTCCTAGACGACAGTGTGAGAACTTGTCCTCAGACATGAGCTGGTCAGGGCATTCATGACCTCACGGTAGACCCATCAACATTTTCTTTTGTTTTTTTTTTTTCAAGGTAGGGTCTCATTCTAGCCCAGGCTGACCTGGAATTCACTTATGTAATCTCAGGCTGGACTCGAACTCATGGCGATCCTCCTACCTCTGTCTCCCAGGTGCTGAGATTACAGGTGTGTGCCACCACGCCCAGCCCATCAAGATTTAAAATTTTTTTTACTATGTATATACTTTGTATGGACACACTATGTGTTGGTACCATCATTTCTTTCCTCCCTGCCCCCATTCCGCTGAGGGCCCTCAGTGGGATTTCTGGTGTTCCCCATGGGGTTGTGGATTATGAGTTGTGGGAGCAACAGTCAATCAAACTTATTTATTTATTTATTTATTTATTTATTTATTTATTTATTTATTTCTGAGGAAGGTTCTCAATCTAGCCCAGGGTGACCTGGAATTTTCAGGGTGGCCTCAAACTCACAGCAATTCCCCATCAACATTTTGACACAGAGGCCAGAGAAGGACAGAAAGAATGAGACAACAGGGCTAGAGGGATGGCTTGGTGGTTAAGGTGCTTGCCTGCAAAGCCAAAGGACCCAGGTTGGATTCCCCACAACCCACGTAGGCCAGGTGCACAAGGTGGCATATGCGTCTGGAGTTCATTTGCAGTGGCTGGACGCCCTGGCGCACCCATTCTCTCTCTGTGTCCCTCCCTCCCTCTCTCTTTGCCTCTTTTTATTTGTCAAATAAAGGAAGAAAAATAAAATACTTAAAGAAAAAAGATTGAGACATCAGCTGGGCATGGTGGCGCACATCTATAGCCCCAGCCCCCAGGAAGCTGAGGCAGGAGGATTGCCATGAGATTAAGACCAACCTCGGATTATAGAGTGAGCTTCAATAATATTTTTTTAAAGACATAAAACTCACTATGTAGTCTCAGGGTGGCCTTTAACTCACGGCCATCCTCCTACCTCTACCTCCCGAGTACTGGGATTAAAGGCATGCGCCACCACACCCGGCTTCAATAATATTTTTTAAAAGACATAAAATTTTACCTAAATTTGGGCTGGGAAGACCATTTAGCGGTTCAAGGCCACCCTGAGACTACAGAGTGAATTCCAGGTCAGCCTGTACTAGAGTAAGACCTATCTTCAAAAACTAAAACAAACAAAAAAATTTAAGGCTTGAGAGATGGTTTAGCGGTTAAGGCAATTGCCTGCATGTCTAAGGACCCAGATTTGATTCCCTAGTGCCCACATAAGCCTGATGCCCAAGGTGGTGCATGAGTGTGGAGTTTGTTCGCAGTGGCTAGAGGCTCTGGCATGCCCATTCCCTCTCTCTCTAATAAATAAATAAAATATTAAAAACTAAAAATATATTCTTAAAATGCCCAAATTTTATAATTGGGTTTTTAAAATAATTCTATTTATTTACAAATAGAGAGAGAGAGAATGAAAATGGGCATTCCAGCGTCAGTGCCACTGCAAAAAACCTCCAGATACATGAGCCACTTTGTATAACTGGCTTTGTGTGGATACTGGGAATCAACCCAGACCTCAGGCTTTACAAGCAAACACCTTTAACTGCTGAGCCATCTCCTAGCCCTAGTTGGGTTTTGTTTTTAATTATTGCTATTAACCCTATCTGCAAATTTTTCTGGAGCTACTTACAGCTCTATAAAATATCAAGCAGAGTCAGACATGGTGGTGTATGCCTTTAATCCCAGCACTGGGCAGGAAGAGGTAGGAGGATCAACTAAGTTCAAGGCCACTCTGAGACTACATAGTGAATTCCAGGTCAGCCTGGGCTACAGCGAGACCCTATCTAAAAAAAAAAAAAAAAAAAAAGCAAAAAGCAGGAATCTGTTTCTGCTCATTGGTGGATACCTAGGATGGCATCCCTTGGGGTAAACTGAAAGTTTCCAGAGATTTCCTTGGTGCTGGCTCACTTAACCTCTGCACAGATGAAGCCCTGAAGTGTTGAAGGCCAGGACACCTCTCTGAATAGAGGAGGAGCTGGAACGCCTTCTTCCCTAGGAGAAGAAGAGCTTCCTTGAAGAGCTTTGCAAAAGGAACTTGCCTGGGGCTGGAGAGATGGCTTAGCTGTTATGGCACTTACCTGCAAAGCCAAAGGATCCCAGTTCGATGCACAAGGGGGTGCATGCATCTGGAGCTCGTTTGCAATGGCTGGAAGCTCTGGCTCACCCATTCTCCCCGCCCCCCCGCCTCTTTCCCCCTCTCAAATAAATAAATAAAAAGAAATTATTTTTTTTAAAAAAAAGCACTCACCTGACTGAACACACGTGAAAGATTCTGAATGGGGCCAACACCTCTTCATTCTTCACTCCAAGCTTAAAATGTTCCTTCAGTTTTTGTTTGGTTTGCTTGAGACAGGGTCTCTCCCTCTGTAGTCCTGGCTGGTCTCTCAATCAGTGATCCTTCCACCTCAGCTTATTGAACGCTAGGATTACAAGTGTGAACCAGTAGACCTGGCCCGGTGATTGAGTCTTTGAGCCTCAGGGATATCCTCGATCTCTCAATCTCTCCAAAACTGGGATTATAGATGTGTGCCATGTCACCGCACTTTACATAGGGATTCAAACTCAGTTCCCCATTCCTGTGTGGCAGTCACTAAGCAATTACACACTAAGCCATCTCTTTTTCCTTTTTCGATATTTTATTTATTTATTTGGGGGGGCAGATAGAGAAAGAGAGAATGGGCATGCCAGTGGCTAATATTTTATTTATTTGGGAGAGAAAGAAAGAGATAGGCAGATAGAGAATGGGCATGCCAGCACCTCTAGCCACTGTTAACACACTTCAGATGTATGTGCCACCTTGTGCATCTGGCGTGTATGGGTACTGGGGGATCAAACCTGGGTCCTTGGGCTTTGCAGGCAAGTACCCTAGCCTCTAAGCCATTTTCCCAGCTCCCCCTCCACTAAGCAATCTTGTGGCTCCTGAGGCAGTATTTCTCCCTTCCCTTCCTTTCCTTTCCCTTCCCTCCCCTCCTCTTCCCCTTCCTTCCTTCCTTCCTTCCTTCCTTCCTTCCTTCCTTCCTTCCTTCCTTCCTCCCTCCCTCCCTCCTTCCCTCCCTCTCTCTCTCTCTCTCTCTCTTTCTTTCTTTCTTTCTTTCTTTCTTTCTTTTTGTTTTTTCAAGGTAGAGTCTCACTCTAGCCCAGGCTGACCCGTGGCCTTGAACTCATGGCAATCCTTCTACCTCCCAAGTGAGTGCTGGGATTAAAGGCGTGAGTCATCACACCCTGCTGAGGTAGTATTTCTTTTTTTATTATTGGGTGTTTTGTTTTGTTTTGTTTTTGCTTTCCTGAGGTTAAGATCTTCACTCTAGCTCAGGCTGACTTGGAATTCACTATGCAGTCTCAGGATAGCCTCGAACCCATGGTGATCCTCCTACCTCTGCCTCTTGAGTGCTGGAATTAAAACCACCACTCCCGGCTCTGAGGTGGAATTTCTAACCCTTCTCTTCTTCCAGTCTGCATACCTGCTTCTACTCACTTAAACAGGAAGAGATACAAGAGCAGAGAAACAGTATTTCCTTTGGACAAATTGTTCTACTGGCTAAAATGTGGTTGCCTACACACCATTCTATTTCTTAGCAACAAGAACTAACTGGGCGTACTACGTAGTGAATTCCAGGTTAGCCTGAGCTAGAGTGGAACCCTACCTGGAAAAACAAAACAAACAAACAAACAAACGAACAAAAAAGCCAACCAACAAACAAGGCACCTTTAATCCCAGCACTTGGGAGGCAGAGGTAGGAGGATCGCCATGAGTTCAAGACCAGCCTGGGACTACAGAGTGAGTTCCAGGTCAGCCTGGTCTAGAGTGAGACCCTACCTTGAAGAAACTAAAAACAAAACAAAACAAAACAAAAAAACAGTGGTTAAGGCACTTACCTACAAGGCCTAATGACCTGGGTTTGATTCTCCAGTACCCACGTAAAGTCAGATGCATAGTGGTGTATGTGTCTGGAGTTTGTTTGCAGTGGCTGGAAGCCCTGGCATACCCACTCACTTTATTTCTTTCTCTTCTGTCTTAGCTTGCAAATAAATAAATAAATAAATAAATAAATAAAAATATTAGCCAGGGGTGGTGGCACACGACTTTAATCCCAGCTCTTGGGAAGCAGAGGTAGGAGGATTGTCATGAGTTTGAGGACTATGTAGTGAATTCCAGATCAGCCTGGGCCAGAGTGAGACTCTACCTCGAAAAACAAAACAAACAAAAAACCCAACAACAACAAATTACCAAGTGTTGGGTGGGGACTGGGAACAGGGAAGATATTGGTTAAACGGCATAGAGTTTCAGTTAGACGAAATAAATAAATTCTAGAACAATAACATTCATGGTTATACTGCAACCAATAGTACTATATCGTATACCTGAAATTTGCTTGGAGAATAGATCATAAATCTTCTCACACAAAACAAACTCTGTGTGCAGTGATGTACATGTTATTTACACTGATTGGGTTGGTCATTTTGTCATGGTTGCATATGTCAAAGTTGCACATATGTACCTCTTATATACAATTAGCCTTTTTTTTTTTTTTTTTTTTTTTTTTTTTTTTTTGAGGTAGGATTTCACTGTAGCCCAGGCTGACCTGATATTCACTGTGTAGTCTCAGGGTGGCCTCAAACTCATAGTGATCTTCCTACCTCTGCCTCCAAAGTGCTGGGATTAAAGGTGTGTGCCACCATGCCTGGCTTGCAATTAGCTTTGGACTTTTTTTTTTTTTTTTTTCGAGGTAGGGTCTCACTCTAGCTCAGGCTGACCTGGAATTCACTCTGTAGTCTCAGGGTGGTCTTGAACTCACAGCAATCCTCCTAACCTCTGCCTTCTGAGTGCTGGGATTAAAGGCGTGCATCATGGCCCAGCTTTTTTTTTTTCTAGGAGGACCTGGTCATCTATCTTTGGCTGGCCTGGAACTCACTATATAGACCATGTTGGCCTCAAACTTGTGGCAGTCTTCCTGCCTCTGCCTCCTGAGTGCTGGGATATACAATGGTTTTTGTTTGTTTTTGTATGTGCATATGTAGTGTGGGTGAGTTGATGTGTGTGTGTGTATGTGCGTGTGCTCAGATGTTTGTGCCCCATGCACGCAGAAGCCAGAGGAGACCACTGGGTGTCCTGTATTGCTAATCTATGTATTTCCTTGAGATAGTCTCTGAGCCCAGAGCTGCCATTTTTGTGAGACCAACAATTCTCTGGTCACCACTTCACACAGGACTGGGATTACAGGCATTTGTGGTAGTGTCTAGCTGTGTATGTGGGTGGTAGGGAATCAAAAACAGATAGTGCTGGGCATGGAGGTGCTCATCAGTTATCTTATAAATAGTATTGTAAGTAATTTGCAAGTGACTTAAAGAATTTGGGGGCTGGAGAGATGGCTTAAGCAGTTAAGTGCTTGCCTGTGAAACCTAAGGACCCCAGAACAAGCTCAATTCCCCAGGACAGCCGGGCCTCACTCTAGGCCAGGCTGACCTGGAATTCACTAGGTAGTCTCAGGGTGGCCTCAAACTCATGGCAATCCTCCTCCCTCTGCCTCCTGGGAGTGCTGGGATAATCAGACATGTGCTGCCTCCCACACTTAAGTTTTTGAGACAGGGCTAACTCTTATTCTGACATGTGCTCCACACTCAGTGAATCATCCTTGGATATCTATAAAGTTGAACTTCTCTGTCTGGATAAAATTAGAAGGAAATATGTGGCACAGTCAATATACTTACTTTCAGGAGCAACAGACTTCAGAGATCCATGTCTGCTCAGCTTTTGAAGGATTCTTTTGTTCACGGGTAGAAATACAGTTCACCTGAATGATAATGATTGGGGCAGTGCCACTTGGACCATTCCTGGCACCTCTGCCCAGCTCCTGCCCTCCTTGGCCTGGCTGTAGGCAGAGTGCTTTTACAATCTGCAGCTCTCCTAGACGACAGTGTGAGAACTTGTCCTCAGACATGAGCTGGTCAGGGCATTCATGACCTCACGGTAGACCCATCAACATTTTCTTTTTTTTTTTTTTTTCAAGGTAGGGTCTCATTCTAGCCCAGGCTGACCTGGAATTCACTTATGTAATCTCAGGCTGGACTCGAACTCATGGCGATCCTCCTACCTCTGTCTCCCAGGTGCTGAGATTACAGGTGTGTGCCACCACGCCCAGCCCATCAAGATTTAAAATTTTTTTTACTATGTATATACTTTGTATGGACACACTATGTGTTGGTACCATCATTTCTTTCCTCCCTGCCCCCATTCCGCTGAGGGCCTCAGTGGGATTTCTGGTGTTCCCCCATGGGGTTGTGGATTATGAGTTGTGGGAGCAACAGTCAATCAAACTTATTTATTTATTTATTTATTTATTTATTTATTTATTTATTTATTTCTGAGGAAGGTTCTCAATCTAGCCCAGGGTGACCTGGAATTTTCAGGGTGGCCTCAAACTCACAGCAATTCCCCATCAACATTTTGACACAGAGGCCAGAGAAGGACAGAAAGAATGAGACAACAGGGCTAGAGGGATGGCTTGGTGGTTAAGGTGCTTGCCTGCAAAGCCAAAGGACCCAGGTTGGATTCCCCACAACCCACGTAGGCCAGGTGCACAAGGTGGCATATGCGTCTGGAGTTCATTTGCAGTGGCTGGGCGCCTGGCGCACCCATTCTCTCTCTGTGTCCCTCCTCCCTCTCTCTTTGCCTCTTTTTATTTGTCAAATAAAGGAAGAAAAATAAAATACTTAAAGAAAAAAGATTGAGACATCAGCTGGGCATGGTGGCGCACATCTATAGCCCCAGCCCCCAGGAAGCTGAGGCAGGAGGATTGCCATGAGATTAAGACCAACCTCGGATTATAGAGTGAGCTTCAATAATATTTTTTTAAAGACATAAAACTCACTATGTAGTCTCAGGGTGGCCTTTAACTCACGGCCATCCTCCTACCTCTACCTCCCGAGTACTGGGATTAAAGGCATGCGCCACCACACCCGGCTTCAATAATATTTTTTAAAAGACATAAAATTTTACCTAAATTTGGGCTGGGAAGACCATTTAGCGGTTCAAGGCCACCCTGAGACTACAGAGTGAATTCCAGGTCAGCCTGTACTAGAGTAAGACCTATCTTCAAAAACTAAAACAAACAAAAAAATTTAAGGCTTGAGAGATGGTTTAGCGGTTAAGGCAATTGCCTGCATGTCTAAGGACCCAGATTTGATTCCCTAGTGCCCACATAAGCCTGATGCCCAAGGTGGTGCATGAGTGTGGAGTTTGTTCGCAGTGGCTAGAGGCTCTGGCATGCCCATTCCCTCTCTCTCTAATAAATAAATAAAATATTAAAAAACTAAAAAATATATTCTTAAAATGCCCAAATTTTATAATTGGGTTTTTAAAATAATTCTATTTATTTACAAATAGAGAGAGAGAGAATGAAAATGGGCATTCCAGCGTCAGTGCCACTGCAAAAAACCTCCAGATACATGAGCCACTTTGTATAACTGGCTTTGTGTGGATACTGGGGAATCGAACCCAGACCTCAGGCTTTACAAGCAAACACCTTTAACTGCTGAGCCATCTCCCTAGCCCTAGTTGGGTTTTGTTTTTAATTATTGCTATTAACCCTATCTGCAAATTTTTCTGGAGCTACTTACAGCTCTATAAAATATCAAGCAGAGTCAGACATGGTGGTGTATGCCTTTAATCCCAGCACTGGGCAGGAAGAGGTAGGAGGATCAACTAAGTTCAAGGCCACTCTGAGACTACATAGTGAATTCCAGGTCAGCCTGGGCTACAGCGAGACCCTATCTAAAAAAAAAAAAAAAAAAAAAAAGCAGGAATCTGTTTCTGCTCATTGGTGGATACCTAGGATGGCATCCCTTGGGGTAAACTGAAAGTTTCCAGAGATTTCCTTGGTGCTGGCTCACTTAACCTCTGCACAGATGAAGCCCTGAAGTGTTGAAGGCCAGGACACCTCTCTGAATAGAGGAGGAGCTGGAACGCCTTCTTCCCCTAGGAGAAGAAGAGCTTCCTTGAAGAGCTTTGCAAAAGGAACTTGCCTGGGGCTGGAGAGATGGCTTAGCTGTTATGGCACTTACCTGCAAAGCCAAAGGATCCCAGTTCGATGCACAAGGGGGTGCATGCATCTGGAGCTCGTTTGCAATGGCTGGAAGCTCTGGCTCACCCATTCTCCCCGCCCCCCCGCCTCTTTCCCCCTCTCAAATAAATAAATAAAAAGAAATTATTTTTTTTAAAAAAAAGCACTCACCTGACTGAACACACGTGAAAGATTCTGAATGGGGCCAACACCTCTTCATTCTTCACTCCAAGCTTAAAATGTTCCTTCAGTTTTTGTTTGGTTTGCTTGAGACAGGGTCTCTCCCTCTGTAGTCCTGGCTGGTCTCTCAATCAGTGATCCTTCCACCTCAGCTTATTGAACGCTAGGATTACAAGTGTGAACCAGTAGACCTGGCCCGGTGATTGAGTCTTTGAGCCTCAGGGATATCCTCGATCTCTCAATCTCTCCAAAACTGGGATTATAGATGTGTGCCATGTCACCGCACTTTACATAGGGATTCAAACTCAGTTCCCCATTCCTGTGTGGCAGTCACTAAGCAATTACACACTAAGCCATCTCTTTTTCTTTTTTCGATATTTTATTTATTTATTTGGGGGGGCAGATAGAGAAAGAGAGAATGGGCATGCCAGTGGCTAATATTTTATTTATTTGGGAGAGAAAGAAAGAGATAGGCAGATAGAGAATGGGCATGCCAGCACCTCTAGCCACTGTTAACACACTTCAGATGTATGTGCCACCTTGTGCATCTGGCGTGTATGGGTACTGGGGGATCAAACCTGGGTCCTTGGGCTTTGCAGGCAAGTACCCTAGCCTCTAAGCCATTTTCCCAGCTCCCCCTCCACTAAGCAATCTTGTGGCTCCTGAGGCAGTATTTCTCCCTTCCTTCCTTTTCTTTCCCTTCCCTCCTCCTCTTCCCCCCTCTTCCTTCCTTCCTTCCTTCCTTCCTTCCTTCCTTCCTTCCTTCCTTCCTTCCTTCCTTCCTCCCTCCCTCCCTCCCTCCCTCTCTCTCTCTCTCTCTCTCTCTCTTTCTTTCTTTCTTTCTTTCTTTTTGTTTTTTCAAGGTAGAGTCTCACTCTAGCCCAGGCTGACCCGTGGCCTTGAACTCATGGCAATCCTTCTACCTCCCAAGTGAGTGCTGGGATTAAAGGCGTGAGTCATCACACCCTGCTGAGGTAGTATTTCTTTTTTTATTATTGGGTGTTTTGTTTTGTTTTGTTTTTGCTTTCCTGAGGTTAAGATCTTCACTCTAGCTCAGGCTGACTTGGAATTCACTATGCAGTCTCAGGATAGCCTCGAACCCATGGTGATCCTCCTACCTCTGCCTCTTGAGTGCTGGAATTAAAACCACCACTCCCGGCTCTGAGGTGGAATTTCTAACCCTTCTCTTCTTCCAGTCTGCATACCTGCTTCTACTCACTTAAACAGGAAGAGATACAAGAGCAGAGAAACAGTATTTCCTTTGGACAAATTGTTCTACTGGCTAAAATGTGGTTGCCTACACACCATTCTATTTCTTAGCAACAAGAACTAACTGGGCGTACTACGAGTGAATTCCAGGTTAGCCTGAGCTAGAGTGGAACCCTACCTGGAAAAACAAAACAAACAAACAAACAAACAAACACAAAAAGCCAACCAACAAACAAGGCACCTTTAATCCCAGCACTTGGGAGGCAGAGGTAGGAGGATCGCCATGAGTTCAAGACCAGCCTGGGACTACAGAGTGAGTTCCAGGTCAGCCTGGTCTAGAGTGAGACCCTACCTTGAAGAAACTAAAAACAAAACAAAACAAAACAAAAAAACAGTGGTTAAGGCACTTACCTACAAGGCCTAATGACCTGGGTTTGATTCTCCAGTACCCACGTAAAGTCAGATGCATAGTGGTGTATGTGTCTGGAGTTTGTTTGCAGTGGCTGGAAGCCCTGGCATACCCACTCACTTTATTTCTTTCTCTTCTGTCTTAGCTTGCAAATAAATAAATAAATAAATAAATAAAAATATTAGCCAGGGGTGGTGGCACACGACTTTAATCCCAGCTCTTGGGAAGCAGAGGTAGGAGGATTGTCATGAGTTTGAGGACTATGTAGTGAATTCCAGATCAGCCTGGGCCAGAGTGAGACTCTACCTCGAAAAACAAAACAAACAAAAAACCCAACAACAACAATAACAACAACAATAATAATAAATAAGGCTGGAGGGATGGCTTAGCCGTTAAGGCACTTGCCTCAAAGCCAAAAGATCCAGGTTCAATTCTCCAGGACCCATGTTAGCCAGATGCACAAGATGACACATGCGTATGGAGTTCGTTTGCAGTAGCTGGAGACCCTGGCGTGCCAATTCTCTCTCTGTGTCTAGCTTTCAAATAAATAAATAAATAAAAATAATAAAGTAAAAAAAAAATTTTAAAAACCCAACAAGGAGCCGGGCGTGGTGGCGCACGCCTTTAATCCCAGCACTCGGGAGGCATAGGTAGGAGGATCGCTGTGAGTTCAAGGCCACCCTGAGACTACATAGTTAATTCCAGGTCAGCCTGGACCAGAGTGAAACCCTACCTCGAAAAACCAAAAACCAAAAAAAAAAAAAAAAAACCAACAAGGTGGCTGGACCTGGTGGCACACGCCTTTAATCCCAGCACTTGGGAGGCAGAGATAGGTGGATCGCCGTGAGTTCAAGGACACCCTGAGACTACATAGTGAATTCTAGGTCAACGTGGACTAGAGCGAGACCCTACCTTGATAAAACAAAATAAACAAACAAACAAAAAAAAAAAAAACACAAGGTGAAACACAAGGTTGCAGCATCCTAGCTGGGGAGGTCTTTTCTAGGCTGGATCAGTGGACAGAATACGGAGAGTGGGTACCGTCTTCCTCCTCTTTGTGTGTGGCATCTGTGACTACGGATGTACCTCGGGCATGGATCCTCACCTCCCCACCCCCTTTTATTTATTTGAGAGACCAAGAGAGAAAAAGGTAGATAGAGAGAAAGAATGGGCACACCAGGGCCTCTAGCCACTGCAAATGGAACTGGGCATCTAGCTTTAGGCTTTGCAGGCAAACGTCTTAACCACTAAGCCATTTCCTCAGCCCTCCCCCCCTTTTTTGAGACAGCATCTCATTGTTGTTTGCTGTGGTGTGCACCAGGTTAGCTAGCCCTCGCGTTTCTGGGTATCCTCCTGTCTCCACCTCCCATCTTGCCCAAAGAAGGCTGGGATCACAGGCGCACACTTATGTGGGTGTGGGGATCCAAGTTCCGCTCATAGAGCCTGTGTAGCAAGCACTTTTACCCACAGAGCCCATCGCCCCAGCCTCACTTGTTCTTCCTTTTAAAATATGTTTTGTTATTTGTTTATTAGCAAGGAGAGAGAGGAGCTCCGATGGGCCTCTAGCTGCTGCAAATGAACTTAGATGACTGTTCCACTTAGGGCATCTGGCTTTGTGTGAGCACTGGGGTATCCAACTCGGGCCATTAAGATTTGTCGGCAAGCGCTGTAACCATTGGGCCATCTCTTCAGCCCTCCCCTCCCAACTCTTCATCTTTTCTTTTTCTTTCATCTTCTTCTTTTCAGCTTCTTCTTTTTGAGGTAAGGTCTTGTTCTAGCCCAGGCTGACCTGGAATTCACTATGTAGTCTCAGGGTGGCCTCGAAATCTTGGCAATCCTCCTACCTCTGCCTCCCGAGTGCTGGGATTAAAGGTATGTGCTACCATACCTGGCCTATTCTTCTTTTTTAATTTTTTAAAAATTTATTTGCTTTGGCTTCACAGGCAAAAGCCTTAACTGGTTAGCCATTTTTTCAGCCCTATTTGTTCTTCTTGATGGTTGATTTTCAATGTTCTTTTCGGCCAATTTAGGGTGTGTGTGTGTGTGTGTGTGTGTGTGTGTGTGTGTGTGTGTAGTGAGACAGGGTCTCACTATGCAGCTCAAGCTGGCCTCAAACTCATGACTAGCCTTCTGCCTCATCCTCCCACATGCTGGGATTACATGTATGTGCCACCATGCTTAACTTGATTTTAATGTTCTAGAAGGTTTGTGTTTCTATAGAATAAAACATAACAAAAAGAGGTGGGAGGATCGCCAGGAGTTCGAGACCCCACTGAGACTACATAGTGAATTCCAGGTCAGCCTGGGATAGAGCAAAACCCTACCTTTAAAAACCACAATAAATAAATTAAAAAAAAAAAAAAAACGGGCTGGAGAGATGGCTTAGTGCTTAAGGTGCTTGCTTGCAAAGCCAAAGGACCCAGGTTCAATTCCCCAGTACCCACATAAAGCCAGATGCATGAGGTAGTGTATGCATCTGGAGTTCATTTGCAGTGGCTGGATGCCCTGGCATGCCCATTCTGTCTCTCTCTCTCAAATAAATAAATAAATAACCAACTTACTTTAAAAAAACACACAATACATAACAAAAGAGGGAAAGATCCAGGCATGGTGATTCACAACTTTAATCCCAGCACTCTGGGAAGCAAAGGTAGGAGGATCACTATGAGTTTAAGGATAGCCTGGGACTAGATAGTGAGTTCCAGATCAGCCTGAGCTAGAGAGAGAGACCCTGCCTTGAAAAAAATAAAAATAAAAGGGGGAGCCTGGGCTAGAGCGAGACCATACCTCAAGAGACCAAAAAAAAAAAAAAAAAAGGGTGGGGGTGAGGGTGAGGATGGGAGGGTGGTCAGTTAGGTCTTGAAAAAAAAACCTACAATTTCAAGCAATTACTTTCTGTTGTTGATGTTACAGGTCATTTCTTTTATGGTTGGTCCATAAAGAAGATGGGGGACTTAAACCTTAACACCTCTGGTTTTCTGATCAGCCTCCTTTGAGTAGAGCCTATCTGCCTGGGAAGGCAGAGCCCAGAGAGAATATATGGTGGCTTGCCCTGTGTTTTATGCATATACCAAAACATAGCTGTTGCAGGGTGTGGTGGCGCACACCTTTAAGCTCAGCACTCGGGAGGCAGAAGTAGGAGGATCGCCCAGGGTTCGAGGTTACCCTGAGACTACGTAGTGAATTCCAGATCAGACTGGGCTAGGATGGGCTAGACCCTGCCTCGGAAAACAAAAAAAAAAAAAACAAAAACAAAACAAAAAAAAAAAAACATAGCTGTTGCTGTCTTATAAGTAAATTGCAGTTTGCCGGACGTTTGAATGCTAACTCTAAAAGAAAACCTGAGGGGCAGACCACTTGGCATAATTGCTGCTTGAATTCACGATACTTTTAAGTGGGAGATATTTAGGGAAGTGTTAGTTTAAGTCACCAGGGGGACAGGTCCATCACACCTTGTCCTTTAATACTCAGTGGGACTAGTGACAAGATTTATCGTGAACTAGTTACAAGATACTGTTTGTTTGTTTTTATTTTTCCAGGTAGGGTCTCACTCTAGCCCAGGCTGACCTGGAATTCACTATGTAGTCTCAGGGTGGCCTTGAACTCACAGTGATCCTCCTATTTCTGCCTCCTATGTGCTGGGATTAAAGGTGTGTGAGGGAGGGTCTCTCTGTAGCCCAGGCTGACCTGGAATTCACTATGTGGTCTCAGGATGGCCTTGAACTCACAGTGATCCTCCTACCTCTGCCTCCTGAGTGCTGGGATTAAAGGTGTGTGCCACCACGCCCAGCTGATCCTCTTTTTTAAAAAAATTTATTTATTTGAGAGAAAAGGAGAGAGACAATGGGCACACAAGGGCCTCAGCTACTGCAAATGAATTCCAGATGCCACATTGTGCATCTGGTTAACGTGGGTACTGGGGAATCAAACCTGAGTCCTTAGGCTTCTTAGGCAAGCGCCTTAAGCACTAAGCCGTCTCTCTATCCCCTACAGTGATCCTCTTAAGTCTGCCTCTCAAGGGCTGAGATTACAGCTGTGAGCTTTTCTTTTTGGGTGTATATGTATGTATGGAACTCAGAGGTCAATGTTGGTTATCTTCTTTTATTGCCCTCGACCTTAGTTTGAGACTGGGTCTCCCACTGAACTTGGAGCTCACCTTTTCAACTCACCAAGCTACTCAGTCAGGCCTGGGAATCCTCATGTCACTGCCTCCCCAGCACTGGAATTACAGAACCTGCCATCATGCCTGGCACTTTATTCGGGTTCTGGGGATCTTGCTGAGGTATCTCCCTAGCCCAGAGATACTGTTGTTTGTTTTTAATCAAAACAAAATGGAAGCTGGGCACGGTGACACACACCTTTAATGTCAGCACTTGGGAGGCAGCTATAGGAGGATCTCCATGAGTTCAGGGCCAGCTTGGGACTATAAAGTGAGTTCCAGGTCATCTTGGGATAGAGTGAGACCCTGATCCTACCTTGAAAACCACAACAACCATAAAACAGAGTTAGGGGCTGGTGAAGAGCCATTAAGACATTTGCCTGCAAAGCCAAAGGACCCTGGTTCAATTCCCTAGGACCCATATAAACCAGATGCACAAGGGGGGGGGGCACATGCATCTGGACTTTGCAGTGATTAGAGGCCCCGGCACACCCATTGTTTTTTTTTCTCTCTCTCTACCTCTTTCTCAGATCAATAAATAAAATATATTTTATTTTATTAATTAATTTATTAATTTTGGTTTTTTGAGGTAGGGTTTCACTCTGGTCCAGGCTGACCTGGAATTAACTATGTAGTCTCAGGGTGGCCTCGAACTCTCGGCGATCCTTCTACCTCTGCCTCCGGAGTGCTGGGATTAAAGGCATGTGCCACCACGCCTGGCTTTAAAATATATTTTTAAAAAAACAGAGGTTAGAACAGTCTTTTGGAAAACATTTTGCCAGGCATGGTGTTTCACCTATAATCCTAGTACTGGAGAAGCTGAACTAGGGGAATCACCATGAGTTCGAGGTCAGCCTGGACTGCAGAGAGGTCTTCTGTATGGAGTATAAAAAGGCCCTGATGGTTTTGTGATTTCACAGCTTCTAAAGCCCATGCTTTGTGCATAGTAGGTAGGAAGGAAGGGTTTGGTCAGGCTGAGAGGGAGAAGAGAGGAAAAGGGTGGGGAAAGTGTTCCGCGGCTTGAGAAGCTGGGAAGGGTATATAGCCAGCAGCTTTTGTTTGGTTGTTTGATTTTCGAGGTAGGGTTTCACTCTGGTACAGGCTGACCTGGAATTAACTACTCTCAGGGTGGCCTTGAACTCATGGCGATCTTCCTACGTCTGCCTCCTGAGTGCTGGGATTAAAGGTGTGCACTACCACGCCGGGCTAGCCAGCAGCTTTTAAGCTGGACCAGAGCAGAGACAAGATCCAGGTGCAGGTGTGGGGAATGGATTCTTGAAATACCCGGACAGAGGTCCTGGGTGGGACAATGGTGTCGTTAACTGTGGCAGGCTGTTGAGAGATGCTACATGTGAGACCCCTTCAAGCTGTCAGAGCACCCTAGATCTTTCTCAAATATTTTCTTTTTTTAAAGGATTTTTTTAAGAATTTTTATTTATTTATTTGCAAGCAGAGAGAGAGAGAGATAGAAGAGAGGCAGAGAGAGAGAGAGAATGGGTGTGCCAGGGCCTCCAGCTACTGCAAACAAATTCCATATGCATGAGCCTCCTTTTGCATCTGGCTTACATGGGTCCTGGAGAATGTAACCAGGATCCTTTGGCTTTGCAGGCAAATACCTTAACCGCTAAGCCATTTCTCCAGCCCCTCAAATATTTTCTAAGTTAAAAAAAAATAGCCAGGCTGGGCGTGGTGGTGATGCCTTTAATCCCAGCAGAGGTAGGAGGCTTGCTGTGAGTTTGAGGCCAGCCTAAGACTACATAGTAAATTCCAGGCCAGCCTGGGCTAGAGCAAGGCCCTACCTCAAAAATACATACATACATACATACATACATACATACATACATACATACATACATACATACTACTGGGGATGTAGCTCAATAGTATAGTAGCTTCCTAGGAAAATACAGGCCCTGGGTTCCATCCCCAGCATACTAGAAGATAAAACAACAACAACAAAAAAAACTTTCAAAAATATATTAATACCCTTAGGGAACAAAATTGAAGCTTGCTTTGTATGTGTGCACTTGTTTATTTAATTTTGTGGTGCTAGGGATCAACCTGGGGTCCTTGTGCTTGCTAGGTCAGCATTCTATTACCAGACTTCCAGCTCTGCTCTTTCTTGTGGGAAGGGGCACTACTGGGGACTGAACGCAGGGTCTTATGCATGCTATGTCACTACTCCTCCAGTGAGTTATAGCTCTCCCCTCTGTTCACTTTCTTTCTCTCTTCTTCGCTCTCTTTCACTCTTTCTTTCTTACCCTCCCCCAACTTTCTGTAACTTTTATTTTTAAATGTTTTATTTGTTTATTTGCAAGCAGAACAAGAGAGAGAGAGAGATAATGGGCATGCCAGGGCCTCCAGCCACTGCAAAGAAACTCCAGATGCAATGAAACCACTTTGTGCATCTGGCCTTATGTTCGTACTGGGGACTTGAACCCAGGTTATTAGGTTTTGCAGGCAAGTACCTTAATCACTGAGCCATATCTCCAGCCCTCTGCTTTTTTTTTATTGACAACTTTCATAATTATAGACCATGATAATTCCCTCTCCTTCCCCACTTTGCCCTTCACAAATCCACTCTCTATCATATCCCCTCCCCCTCTCAATCAGTCTCTCTTCTATTTTGATGTCATCATCTTTTCCTCCTATTACGAGGGTCTGTGTAGGTAGTACCAGGAACTGTGAGGTCATGGATATCCAGGCCTTTTTGTGTCTGGAAGAGTGCATTCTAAAGGGTCCTAGCCTTCCCTTGGCTCTTATATTCTTGCAGCCACCTCTTCCACAATGGACCCTGAGCCTTGGAAGTTGTGATACAGATGTCTCAGTGCTGAACACTTTGTCACTTCTTCTCAGTTCTATGGTGCCTTTTGAGTCATCCTAGTGGTCACTACCTTCTGAAAAGAGAAGCTTTCTAAACAAAAGTGAGAGTAGCATTAATACATGGGTATTGCGCCTACACTTATACATGAATACACACACACACACACACACACACACAGAGAGAGAGAGAGAGAGAGAATAGAAAAAGAAATGCAACTATTGTCATTATAGATGTCATGCACGCTGGCCCAGCACAGATGTGTTCCAGGCCCTGAGTTCAATCCCCATTGTCCAAACCAAGTCTCCTCTTGCCCCCTGCTTTAGAGTTGGAAACTCTGTACATTTAGGTGGTTGAGAAATATTAAATAAGAATGAGCTGGGCATGGTGGCTCACACCTCAGCACTTGGGAAGCAGAAATAGGAGGATCGCCGTGAGTTCAAGGCCACCCTGAGACTACACAGTGAATTCCAGGTCGGCCTGGACTAGAGAGAGACCCTACCTTGATAAAATAAAATAAATAAATAAATAAGGAAATGCCTGAGCCTCCATAACAGAATTAGTATAGTTCTTAGCTGTCATCAGTAGTTTTCCAAATCTCATCATGTCGTGCTGTTATAGTTCGTTATTTTTTTCCCCAAGTCAAGGAAATACTTCTAGAGTTGTGGAGTAATGGAGCAAAACTGTGTCCCCCCCCAAGCAACAATTCCATTGCAAAGAAGAAATGAAGATGCCCTTTAGGACTGGTACAGGAAGGAAGCTGTGCCTTAGGTTCCAGCACAAAGGGACACAATCAACATCATGACCAGCTACTCCGAATGGAACAGTGGGGCGCACCTCACCCCAGACTTTCCATTTCCACCACTTCCTGCTCAATAATCAGACCGTCTGATTTCTTTCAGAAGGAAAATTGAAAGTAAATGTTGCATGTGAATTCTTTTAAACTCACAGTCCCATGCTCAAACAAGAGCACCAATATTGGCAGACACAGGAGAGCCCTCTGCATTAAAAAATATATTTTATTTATTTATTTGAGAGAGAGAAAGAGGGGAAGAGAGACACAATGGGTGCACCAGGGCTTTTAGCCACTGCAAATGAACTCCAGATGCATCTGCTACCTGGTGCATCTGGCTTATCTAGGTATTAATGAATTGAACCTGGATCCTTAGGCTTCACAGGCAAGCACCTTAACCGCTAAGCCATCTCTCCAGCCCCCTCTACATTTTACTAATGGCTTCTCCCTGGGGCACAACAGGAACTCTTAGCTTGTCCAGGAGGGTTCTCATCTGCTATTCACCCAGCTACCTGACAATGGCTTTCGGTCCTTCTGGTCCCAAGAAGGGAACAGTAACCCACAGGCTTGCTGAAGCACTTTACCCACGATGCCCAGGCTAGGTGCCAGGTTTGATTCCCCAGGACTCACTTAAGCCAGATGTACAAGGTGGCACATGCATCTGGAGTTACTTTGCAGCAGCTAAAGGCCCTGGTATGACCATTCTCTCTCTGTCTGTGTCTGCCTCCCTCCCTCTCAAAAAAAAATATCCAGGCGTGGTGGTACATATATTTAACCCTAGCAGTCAGAAGGTTGAGATATATAGGGTGATCCCATCCTGAGACTACATAGTAAATTCCAGGTCAGCCTGGGTTAGAGCAAAATCCTACCAAGAAAGAAAAGAAAAGAAAATAAAAGAGGGCTGGAGAAATGGCTTAGTGCTTAAGGTGTTTGCCTGTGAAGCTAAAGGATCCCAGTTCCATTCTCCAGGACCCACATAAGCCAGATGTACGAGGGGCACATGCGTCTGGAGTTCGTTTGCAGTGGCTAGAGGTCCTGGCGTGCCCATTCTCTCTCTCTCTGTCTGCCTCTCTTCTCTCTCTCTCTCCCTGCTTACAAATAAATAAATAAAAATTTTAAAAAAAGACAGTTTCTTTAATATTAAAAGAAAAGAAAGAAAGAAGGAGGGAAGGGAGGAAGGGAGAAAAAAGCATGTTTAGGGTCCAGGGAGATGGCCCAGTGGTTCAGTAGTTAAAGGTGCTTGCTTGCAAGCCTGCTGACCTGAGTTCAATCCTCCTCAGTGCCCATGTAAAGTCAGACACAAAGTGGCACACCTGTGTATAATTTCAACACACACACACACAAATAATAAACATAGAAAAAGAAAAAAAACACGTTCATTGTAGTACCATTTGTCATAACAGTCAAAACCTGAAATGATGTGATGCCCGTCAACAAGTAGAATATGTGCAGTAAATAAGAAGGAAAAAAAGAAAAAGAAAAACCCTCTTAAAAAACCCTCGGGAGGCTCTTCGAGGCCAAAAAAATTTTTTTATTGACAACTTCTATACTTACATAAAAAAAAAATGCATGATATTTTGACCTCCCTGCCCCCATACCATGATATTTAGAACTGCCCCCAATTTTCCATCATATCCATCATATCCCCTCCCTCTCCATTAGTCTCTCTTTTAATTTGATGTCATCATCTTTTTCTTCTATTTTAAGGGTCTTGCGAAGGTATTGCTAGGCTCTGCAAGGTCATGGATATCAAGGCCAATTTCTGTCTGGACAGTTGCATTGTAAGGAGTGGTACCCTTCCTTTGGCTCTTCCATTCTATCCGCCCCCTCTTCCTCAATGGTCCCTGAGCCTTGGAGGGTGTGACAGAGATGTTTCAGTGCTGGGCACTCCTCCATCCCTTCTTCTCAGCACTATGTTGCCTTTTGGGTCATCCCAGTGGTCATCACCATCTGAAAAGAGAAGCTTCTCTAACCAGAAGTGAGAGTAGCATTAATATGTGAATATGAACATTAAGTGTAGTGCTTTCAGGGCAGCTTGGTGGGAATAATATATACATTTAGCCAGACAAGAGCAGGCTTTATACCCCTAAGGCTCATCACCTCCCCTGCCATAGACTTTTGCTTAGGTTTTTCAGTACCAGGTATGTATTCCCTCCCATAGAGAGGGCCTTCAGTCCAATTATGGAGCAGTTGGTTACCCCAAGAGCAGACATGCCACTATTGCACCCATTCAGTCATTGGACCTGTATGGCCAAACTTGAATATTCAGTGTCCACTGTTTTCACTGCTGATGACTTCTGTGTCCCATACAGCTGCATGCAGTGCAGCTTTTTCCACCTTTCTGTTGGCTGGTCTACAGGGAGAAGGGAAAAACCCTCTCCTAAAGGGCTAGAGAGATGGCTTAGTGGTAAAGGCGTTGGCCTGCAAAGCCAAAGAACTCGGGTTCAACACTCCAAGACCCATGTAAGCCAGATACACAAGGTGGTACATGCATCTGGAGTTCTTTTGCAATGGCTAGAGGCTCTGGAACACCCATTCTCCCTCTCTATCTCTCAAATAAACAAATTAATAATAATTAAAAAAAAGAATGTGTGCAGCGTGAACACAGAGGCTGTGTAGGTATAAGGAAGGACTGCCGAGAACTACAATAGTGTGGCTGGATCTCCCAAACACGATATTAAACCAAAGATGAAAGATACAAAGAGGTACATATTGCATAGTCCTTTTTTTTATATACTTCAAAGTTCAGCAAAATTTATTTCTAGCGATGGAAGCTGGGATAATGGCTCCTTTTCTGGCATCGCAATATTTGAATTCTTGTTCTAGGTGGCTGTATTCACTTAGTGATTTATTGAGCAGTAAACCCACAATTTTATTCTCTTGTGTATGTACAAATGTCAACAAAAGTTCACTCTACAAAATGTCAGTTAGCAAAAAAAAAAAAAAATGTTTTTTTTAAAGATACCATTTTCCTAAGGTTGTGAACAATTTATTTCTTTTTCATAAAAAGAGAGGGTAAAGAAAAAGCAATCATTTTTTGACTCACCATATTCTCTTACATAAATGTGATTTAAAATCCAAAAAAATGACCAGGCTCGTATGATGATGCAGGCTTGTAATCCTAGCACTCAGGACGCTGAGGCCAGCTTGGGCTATGCTGTCTTTAACATGAAATGTGAAAAAAAATTAAAGTTAAATATAAGTCAAAAATTATTCCTGTGGTTGTAAACTTGTAAAAATATTACATCTACCTTATTTCACTTAACATAAAAAGCACATTTCCTGTATCTAAAAATTCACCATAAATATGATTTCTGATGTCTAATGTAGGATCAAAATGTGTGACCTTTTCTCCTGGAAGACCGGGTAATTTTAAATTTAGAAGTATTATTAAAATGCTGCAATGAAAATCTTGGTGCATAACTTTTTCTATAGTTCAAATTAGTTCCAGATGTGGAGTTACTGGGTGAGAGAGTATAGAGATTTTTAACTCTTAATATAGATTATCAAATTGCTCTCCTGGAGAGCTGACCCTGCGCATGCTGTGACCAGCAGAGTGTGATGTGTCCGCTTCACATTTTTTTTTTTGTTGTTGTTGTTGTTTTTGGAGACAGTTTCATGTAGTAAATATTGAACTATTGATCTTTCTCTGCCTCCACCTCCCAAGTGCTGGGATTACAGAAGATATATGTCCATTCCTGGCTATAGAATTTTGTGAAGATTATATCCGTGCCTCTCCCCCCTTTTTTTTTTTTTTTTTTTGAGGTAGGGTCTTGCTCTAGTCCAGGCTGATCTGGCTGGCCTCAAACTCACAGCAATCCTCCTACCTCTGCCTCCCGAGTGCGGGGATTAAAGGTGTGTGCCACCATACCTGTCTCCATCTTTTTTTTTTTTTTTGAAAATTTTTATTTATTGATTTGAGAGAGAAAGTACGGGTATGCCAAGGCCTCTAGCCCCTGCTAATTAACTCCAGATGCATGCACCAATTTGTGCGTCTGACTTTACATGGGATACTGGGGAATTGAATCAGGGCCAGCAGGCTTTGCAAGCAAATACCCTACATTGCTGAGCCATTTCCCAGATCTCGTCTTTCTTTTTCCTTCCTTCCTATTTTTTCTGTGTTGAGATTTGAACCCAGGGTCTTGTGCATGCTAAGCAATTTCTTTCACTGAGCCATAGCTCAGGCTTCCTATTTGTTTAATGTTTGATTTTCTAAATTTTTTTTTGAGCCAGGATAACACTTTTGCAGGCCAGGGTGTTGTGGAACTCACTGTGCAGATCATGTTGGGCTCAAACCCAAGGTGGTCCTCCTGCTGTAGCCTCCTAAGTGCTGGGATTGCAGGCATGAGCCACTGACATGTTCAATTATTTGATTTGTGGAAAATGGTATCTTGTGAAGATCAACACATTCCAAACATGCTGCACTTACTGAAAATGTCTCATTAGCATGCCAACAGAACAGATTTATTGCCCACATAAGGATATTTTTTATCCAAATAATGCCAGTGCCAACCAGTCATTTGCAGAATCACTTCAAGTCCTTTAATTTCCAGTTATAGAAGTTAAAATTGTTTGTAAATAGTTCAGTATGATCCAAAAAAAAAGAAAAGATAAGAATTCTTTCTGGAAAAGATATCATGATTTTAAAATGATAATTATTTAATTTGTTATAATTTTTTTCAAGGTAGGGTCTCACTCTAGTCCAGGCTGACCTGAAATTCACTATGTAGTGTCAGGCCATTCTAGAATTCACTGTGATCCTCCTACCTCTGCCTTCCAAGTGCTGGGATTAAAGGGGTGCACCACCACACCTGGCTGGTTTTAATAATAAAAATGGGGCTGGAGAAATGGCTTAGTGGTTAAGGCACTTGCCTGTGAAGTCAAAGGACCCAGGTTTGATTCCCTAGGACCCATGTAAGCCAGATGTACAAGGAGCACATGCATCTGGATTTGCAGTGGCTAGAAGCCCTAGCTTACCCATTCTCTCTTTCTTTCTCTATCTCTCTATCTCTGCTTGCAAATAAATGAATTAAATAATAATAATAATAATAATAATAATAATAATAATAATAATGTAATTGTTGCTAGCTGTTGTTGTTTTGAGATAGGATTTTTTCTTTTTCTTTTTTTAAATGCAGGGTTTTGGTTTAGCCCAGGTTAACCTGAAACTCATTATGTAGCCCAGGCTGGCTTTGAACTCATGGTGATTCTCCTACCTCAGCCTCCCAAGGGCTGGGATTAAAGGTGTGCACCACCACACCTGGCTAATATAGAGTTGTTCTAGGTAGCCCAGGCTGGGATTATGAGTGTGAACCACCGTCATGCTTGGCTTTCTTTTTTCTTTTTCCTGTTGTGACAGACCATTTGAAGTTGTATCAACTGAAAATACTCAGACTGGGGCCTTCACATGGGGCCTGGGGCAAATTTGGGATCCTGGGCCTTGGTTTGGGCCTTGCTTTTTGGTTCGCCTAGCTGGCATCTCTTGGTGATGTGGGTAGGGGGCACGTTTCCCAAGCTCGGGGTAGGCCATGAAAGCTGAGCTTACGGCTAGGATCTTAGGCCTCAGCGCCAGCGCTCTTGACCCTCGCATTGTCTTCCAGCCTTTGAGCTTCTTGGTGAAACGCATGTTCCTCAGGAACTGGGGGTTAACCCTGTTAGAGATTTAGATCTTTCTGATCCATACTTATTATTTGCAGTGTGGTCCACCTGGCATACTTCTTTTTTTAAATAGTATTTATTTATTTATTTATGAGAGAGAGAGAGGGAGAAAAGAGGAAGAAAAAGAGAATGGGCGCCAGGACCTCTAACCTAGCCACTGCAAATGAATTCCAGATGCATGCACCACCTTATGCATGTGGCTTTATGTGGGCACTGGGCTTTGCAGGCAAGTATCCTAACCGCTAAGCCATCTCTCCAGCCCTGGACGAGGTAGGGTCTCACTCTGGTCCAGGCTGACCTGGAATTAACTATATAGTCTCAGGGGTGGCCTCGAACTCTCAGCGATCCTCCTACCTCTGCCTCCCAAATGCTGGGATTAAAGGCGTGCGCCACCACGCCCAGCCAGCCCTGGACTTCTTTTTGTTGTTGTTGTTGGTTTTCTGAGGTAGGGTCTCACTGTAGCTCAGGCTGACCTGGAATTCACTATGTAGTCTCAGGGTGGCCTTGAACTCACAGAGATCCTCCTACCTCTGCCTCCTGAGTGTTGGGATTAAAGGTGTGTGCCACCATGCCTGGCTTGGACTTCTTGATATGCCTGTGCCACTTTTGCGGGGACTGGTTGTACCTGGCGTAGTGTTTGGAATTGACTTATGTCTGGACAAAATGGCAGAGACCAGAAGGAGAAAGTCCACTTAATTTGATTTAATTTTTTACATTATTGACAACTTCCTAAACCCTGATAATTCCCCTCCCCCTCACCTTCTCCTTCACAACTCCACTCTCCATCGTATCCCTTTCCCCTGTCAATCAGTCGCTCTTATTTTGATGTCATAATTTAATATTTTTGGTGCCCAAACCCGGGATTTTATTTAATTTTTAAGAATTTTTTTATGGAAGGGAGAAGAGAGAGATAGAGAATATGAATGGGTGGCACACCAGGCTCTTTTTTCTACTGCAAAGGAACTCCAAATCCATGTGCCACTTTGCTGGCTTTCTTGAGTACTGGTGATACAAACCAAGGGAAATATCTCCCCTCTCCCCCACACTTCCTAGTCATGCTGGTTCCCAGTATGCTGGTCTGGACTGAAAGCAGAGTCACATGGACTTTCAGTCCAGGTCACAGGGCTCAAAGGAAGAGCAGAGGGAGAGGTTAGACCATGTGGATAACGTCCATAAAGAAAGTTCAGATATCCAGTCAGGGTGACCTTCATCTTTGGATTCAGGTTGTGTAAGCAGAGACCTGATCGGCGCAGACTCAAAGCCAAGATCTGATTGGTTCATGGACTCAGAGGGCTGACCCAGGGAGGCTGACCTGAAGAAGAAGCAGGAAGTTCCTGCAGGTCATGCCACTGGCAGCCATCTTGGAGAGATAGGATCAGACCCAAGTTTCAGTTTAGCCCAAACGGATGACATGCTCTTGTTCTGTCTTTGGGATTCTGTCCCTACCAACCGCCTGAAAGAAGCTAGTTTTCTCCTATTTCTCCTTCAATGGGGAATGGGACCTGGGTTTAAGCCTGAGCCATCTCTCCAGTCCAAATTTTATTAAATTTTGAGACAAGGGATTCATTAAGTTATCCAGGCTGGCCTTGAACTTTCACTCCTGCCTTGGCCTCCCTAGTGACTAGATTGCAGGCCTTCACTACCATGCCCATATTAATAGTAATATTAATATAAATATCCAAATGTTTTTATTTGGGATACTGGAGCATTGAAGCAGTGAAGGTCTTGTTTTGCAAAGCCTGAAGGTTAGGGTTCGACCCAGTAACCATGTAAAACCCGATGCACAAATTGGCACAAGGGTCTGGAGTTTGCAGTGGCAGGAGGACCTGGCTACCCATTCATTGTTTCTGCTTGCAAATAAATAACGTATTTTTAAATTTTTTATTATGGTTTTGAAATTTTCCAAATAACTAGCAAAATGCATAACACAAGAGTAACAGATCTTTTTCTAAACTAAAGGGTTAAGAAATAGGACACATTTTAAAAAGCCAGGTATGGTGGCGCACGCCTTTAATCCCAGCACTTGGGAGGCAGAGGTAGGAGGATCACTGTGAGTTTGAGGCCACCCTGAGACTACATAGTGAATTCCAGGTCAGCCTGGTCTGTAGTGAGACCCTACCTCAAAAAAACAAGACAAAAACCAAAAACAAAAGCAAAGAAATAGGACAAAATAAAACGGCAGAAATGAAAAAGATTGAACTGAGGTCTCAGAAGCAATGTCAGAGCTGAAAGAAGACTTTGAGTTATCTGGATTTCAAACCCACGACTGAGGTTTCTCAGGGGCATTCTCGCATGCCCAGAGCCTCTGCGTTTACCTTTAGTTCTGGTTCTCAGTATCTTACAGTCCCGGAGTCCCAAGGACAGACCCATTGGTCTAACCCCATTAAGACACTGTTAGCATTTTAAGAAAAAGACTCAAAAATGGACCTTTGTCCACTGTGTAACATTGTTTTAGAACTCAGATTATTTATTCTATCATAAATTAAACCATTTAGGGAAAAACATTTTAGCATAGCATACGGTAGGCCCAACTTTGGAATCCCAGGCCTGGCTTCAAATTCTGGACCTGGATATAGAAGCTCTTCTGGGTTTCAGTGTAATCATATCCCTTCCCCGTTTCCCTCTCTTCCTTTGCAGGTTTTCTTTATTCAGAACTTTAATATATAAACATACAGCAATTCGTTCATGCTTCTGTCTGTTTCCCCTTCTTTTCCCTCTCTCTCCTGCTCCCCATCCTGAGGACCCTCTTCCTTTCAGGTAATTCTTCCTGTTTTGTTGTCTAGTCCCTTCTGTCCTTCTCTGTCCTTCATGTCAAACTGTTGATGGGCTCAGAACCAAATTGGTGTTTTGGGGATGTCATATTGGTGCTAGGGGGCAAGAGCACGCCCGTCAGTTCATATCTTGGATGTTTTTTCGGGTCAGGATCTTACGTGGCTCATGCTGACCTCAAACTCGATATGTAGCTAAGGCTGGCCTTGAACTTTTGCTCTTCCTTTCTCCACTTCCAAAGTGTTGGGATTACAAACTTGCACCAGTCTTGTGCCCAGCTCTTGTGGTTTGGTTGTGCTTTTTGATTGTTTTGAGGTAAGGTCTCGCTGTAGGCCAGGCTGACCTGGAATTTACTCTGTCGTCTCAGGCTGGCCTCCAACTCACAGTGAGCGATACTCTTACCTCAGCCTCCTGGCTGCTGGGATTAAAGGCATGTCTCAACATGCCTGGCTGGTTTTGCTTTTTTGGGACAGACTTTTGCTCTATGTAGCCCAGGCTGGTCTAGAATTTACTATGTAGCACACAGGTTTCACATGCTCAGCTGCATTTGAATTCTTAAACCTCCAAAGATGGTATTTATTGTGTTTGGTAAGAATTCTCAAGTAATGGGCTGGAGAAATGGCTTAGCGGTTAAGGCACTTGCCTGCAAGGCCAAAGGATCCAGGTTTGATTCCCCAAGAGCCACATAAGCCAGATACACAAAGTAGCCCATGTCTGGAGGGCGCCTCTCTCTTTCTCACTCTCAAATAAAAATAAATAAATAAATAAAAAAGAATTCTCAGGAAAATGTTCTGATTCCTCCAGGCTTCTCTGGGGTTGTTGACATAAAACAAAGCTATTTAGGGGAAGGAATTCCATTTGGAATTTGCTGCGAGTTACAGTAAGTGCCAGGTCGGTGGGACAAGGTCACCCTTTGACATAAAGTGCAAGAGGAAAGAAGATTGAGCATTGGGTCTGAGGATGTCTGAAGTGTGTGCAAAGGAGCCTGTGAGGCTGTGCATTATGTAACCCTAGCACTCAAGGGGTAGGTCAGCTAAGACAGGATTGTTCTGAGTTCAAGGTCAGTCTGGACTACAGAAAACCCTGTTATTCTTTATTCTTGGTTTATTTATTTAGTTATTTATTTACTTGAGAGAGAGAAAGAAAAGAAGAGAGAGAGAGAGAGAGAGAGAGAGAGGCCTCCAGCCACTGCAAACAAACTCCAGACACGTGCTACTTTGTGTATCTGACTTTGTGTGAGTACTGGGGAATCGAACTGTGAGTTGGCAGGTTTTTGAGAGCAAAACCTTTGTCTGCTGAGCAATCTTCCCATCCAAGACCCTGTTGTTCTTAATTTCTCAAATGCAAATTCAAGTGTTCCCAGCCTCCAAAGTAGGGGTTGGGGGCTGCGATGGTGTTGGTGGCAGTAGAATGGCTCAATCAAGGTGAGGGTGATGATGAGGACTCACAACCTGACAACAGAGGGGTCTGGGACAGACAAAATGATCCCTAAAGGCCTGCTCAGGCTCACCTTAGAGCCAGGTATGGTTAGAACCAGCAGTTACCTCCCAGGATGGACTTTACACGCCTGCTAGCCATGTGAAGAATTTTGGATCTCAAATTTTCCTTGTTCAGTGTCCTTGTTTTAACACTTCCTTGGCAGAAAGCTGGGAGGCCAGGGTCCATGGATTCAACCTGAAAACTGGGAGAGACCTTTCTTCTGTACCCAGTTTGGGTCCTGGGCCCATTGAAGACGCCTTCCCTCCCATGCATGCTTACATGCCGACAGGACCACCTTTCAGTTGTCAGAGGGATTTCCACCCAAATCTACTCTTTGGGAAGTTCTAAACTCATTGCAGTCAACATTTTAGGTTCGGTATAACCAGAAATCTTGGAATTTTTTTTTTTTTCAGTTAATCTCCCTGTCCCCTTCAACCTTGTCTTTTCTTCAAACCTTTCAAGCCTAAGGCAAAGATGAAAAAATACATTTTTTTTTTCCTGAGCTGGAGTGAGACCCTACCTTGAAAAACAAAACAAAACAAAAAAATCAGAATTTCAGACATTTTAAAGAATAAATATGTTTCATGTAATATTTGGCGTATCCTTACATTTAAAGTATTGCTCATCTGAAATTCAGATTTAAACTGAACATGCTGTTTTTTTGTTGTTGTTGTTGTGCTTTGTTTTTCTAAACCTGACATCCCCAGCAATTTGATCATGGAAAGGTGATGTTCACAGCATGTAAGCTTTTCTGTTTTTTATATCTTTCATATGGACTAAAAGACCTTTTTTCCCTCTCACCTTCTACTTGTTTCTAAAAGAGGGCATCAAGGAACTTAACCAGTCTCCATGGCGGGTTTCTATTTAAAACATCTCTGTGATTATCTTTAACCTGTAATTTGTTGTGCTTTGGCTTCATGTCTCACTTACAGTACTTGTAATTGATTCATACTCAAAAACATTCTTTTTTTTTTTTTCTTTTTTGGTTTTTCGAGGTAGGGTCTCACTCTGGCCCAGGCTGACCTGGAATTAACTATGTAGTCTCAGGGTGGCCTTGAACTCACAGCGATCCTCCTACCTCTGCCTCCCAAGTGCTGGGATTAAAGGTGTGCGCCACCATGCCCGGCTTCAAAAACATTTTTAAACTAAAATATATATATATAATTAGGCACCTCCTTTTTTCCCAGGGTTCTTTGGTGTGACTCCTATTCTGCCATCTTAACTTCCCTCTAAACTTTAAATAATTTTTTTTGTTTTGGTATTTTTGAGGTATGGTCTCACTCTAGTCCAGGCTGACCTGAAATTCACTGTGTTGTCTCAGGATGGCCTGAAACTCATGGTGATCCACCTACCTCTGCCTCCTGAGTGCTGGGATTAAAGGCATGTGCCACCATGCCTGGTTTAAACTTTTTTTTTTTTTTGAGATAGAGTCTCACCCTAGCTCAGGCTGACCTGGAATTCATGATGTCGTCTCAGGGTGGCATCGAACTCACTGAGATCCTCCAATCTCAGCTTCCCTAGTGCTGGGATAAAAGGTGTGCACTACCATGCTATTATTATTTCTGTTATCATATGTCATTATTTATATGTAAGCAGAGAGAGGAGTGGAGGGAGGGAGAGAAAGAATGGGCATACCAGGACGTACGCATGCCCCACTTTGTGCATCTGAGTACTGGAGAATCGAACCTGGGCCAGCAGGCTTTGCAAGCAAGCACTTTAAACCACTGAGCTTTCTCTCCAGCCCCTGACTTTTTTTGTTTGAAAGAATCATACTATATACCTCATGCTGGCCTCCAACACTTAATCCTCCTGTCTCAGTCTTCTAAGTACTGGGGTTACCTGCATGATCTACTACACCATAATGTTTCCTTAGTATCCACTGTGTGCTGGACCCTGTGACCAGCCTTTGCCTCCACAAAAAGGAGCCCCAGTTTCTGAGCTCCTCATGGCTCATGGAAAAAGAGAACATAAATCGCTAAAGTATCCTATGACCTGAAAGTATTTTAAAAGCAATATTTTATTTATCTACTTGCAAGCAAAGAGACAGAGGGCCTCCAGCCACTGCAAATGAACTCCAGATGCACGCACCACTTTGTGCATCTGGCTTTACCTAGGTGTTAGGGATTCGAACTGGAGTCATCAGGTTTTGCAGGCAAGTGCCTTAGCCGCTGAACCATCTCTCCTGCCTCTGATAGTATTTTATTAGTGACAGAATAAAGAATTGTAGGGAGCAGATGGAAAGGAGCCATTTTCCAATTGGATGGTACTATTCCAAGGAAGTAGATTTTGGAGGAAGAACAGAGCAGGTGAAAGCAGTAGGATCTGAGGAAACCTGGTAGGTTTGGGAAATGACAAATTAGGAGGAAGGGATTCAGAAAGTTCCCCATGGGCTCCAGAGGCCTGGCGTTCAGCAGAACCATTGTGGCTCTGAGGTGAGAAGCCAAACATGTGACCAGGCAGGATTCATCCTTCATGACAGAGACTCTGGTTCCAGAGCAGCGGACCAGAAATTTTCAATGAACTTCATAGAGGGTTTGCCTATGTTCCTTTAGGAAAGGGACATTGAAATGGGAGGAAAACATTGAAAAGAATGTAGGGCTCAGGCTGGAGAAATGGCTCCGTGGTGAAGGCACTTGGCCTACAAAGCCTAAGGACCCAGATTTGAGTGCTCGGTTCCTAGGTAAAGCAAGATGCAAGGTGGTGCATGCATTTGGAGTTCATTTGTAGTGGCTAGAGGCCCCGGCACATCATTCTCCCGCTCTCTCTCTCAAATAAATAAATAAATAAGTAAATAAAATATTTTTTTTAAAGAAGAAAAAGAACGTAGGACTCAGCACTTGGGAGACTGAGGCGTGGCCTCAAGTTCGAGGCCACTCTGGGCTGCATGGTGAGACCCTGTGGTAAAAATCCAAAAGAATGAAGACAGAACACATTTCTCATTTCTCCTTCCAAGGTGACATTTCTGATCCCTCCCCTCCCCCCCCCCAGGGGCTCTGGAGTGACTGAGGGTACAGAGAAGCCACACCTATGACTTCTGGTCTGGACAGCCTTTCTCCCATAGTGCACTTGGGATGGGGGAGGGCACTAAATTTTCTCCTACATAGCTATATTTGCTTTCATGTCTTCATGCAACTCCTAAGAGAACCACTCAGCAGGAAGAAACACCATGACCTCTGTTACCTGTCCTCAGATATCTAAATGTTATAATCTCAGTGTAGGAAGGGGCTGGTTTGGCTGGCTGCATTTGTTTAAATGCGCTGGAGGCCTTTTTCTGGGAGTCCTTCAGATAAGAAGGCTCCGAGGCGGTTCACTGTAGGAGGGGCTGTGTCCTGAGAACGGGGTGGACGTTTTGTTGGTTGAATCCACAGTCTTTCCAGTTTCTGGGGTCAGGAAGGAATTTACCCTTCACAGATCTGGTTAGGTGTGGCCCTTTCTTTAACCTCTGAAAGGCATAAGCTAGCTGACAGGGGAACGGGAAGTGTCTCACTTTGGTCTGCAAATGGATGGGCCTCTGTTGGGCAGGGCAGACCAGAGTGGGTTGGATTGGTCAGCTGGCATGCTCCACACCTGGTGGGAAGGGCTGCTTAGAGCTAGAATACTCTTTTTAGCATTAGAAAACTCTCTGGAAGTTTCTGTTCCATATCAGGTGCTTAGGGCTTTACCTACCTTAAGACATGCTAACTTGCAACACCTAGCTTGTTCCCTCACCCTTTGTTTCCCTCTGACACACAATCAGTATCTTAAAAAGGTTGACATCAACCTTTGTGTTAAAATTAAAGAAAAACAACATAGATTGACTCTATTACTTGCACACTTCTATGACTAGCAGTACATTCAGACATCCTTGGAGATTTCCTAAAAGGCTGTGGGTAAAGAATTAAAGTGTGCCGGGCGTGGTGGCACACGCCTTTAATCCCAGCACTCGGGAGGCAGAGGTAAGAGGATCACCATGAGTTCAAGGCCACTCTGACACTACAGAGTGGGTTCTAGGTCAGCCTGAGCGGGAGTGAGACCCTACCTTGGGAAAAAAAATAATAATTAAATTGCGGAATGGAAAAGATGGCTTAACCAATAAGGTGTTTGCCTGCAAAGTCAAAGAACCCCGGTTTGATTCTCCAGGACCCATGTTAGCCAGATGCAAAAGAAGGCTCATGCATATGGAATTCATTTGCAGTGGCTGGAGGCCCGAATGCACCCATTCTCTCGCTCTCTCTTTCACTCTCTCTCTCTACCTCTTTCTCTCTCAAATAAATAAATAAATAATTTTTTTAAAAAGGATGTGTTGGGCGTGGTTGTGCACCCCTTTAATCCCAGCACTCGGGAGGCAGAGGTAGAAGGATCACCATGAGTTTGAAACCACCCTGAAACTACCTAGTGAATTCCAGGTCAGCCTGGGCTAGAGGGAGACCCTACCTTAAAGATTTTTTAAAATATTTATTTATTTATTTATTTGAGGCAGAGAGAGGGAAAGAGAGAGGGGGAAGAGTGAGAATGGGCACGCCAGGGCCTCTAGCCATTGCAAACAAACTCCAAATGCATGCATCCCTTTGTGCATGTGGCTCAGGTGGGACCTGGAGAATCAAACTGGGGTCTTTAGGTTTCACAGGCATGTGCCTTAACCACTAAGCCATCTCTTCAGCCCAACCTTACCTTAAAAAAAAAAAATTAAATTGCTGGGCTGGAGAGATAGCCAGGAGTTAAAGTGTTTGCCTGCAATGTCTAACCACCCTGGTTCAATTCCCCAGTACCCATGTAAAGCCAGATGCACAGTGGAGTTCTTTTGCAGTGGCTGGAGGCCCTGGTGTGCTCATTCTCTCACTGTATATGTCCCTTTTTTTTCTCTCTCTCTCTCTTACTCTCTCTGTGTGTGTGTTTGCAAATAATAATTTAAAAAATAAAGCTTAAAAAATATTTTAAGCCAGATATGGTGGCACTCCCCTTTAATCCCAGCACTCAGGAGGCAGAGGTAGGAGGATCGCCATGAGTTCAAGGTCAGCCTGAGACTACAGAGTGAAATCCAAGTCAGCCTGGTCTAGAGTGAGACCCTACCTCGAAAAAAAAAAAAAAATCAAAAAACCAAAATTAAATTGCTGATTTAAAAAAATCAGTTCTGTGGGAAATATGGGTATTTAAATCTGAATGATTTTGCTAAATTGGTAGGAGTCTACCTGTAATCCCAGCCTTTTGGCCAGGAGGCTGAGGCAGGAAGACCGTAAGTATGTGACCAGTTTGGATTACAAGGTGAGACCCAGTCTCAAAAACCCAAAACCCACAAATGAGTAAATAAGCAGTAAGATAATGAACTACATTTGAATGATTTTCAGTTGGGTTCCTGTAGTCCCAGCACTTGGAAGGGTGAGGTGTGAGGATTGCTTGAGCTGAGGAGTTTGATCCCAGATCAGCCTGGGCAACATAGGCAGACCTAAATGAACAAAACAAACAAAAGCAGATTCCTGAGTCTCGGCGTAGGCCAGGGCTTACTCAGTCAATCAATATGTCTGAGATTGAGGATTAGAATCTGGAAAACAGTATATAAAAATACCACGTCTTCCTTTTCCAAACATAACATCTTATAGATACAAGGTGCACTGAAAGATAGAAAGTGGCTGGGGAATGGGACTGGAGGGATAGTTCAGTGGTTAAGGCTCTAGTTTCCCCTTGCCAAGCTGACCCAAGCAGCACATAGGGATGGAGGGGACTGATGGGACAATACATTGGCTGGGTTGAATAGGATAGACAGGTAATGCAAAGCTACTATCTAGAAATTTTTTAAATGACCACCCAGCAGGGCGTAGTAGGGTACGCCTTTAATCCCAGCACTTGGGAGGCAGAGGAGGATTGCCATGAGTTTGTGAGTTCAAGGTCACCCTGAGACTACATGGTGAATTCCAGGTCAGCCTGGGCTAGAGCGAGACTCTACCTTGAAAAAAACAAAACAAAAAAAGGGGGTTGGGGCTGGAGAGATGGCTTGGGGTTAAGGTGCATGCCTGTGAAGCCTAAAGATCCAGGTCCCATGTAAGCCAGATGCACATGGTGGCACATGCATCTGGCTTCGTTTGCAGTAGCTAGAGACCCTGGCATGCCCATTCTCTCTCTCTCTCTCTCTCTGTGTGTGTCTCTAATAAATAAATAATAAAATATTGTTTTAAAAAGGAATTGTTTAAGAAAAGAAAAGAAAATAAAATTAAAGAGCACCCTGATTTCTGTGAGAATGAATGGCTTCATCATCAGAAAAGAAAAAGAAGCAGTTTGGGGTTTTTTTTGTTTGTTTGTTTTTGTTTTGGGGTTTTTGTTGTTGTTGTTGTTGTTGTTGGTTTTTCAAGGTAAGGTCTCACTCTAGCTCAGGCTGACCTGGACCTGGAATTCACTATGCAGTCTCAGGGTGGCCTCGAATTTACACAATCCCTCTATCTGTACCTCCTGAGTGCTGGGATTAAAGGCGTGAGCCACCACGCCTGGTAAAAGAAGCAGTTTTTTCCAGAACTGTGGAATTTAGAATTTAGGAGCACAAATTATTTCTTTGTCTCTTACTACTGACATTTATAAATTTGAAAGAAAGATCAGAGACATGACAGGTGGCCCAGAGGATGGTTTGTTTTAGTGAATTTGAATTTATGATCTTAGTGCTGATGTCATTAAAATAATGGACTTTTAGTTTGGGGTGGGAGGCATTAAAAAAAAAAAAAAACTGAGAACTAGCTGGGCATGGTGGCCCATTCTGATGATCCCAGCATTCAAGAAGCTAAAGCAGATGCACTGGTAAGAGGTCCAGGCCAGCCTTGGGGAGACCTTTTTGTTGTTGTTGTTTTTGGTTTTTGGTTTTTTCTTTTTCTTATTTAAAAAAATTTATTTATTTATTCATTCATTCATTCATTCATTCATTTATTTGAGAACAACAGACAGAGAGAGAGAGAGGCAGAGAGAGGGAGAGAATGGACACGCCAGGACCTCTAGCTGCTGCATGCATCCCCTTGCGTATCTGGCTTATGTGGGTCCTGGGGAATCAAACCGGATCCTTTGGCTTTGCAGGCAAACGCCTTAACCACTAAGTCATCTCTCCAGCCCATGGTTTTTGTTTTTTCAAGGTAGGGTCTCTCACTCTCGCCCAGGCTGTCCTAGAACTCACCCTGGAGTCCCAGTCTGCCTCAAACTCCTACTTCTGCCTCCTCCCAAGTGCTGGGATTAAAGGCATGCACTACTTGGTTGAAACCTTTTTTTTTTTTTTTTTTTTTAAGAAAAGAAAAGAGCCAGACGTAGTGGCACATGCCTTTAATCCCAGCATTCGGGTGGCAGAAATAGGAGGATCACCGTGAGTTCAAGGCCACTCAGAGACTACCTAGTGAATTCCAGGTCAGCCTGGGCTAGTGTGAAACCCTACCTTGAAAAACCAAAATAAAATAAAATAAAATAAAATAAAATAAATAAAAATATAAAGTTAGGGCTGGAGAAATGGCTTAGTGGTTAAGCTGTTTGCCTGCGAAACCAAAGGATCCCAGTTCAATTCTCCAGGACCCACGTAAGCCAGATGCACGAGGGGCACATGCATCTGGAGTTCCTTTGCAGTGGCTAAAGTGCCCATTCTCTCTCTCTCTCTCTCTCTCTCTGCCTCTCTTCTATCTCTCTCTGCTTGCAAATAAATAAAAAAATTATATATATAAAGTTAAAAAATAAAAATTATTAGAAAGAAAAAAATAACTCAGGAGTTTAGTACTTCAATAATCATTTCTTTTTTTTTAAGATTTATTTTTATTTTTATCTATTTATTTATTAGAGACAGAGAGAGGGAAAGAGAGAGAGAGAGTGAGTGAGAATGGGCGCGCCAGGGCCTCTAGCCACTGCAAACGAACTCCAGACACGTGCGCCCCCTTGTGCATCTGGCTTACATGGGACCTGGAGAATTGAACCGGGATCCTTAGCCTTCGCAGGCAAATGCCTTAACCGCTAAGCCATCTCTCCAGCCCAATAATCATTTCTTTGGGAAGCTTGGAAAGACAATGAGTAGGCAAAGGGAGAAAACAGCTAGCTAACCTGTGGGTTTAGCCACCCTGGTGGACGACAGGCATAAAGAGGAAAAGACAAAGTGAGGTGCTGGAGGACTCTCACGAGAGACCAGTTGGGAAGAGGCCAGCAGCAATACTAGGGCCTTGGGTATCAACGTGCAAACACCCAGGGCAGAGGTAACAAGCCAAGCAAACTTGGGATTATAACGTCAGGTGGGAAACACGCTCACCACCTTGTGGGATGGGACCCCAAACTGACATTGAGCTTGAAAGAATCTATATCCTGTTCTAAGAGGTAAGGGAGAGAGACTATTTCTGAAAGTATCTCCTCTAAATATGTCCTATGATCATGGCATTTAGAAGACAGAAACAAACTTTAGGTTATTCGGAATTTCTGGTCGTTGGTATCTTGGATTTTGACGCACTGTTGTTCAAACAGCTTCTTTTCCTTAGGGTTCCAGCCCCATGGGGACAGTGAACATTCACACTACTTTTGGGTTTGTTTCTTGTTAATGAGAATGTACTTTGTATGGCCACATCATGTGTTGGTACCATCATTTGCCTCCTTCCTGTCCCCATTCCACTGAGGGCCCTCATCAGTGGGGTTGCTGGTATTCCCCATGGGGTTGTGGGTTAGGAGTGTTACCAGTCAGTTATTGGGTTGCGGGGTGGGGGGCAATGTCACTAGATATTCCCTCCCACCCTGTGGCTCTTACAATCATTCTACCTCCCTCTTCTTCAAAATTCCCTGAGCCTTAGTGGGTGGTTTTTTTTTTTTTTTTTTTTGGTTTTGCAAGTTAGGGTCTCACTCTGGTCCAGGCTGACCTGGAAAAATAGTCTCAGGGTGGCCTGAGCCTTAGACCTCCTACCTACCTCTGTGCTGTTTTAAGTCTACGCCCGGCTTTGGGTGTGTTTTAAGTCTACTTCGGTGATGAGCTCTTGGGAACCTCTGGATTTCTGCTTTGGGTATGTGTTGGGCATCTTCAGCGTGTGCCTCCTTCACCCTGGCACTGATTGTCAGGCTCATCATGGAAGCAGCACCCATTTTTCTTTTATTTTTTTTTTTGGTTTTTCATGGTAGAGTGTCAGTCTGGCCCAGGCTGTCCTGGAATTCACTACGTAGTCTCAGGGTGGCCTCGAACTCACTGGGATCCTCCTACCTCTGCCTCCCGAGTGTGCTGGGACTAAAGACATGTGCCACTATGTCCAGTGGAAGCAGCACTCTTGCTCATCTTCCCACTTCCTCTGTGGTTTCACCTGGATGCTGACTGAAGTGTGAGGCGTGGTTTATCTCTTCAGGTCTTGCTACGTGCTCAGGAGCTGAAGTGTGGTTAGGAGGCTGCCATCTTGACTATTTATTTTTTGTGTGTGTGTGTGTGTGTGTGTGTGTGCACATGTTAACTGTTGAGCCATCTCCCCCACTCCTAATTTTTGTTGTTGTTGTTTTTCGAGGTAAGGTCTCACTCTAGCCCAGGCTGACCTGGATTCACTATGTAGTCTCAGACTGGCCTTGAACTTATAGCGATCCTCTTACTTCTGCCTCCCGAGTGCTGGGATTAAAGGCGCGTGCCATCATGCCCAGCCCAATTTTTTTTTAAGAAAGGGACTCTTTCTGATTTACTTATTTTTATTTATTTATTAGAGACAGATAGAAGGAGAGAGAGAGAGAGTGAGAATGGGTACACCAGGGCCTCTAGCCACTGCAAATGAACCCCAAATGCATGTGCCACCATGTGCATCTGGCTTATGTGGGACCTGGAGAATCGAACCTGGGTCCTGAGGTGCTAAGCCATCTCTCCAGCCCTTTTTCTTTTCTTTTCTTTTCTTTTCTTTTCTTTTCTTTTCTTTTCTTTTTTCTTTTGAGACAGGATCTCATGTAGCTCAGGCTGGCCTCAAACCTGATATATAGCCAAGGGTGACCTTGAACTCCTGAAACCTTTGCCTGTACATCCCCTATGCTAGGATTTCTAGACATGTACCACCATATCTGGCTTAGCTTTTACCACCTTCCTCTTTAATCTCCTCCTCCTCATCTTCCTCTTCTTCCTCCTCCTCCTTTTCCTCATCATTTTCTTTTTAGATTAAAATAATTATTATTTATTTGCACATGTGTATGGGATATACCAGGCTCTCTTCCCACTGCAATCAAAGCCTATCCGTGGGTGGAGACATGGCTTAACCATTAAGGCATTTACCATAGAAGCCAAAGGAGCCATGTTCCATTCCCCAGTATTCACATAAAGCCAGATGTATAAGGTGGCGTATGCATCTGGAGTTCATTTGAAGTGGCTTGAGGCCCTGGCACATCCATTCTCTCTCTGACTGCCTCTTTCTCTGTCTCTGTTTCTGTCTCTCTCTAGTAAATAAATGAATAAAATATATATTTTAAAAAGAACAGCCAAGCATGGTGGCACACGCCTTTAATCCCAGCACTTGGGAGGCTCGCCCGGAGTTCAAGGCCACCCTGAGACTACATAGTTAATTCCAGGTCAGCCTGGGCCACAGTGAGACCATACCTCGAAAAAAAAAAAACAAGCAACAAAACAAAACAAAATGAGTCTGGTTTTATGCATGTAAGTGTGAATGCTTAGCTGTGTTTGGTGGCAAAGACCCGTAATCCCAGCATTTGGGAGGTAGAGGCAGAAGGATCAGGAGTTCAAAGTCAGCCTCAGTTACATAGCAAGTTCAAGGCTAGCCTGGGCTTTGTGAGAACCTATCTCAAAACTTGAAAAGGCTGGGCGTGGTGGCGCACGCCTTTAATCCCAGCACTCGGGAGGCAGAGGTAGGAGGATCACTGAGAGTTCAAGGCCACCCTGAGACTACATAGTTAATTCCAGGTCAGCCTGGACCAGAGTGAGACCCTACCTTGCAAAACCAAAAAAAAAAAAAAAAAAAAAAACTCGAAAAGAAGGATTTGGGGATGTGGCTCAGTGGTTAAAGGTACTTACCTGCAAAGCCTGCTGGCTTACATTCAATTCGTCAGCAACCCAAATAAAGCTGGACGGAGATATATATGTATGAGAGAGAGAGAAATAGGCACGCCAGGACCTCTAGCCACTGCAAATGAACTACAGACACATGTGTCTGTACATTTGGCTAACATGAGTTCTGAGGAATTGAACCTGGGTCCTTAGGCTTTGCAGGCAAGCACCTTAATTGCTAAACTATCTCTCCACCCTCCCCCCTTTTAAAGATAGCTTTCTGTTCTTTTTTTCTTTTTCTTTTTTGGTTTTTCAAGGTGGACTTTTGCTGTAACCCAGGTTGACACATTGATGTAGGGTTTCCCTATAAACTGTGGCTCGAAAGAAGCACAAGTGTTGCAGTTACCTTCTTGTTGCTGGCATAAAGTACCCAACCGAAAGCAGCTTGTGGGAGGAAAGGTGGTTATTTCTGGCTCAGCGTCTCAAGGGGAATCTGCATGATGACAGGCGGAAGATGGTAGAGCGGAGGCTGGACATCACTTCCTTGCCAAGCAGGTAGGTGAACTCTAGCAAAAGGGAGCTGGCTATTACAGCACCCGTGAGCCTGCCCTCAACAACACACCTCCTCCAGCAAGGCTCCACCTCCCCAATTGCCATCAGCTGGACACCAAGCATTCAAAACACATGAGTTTATTGGGGACATCTGCTTTAAACCACTATACCAACAGATCTAATCCCCCACAATCCTTCTTTTCCCTTTTCTTTTCTTTTCTTTTCTTTTCTTTTCTTTTCTTTTCTTTTCTTTTCTTTCACTCCTCTCTTCTTTTCCTTTCTCTTTTTTTTTTTTTTTTTTAAAGACAGGATCTTGCTATGCTGGCATAGAACTTATTATGTAGACCAGACTGGCTCAATCTTATATTAATCCTCTTTTTTTTTTTTTTTTTTTTTGAGATAGGGTTTTGCTTTAGCCCTGGCTGACCTGGAATTCACTCTTTCATCTCAGGGTTGTCTGGAACTCATGGCAATCCTCCTACCTCTGCCTCCTGAGTGCTGGGATTAAAGGCGTGCACCACCATACCTTGCTTGTCCTCTTTTAAAAAAAAATTATTTATTTGTAAGTAGAGAGAGATATAGAGAAGAGATTCAGACAGAGCAAATGGGCATGGCAGGTCCTCTGGCTGCCACAAACAGACTCCAGATGTATGCATCACTTTGTGCATCCAGTTTTATGAGGGTACTAGGAAACTGAACCTGGGTCATTAGGCTTTGCAGGCAAGTACCTTAACCACTGAGCCACCTCTTCAGCCCCTGTATTGATCCTCTTGCCTCAGTCTCCCGCATGTTGGGATTATAGATACGTGCTGCTACCCAATCTCATTCTCTTTCTTCTTCCCCCTCCCTATTTTGTGATAGGGTCTCATGTAGCCCAGGCTGGCCTCAAACTCACTATGTAGCCAAGGATGGCTTTCAAGTCCTGATCCTCCTGTCTCTGTTTCCTGAGTGTTGGGAATTTCACACATGTACCATCACACTCAGATTTCCACAGCATGCTTTTTTTAAAAGTGTTTTTATTTGTATTTATTTTTTTGAGAGAGAGAGAAAGAGGCAGGTAGAGAGAGAGAGGGAGAGAGAGAAAGAGAGAGGAGGGGAGAGAGAATGGATGTGCCAGGGCCTCCAGCCACTGCAAAAAAAAACTTCAGATGCATGTGCCACCATGTGCATCCAGCTTTACCATGGGTACTGGGGAATGGAACCTGGGTCCTCAGGCTTCACAGGCAAGCACCTTAACTGCTAAGCCATCTCTCCAGCCCTCCATAGAGTTCCTGTAAGGTACTCTTCCTTTCTCTCTGTATGAGCATGTGTTTGAACCGTTTCCTCAGCAGGTCTTGTTCCTCTTGTAATTGGGGGGAGGTGGGGGGTATGTAGGAAAGAAGGACCGTCGTCACTGAGCATCATAAGCCGTCTTCCCGAAGTAAGTCACCAGTTCTCACAGGATACACGTGCCCCAGATGGAGAAGACATCTGGACCACCCTGCCCAGAACAACGGAGATCATAAGCAATAGTTTTCCTAAGCCGTGCTCAGCAGAAATGAAAGAAGGTTGCTGTTGGACTTGAGTGAGCCCTGTCGAGTGACCCCTGTCGCGTTTGTTCTTTTTTTTTTTCCTCCCTTTATGGTGTACCCTTATCCTTGTTTGCTTTTGATAGGTACGGGGGTCACAAGTTCCGTTCCGTTCCTTTCTGTTATACCTAATGGCAAAAGGAAATTGCTCTTGAGACTGAAATCTATCCCTTAATATTAAAACACTGAAAACGAAAGAGGACAGGTGTCCTGTAGAGGAAATGGAAGTTACCTCTATGTTTCACACACACTGCGTTCCTTTCTTCTTCCCCTTCCTTATTCTTTTGCTTTCTGTCTGTCTGTCTCCCTCCCCCTTTCTTCTCTCCTTCTTTCTTTCTTTTTTCTTTTTAATTTTTATTTTTTTGGTTTTTCAAGGTAGAGTTTCACTCTAGCCCTGCCTGACCTGGAATTCACTATGTAGTCTCAGGGTGGCCTTGAACTCATGGTGATCCTACCTCTGCCTCCTGAGTGCTGGGATTAAAGGTGTGCGCCAGCACACACGGCATTTTTCTTTTCTTTCTTTCTTTCTTTCTTTCTTTCTTTCTTTCTTTCTTTCTTTCTTCCTTTCTTTCTTCTTTTTTTCCTTTTTGATAGGCTCTTAATACATAGTTGTGTTTTTTTTTTATTATTATTCAGGGTAGGGTCTCACTGTAGTCTAGGCTGACCTGGAATTCACTATGTAGTCTCAGGGTGGCCTTGAACTCACATCAATCCTCCTACCTCTGCTTCCTGAGTGCTGGGATCGAAGGCGTGCGCCACCACACCCAGCTCGATACATAGTTTTAACTGGCCTGGAATTCACTACATAAACCAGGTTGTTCTTGAAGTGTGTGCTGGGATTATAAGTGTTTGCTATTTTTATTAAGTGTTTTTAACATTTAATACATTATTCCTGTTTGAGTGTAGGTGGATCATGCTCCTCATCCCAACATTCTGTAGCTGAGGCAGGAGGATTGTCATGAGTTTGAGATCAGCATAGGCTAATGATGAGGCCAGTGGTGGTGCACAGCGACTCGGGCTTCTTCTTCTTCTCTTCTTTTTTTTTTCGAGGTAGGGTCTCACTCTAGCCCAGGCTGAGTTGGAATTCGCTATGTAGTCTCAGCGTGGCCTCGAACTCATGACCATCCTCCTACCTCTGCCTCCCAAATGCTGGGGTTAAAGGTGTGCGCCACCACACCTGGCGTGACTCATGCTCCTGATCTCAGAACTTGGAAGGCTGAGATAGGAGGGGCGTCCTGGGAGTTCAAGGTCAGTGTGGGCTAGATAGTGAGTTCCAGGTCAGCGTGGGTTGGACTAGAATGAGACCCTGCCTCAAAACAATAAAAAGAAAGGAATATTTTTTTTGCTGACTTGTACTATGAATTATTATTTTCTAAAATATTTTATTATTTTTATTTATTTCTTTGAGAGAGAGAAAGACACAGGGGAGAGAGAGAGAGAGAGAATGGGTACCCCAGGGCCTCCAGCCACTGCAAATGAACTCTAGATACATGTGCCATCTTGTGCATCTGGCTTACGAGGGTCCTGGGGAAATCAAACAAAAGTTCTTTGGCTTTGCAGGCAAGTGCCTTAACCACTAAGCCATCTCTCTAGCCCCATTATTATTATTATTATTATTATTATTATTACTATTATTATTATTATTTTATCAAGGTAGGGTCTTGCTCTAGCCCAGACTGACCTGGAATTCATTATGTAGTCCCAGGCTGGCTTTGAACTCACAGCAATTCTACCTCTGCCTTCTGAGTGCTGGGATTAAAGGCGTGAGACACCACGCCTGGCTTTGTACTATTAATTCTTTTTTTTTTTTTTTTCGAGGTAGGGTCTCACTCTGGCCCATGCTAACCTGGAATTAACTATGTAGTCTCAGGGAGGCTTCAAACTCATGGCAATCCTCCTAATTCTGCCTCCCAAGTGCTGGGATTAAAGGTGTGCTCCATCACGCCTGGCACTATTAATTCTTTTTCAATTAATTAATTGTTTTTAGGCCCAAGCCAGCCTTGAATTCAATACATAGCTGAAGATGATCTTGAACTTCTGATCCTCCTGCCTCTACCACATTCAGTCTTATTAGGTGCTGGGGATTGAACCCAGGACTTTGTGCATGATAGGCAGGCACTCTGCCCACGGAACTCCATCCCCAGTTCAGTGATTTTGTTTAATAATCAACTCCTTTCAGTACAATATCCTCCCGAGAGATGACATTCAAACTTTCCTGTTTGGCTCTAGTTAGGAGGATAAGAAAGAAGGAAGACGAAAAAGAATTTAAACATTTATTGACAGCTTCCATAAATAAAGACAATATACCATGACCATAATCCCCTTCTACCACATCCCTTTCCCCCTACCAACACCCCTCCACTAAATCCTTCTTCTTTCCAACTAGACTCTTCTATTTTGATGTCATCATTTAGAAGATAAAATTTTAAATATTTTATTTATTCATTTATTTGAGAGAGAGAGAAAGATACAGAAATAGGCAGGTATAGAGACAGAGCACCAGGGCCTCCAGCCACTGCAAACGAACTCCAGATGCATGTGCCCCCTTGTGCATCTGGCTTACGTGGGTCCTGGAGAATCGAACCTTGATCCGGGGTCCTTAGGCTTCATAGGCAAGCATCTAACCGCTAAGCCATCTCTCCAGCCCTAGAAGATAAAATTTTAAAAGACATGAGCTGAAGGCTTAGGCAAGAGGTGGAAAGTTCTAGACCAACCTTGACGATAAAATGAGTTTCAGGTCATCATGAGCTACAAAATGAGATCCTGTCTCAAAACATAAACAAGAACAAACAAACAAAACAAAAAACAACCAAGGTAGAGCCCTTGCCTGACATGCATGAAGCCCTGGATTCAATCCTTACTACAAAAAAAAAAAAAAGGAGTGAAAAGAGGTCTGGTGATGTAGTTTGTAGTTCAGTGGTAGAACATGCACAATTCCCAATACCACCAAAAAATCAAATAATAACAATAATAGTGGTAATAATTTTAAATATTTTATTTATTTACAAGCAGAGGGACAGACAGAGAGAATAGGTGTGTCAGGGCCTCTAGCCACTGCAAACAAACTCCAGACGCATGGGCCATTTTGTGCATTTGGTTTTATGTGGGTCCTGGGGAATTGAACCCGGGTCATTAGACTTTGAAGGCAAGTGCCTTAACTGCTAAGCCATGTCTCTAGCCCTGTTTTTGTTGTTGTTGTTGTTGTTGTTAAATACAGAGTCTTATTCTGTAGTCCAGCTCAGTCAGGAACTTGCTATGTAGCCAGGATAGACTAGAACTTGTCAACAGTCTTCCTGCCTCAGCCTCCCAAGGGCTGGGAATATACAGGCATGAGCCACCACATCCAATTAGTCATAATTAATAATATTTGAAAGGCTTTATGAAAGCATCACTGTCTGTAGTGTGAAGTCACGTATTATAGATAACTCTAAATTCATGCTGTTTTTCTTGGAGCCTTATCTACACCTTTCAGCATTATCACAGTCGTTAACTTATTCCTCAAGCACTGAGTGAGTCCTCTAGGCTGACACTGTGTCAGTGAGAATGAAAAGCTGAATGAAGGCCTGAAGAGATGGCTTAGCAGTTAAGTGCTTGCCTGTAAAACCCAAGGACCCCAGTTTGAGACTCGATTCCCCAGGACCCACGTAAGCCAGATGCACAAAGTGGCGCATGCATCTGGAGTTCGTTTGCAGTGGCTGGAGGCCCTGGCGTGCCCATTCTCTCTCAGTCTGTCTGCCTCTTTCTCTCTGTGTGTGTCTGTCACTAATAAATAAATAAAAAGAAATTTTTAAAAAAGAAAAAGAAAAACAACAACAACAAAAGCTGAATGAGATGTGATGGCTCGTGGGTGCCCCTCAGATCTCACAGTCTTGGGCAGTGAATGGACATGATATTGATGAGCTGGACTGTCTGCTGAGTCTTGCTCTGTATTTGTAACTGACATTCAGCGGATGGATTGCCTCTTCATCCAGAAAACAGAGCGAGGAATGGAGAGACAGCAACCGGGGCTTGAACAGGTGACATGGTGCATCCTCTGGCCATACTTGTGATGCCCACAGGCCTCAGTTTCTTCCTTTGACTCTCTGGATCGTAGTAGCACCTATCTCACAGCGCTGTTATAAGAATTGTGTTGAGATAAGGCGTGAAGCGCTTGGCTTCTGGAAAGCACTTGGGAAATGTTAGCTGTTGTTATTGCCACTGATACGACTATCTCTTGAGTATTTGGGGAAACATTTCCATATCTGAGATTATTGGCACGTCTGTCATTGTGAGGACAGCATGTTGGAAGGAAGACAGAACGTTTTCGCTTTTGCATCAGGAAGTCTGACATCACGGAGTCGCTGAGTGGTGCTGATGTGGCGGTTTGGGTAGCAGCCATTCTTCAGAGATGGCAAACAGGCCGGGCGTGGTGGGCAAACAGGCTATACATATTGTCATTGTCATAATTTGTGGGTTCCATATTTGCAGATTCTTTTTTAAAAAATTTATTTATTTGAAAGCCGGGCGTGGTTCCATATTTCCCAGCCCTCGGGAGGCAGAGGTAGGAGATCGAGGCCACCCTGAGACTACATTTAATTTTTAGAAATGAGACCCTACCTCGAAAACCAAAAAAAAAAAAAAAAAAAAAAAAAAATTATTTATTTGAGAAATGGAGAGAGAGGGAGAGAGAAACAGAGAGAGAGAGAAAGAGAATGGATGCACCAGGGCCTCCAGCCACTGCAAACGAACTCCAGATGCACGCACCATTTTGTGCATCTAGCTTACATAGGTACTGGAGAATCAAACCTGGGTCCTTTGGCTTTGCAGGTAAGCTCCTTAACAACTAAGCCAATCTCTTCAGCCCTTGTTTTGTTTTTTGATTTTTTTTTTTTTTGAGGTAGGGTCTCACTCTAGCCCAGGCTGACCTGGAATTCACTAGGTAGTCTCAAGGTGGCCTTGAACTCATGGCACTCCTACCTCAGCCTCCTGAGCGCTGGGATTAAAGGCATGCTGGTTTTCCACTGGCTGGAATTATATGTTTAAAAACACTTTTTGGGGGGTGGGGGTTGAGGTAGGGTCTCACTTTAGCTCAGGCTGACCTGGAATTCACTATGTAGTCTCAGGGTGGCCTCAAACTCATGGCAATCCTACCTCTACCTCTCAAGTGCTGGAATTAAAGGCGTGCACCACCACGCCCTGCTTATTTTTATTTGTAAGTAGAGAGAGACAGAAAAAGAGAGGAGAGAATGGGCATGCTAGGGCTTCCGGCCACTGCAAATGCACTCCAGACGCATGTGCCACTTTGTGCATCTGGCTTTATGTGGGTCCTGGGGAGCAGAACCTGGGCCAGCAGGTTTTGCAATCAAGCACCTTTAAGCACTTAGCCTTCTCTCCAGCCCTGTATTCTACCTTCTTTAAGAACATCTTTTGCCACTGCACATGAGCCTGGCCTCTGAACAGCCTCATATGGGCCCTGGGGAATTAAATCCAAGCTAACAGGTTTTTCAAACAGAGCCTTTGACCATTGAGCCACCTCTCCAGCCTTTTTATGTTTTATTTTTAAAAAAATTATTTATTTATTTGAGAGAGAAAGAGGCAGAGAGAGAGAGAGAGAAAGAGAGGCAGAGAATGGGTGTGCTAGGGCCTCCGGCCACTGCAAACGAACTCCAGATGCATGTACCCCCTTGTGCATCTGGTTTCTGTGGGTCCTGGAGAGTCGAACAAGGATCTTTTGGCTTTGCAGGCAAATGCCTTAACCACTAAGCCACCTCTCCAGCCCTTTTTATGTTTTCTTTTTGGTGATTTTATTGCCTGAAACAGTGCCCAATCATAAAAGAGAAGTGCTGTCTAGCATGCCCTGGTGCAGGAAGGCTGGGGTGTGCTCTGCAGGGAAATTCATATCTTAGCACGGTTTTAGCCAGGCCCATGTTGTAGTAGTTGGTTTTGGCTGGGTGTTCAATGTCATGAATCAATGCTATGTATGAAGCAAAGTGTCTCTCCAGAAACAAATGTACAAGGCTGTTGAAAATGTTGTCTTGGGATTTGTAAAGAAACTTACAACGTTGCCTTGTTGATTGTTGAGTAAACATCTTCCTCAGAACTTCAAAGCCAGCTTCAGCTGCATAGCAAATTTAAGGTCAGCCTGAGCTACATGAGATCCTTTTCAAAACTAAACAAAACAAACAAACCACAAAACAGGGCTGGAAAGATGGTTGAGTGGTTAAGGTTAAGGCACTTGCCTGCAAAGCCAAAGGACCCAGATTCAAGTCCCCAGGCCCCACGTAAGGCAGATGCATAAGGTGGTGCATGCATCTGGAGTTTGTTTGCAGTGGCTGGATGCCCTGATGCACCCGTTTTCTCTTTCTCTACCTCTTTCTCTCTCTCCAATAAATAAAAATAAAATATATATTTAAAAAGACAGAACAAAAAGAATCTTAACCATATATTTCTGCTAGCACGAGCAGCTCAGTATTTACCCACTCACTTTGTGATAAGTTTATAGGACACAATCCCAATGAAAACCAGTGTTAACTAAGAATGTCTGTGTATCCATCACTTTCTCGTTGCTGTGAAAAAAATACCTGGCAAGAAGCTACTTAAGGGCTGGAGAGATGGCTTAGTGGTTAAGGTGCTTGCCTGAAAAGCCAAAGGACCTCGGTTCAATTCCCCAGGACCCATGTAAGCCAGATGCCCAAGGTGGAGCATGCATCTGGAGTTCGTTTGCAGTGGCTGGAAGCACTGGCACACCCATTCTCTCTGTCCCTCTCTCTCTTTCTGTCTCTGCCTCTTTTCCTTTCTCAAATAAATAAATAAAAATAAAAAATATTTTTAAAAAGAAGCCACTTAAGGGAAGAATGGTTTGTTTGGCTTATAGTTTGAGTCACCGTGGCAGGAAAGGAATGGCAGTAGGTGTGTTAGGCAGTTGATCACATTGTGTCTGCAGTCAGAAAGCAGAGAGGTTTGAACCCCAGGCCTCCTGCATGCTGGGCAAGTGCTTTTCTACTGAGCTTTCTCTCTCCCTAGCCCTCTTTTATTTTAACTCACTGAGACTCACTGAGTTGCCCAGGCTGGCCATGAATTTGTAATCCTCCTACTTCAGCCTCTGGAGTAGGAGTAGCTAGGATTATAGGCCTGCATCACCAGGTCTGAAAAGACAATGGCATCAAGAAAAACGACAGTGGCCAGGCTCTGGAACTAGATGCATAGGTTTGGACTTGACCTCTGTCATTGAACTATCTGACTGACATTGGGCAATTTCCTGAATTATGTATGAATGAGAGAGAGAGAGAACGGGTATGCCAGGGCCTCTAACCACTGCAAACAAACTCCAGATGCATCCGGCTTTACGTGGGTCCTGGGGAATCAAACCCGGCTCCTTAGGCTCTGCAGGCAAGCACCTTATCTGTTGAGCTATCTCTCCAACCCCTGACCGACTTTTGAAACCTTCCTTGTCCTCAGGTACAGGGTCCACTCATTCATTCACCACACATGGAATGTGTTCTATGTTTTAACAAATTGGTAAAACATAGAGTTGGGAGGTTATATATAGGCTAAGCATCCCTAATTTAAAGTCTTTGTCTAAGATCAAGTGTAAAAGTCAGAAATCACATGCCTTTAATCCTAGCACTTTCCCGAGGCAGAAGTAGAAAGAGCCTTGTGAGGTTAGGGCCAGCACAGGACTGCAGAATACGTCCCAGTTCAGCCTGGCTGGAGTGAGATCCTGCCTTGAAAACCAAACCAAACCAAACAAAAAATTCAGAAATCCCAAATTCTAAAACGTGGATTTGGAGACATAGTTCTGGTGGTAGAATGTTTGTCTAGCATGCATTAAATCCTAACTTTGATTCCCCCAGTACTCCACTTTTAAAAATAACCCAGGCATGGTGGTGAATCTAGCACTCAGGATGTGGAAGAAAGAGGATCAAAAGTTCAAGATCATTTGTCATAGGGGTTTGAGGCTAGCCTGGGTTACATGAAACCCTGTCTCAAAAAAAAAATTAAATAAAAAAAAAATCCCAAGACTTCCTGAGTGTTCACATAACATCACAGTGATAAAGTCACCTGACTTTGATGACCTCAAGTGACAAATCAGAATTAAAATGCAGGTACAGGGCTGGAGAGATGGCTCAGCAGTTAAGGTGCTTGCTTGCCAAGCCTAACTGGGGTTTGATTCCTCAGTACCCATGTAAAGCCAGATATTCAAAGTAACATATGTATCTGAAATTCATTTGCAGTAGCTAGAGGCTCTGGCATGCCCATTTTCTCTCTCTGACTCTCTCTGCTTGTAAACAAATGAATTAAAATTTTTAAAAATGCAGTTTACACTATAAAGTTTTTTTTTTTCAATGCTTGAATTTAGGGTCTCACATACTACATAATTTCTCCACCATTGAGTTAAATCCCTAGAACTTCTTTTATTTAGATAGAGTCTTGGAGCACTTGGGAGGCAGAAGTAGGAGGATCACTGTGAGTTCAAGGCCAGCCTGGGACTACAGAGTAAATTCCAGATCAGCCTGAGCTAGAGTGAGACTTGAGACTCTTATCTTGAAAAAAAAAAAAAAAGATAGAGTCTTGCTGAGCCGCCCAGGGTACTGCCTCAAACTCCTGAGTAGCTTGGTTTTTTTTTTTTGGCTTTTCAAGGTAGGGTCTCACTTTAGCCAAAGGTGACCTGGAATTCACTATATAGTCTCAAGATGGCCTCAAACTCAAGCGATCCTCCAACCTCTGCCTCCCGGGTGCTCTGGTTAAAGGCGTAAGCCACCACGCCCAACCTGGGTAGCTTGGATTACAAGCACCAGACCTAGCCAGGTGTGCTAAAAATATAGTATTGAAAATGCCCTCGGGCTATGTGTCCACCGTGCATATGAAATATAAATAAACTTCATGTTTAGACTTGGGTCCTATTCCTAAGATATCTCATTACGTATATGCAAATGGTCCCAAATCTGAAACACTTCTGGTCTCAGGCATGTCAGATAAGAGATATTCAACATGCATAGATACTGAAAAATTTCCTTGGCACATACTCCAAGGAAGCTACTGTCAACAATGGGATATGGTTCTTATGTTTTGCTTTGTCCAGGGAGCCAGTGGGAGTGACCGTGGTGGAGGAAGGGAGGCAGTCAGACCACTATGTGGGTAAAGGAAGCCTAGCTCTGAGCCAGGAGGTGGCATCCTTGGGGGGCAGGGCACCAGGAATTCTGTGCAGGAGTGACTACACTGTCTAAGGAGCCTGGAGGGTCCTTGGTCTTGGATTGAAGGTTAAATGGAGACCTCCAAAGACCACAGTAACATTACCATTCCCATCACCTAAAACACATACATATAGAGGGCCATGTGCCAGATGCTGCCCGCCAGATGTCTGAACTATCTAATGGAAAATGAAATTGTGGCATTGATTCTTGCTGGCTGTGGGAGCAGGAGGGGGGAAAATGATCTGAGAGGAACACCTAGGAGCTTCAGAAATGTTGGTAATATTTTATTTTATTTCATTTTGTTTGATTTTTGGTTTTTCAAGGTAGGGTCTCACTCTAGCCCAGGCTGACCTGAAATTCACTATGAAGTCTCAGGGTGGCCTTGAACTCATGGTGATTCACCTACCTTTGCCTCCCGATTTTTTTGTTGTAATTTTTATGTATTTATTTGCAAAGAGAGAGAGAGAGTGAGGGTATGGGTGCACCAGAGCTTCTGGACTCTGCAAATGAACTCCAGATGCATGGGTCACTTTGTGCATCTGGCTTTATGTGGGTACTCGGCAATCAAACCTGGGTTCTTAGGTTTTGCTGGCAAGCGCCTTAACCACTAAGCCAGCTCTCCAGCCCTTCTTTCTTAATATACATTGTTTTTTAAAGATTTATTATTTATTTACGTATTTATTAGAGAGAAGAAGGAGGAGAGAGATAGATAGAGCGAGAGAGTGAGAATAGGTGCACCAGGGCCTCTAGCCACTGCAAACGAACTCCAGATGCATCCACTAAGCCATCTCTCCAGCCCTACATTGTTTTATTTATTTTTAAATTTTTTGTTTTTCTATTTTTTTTAATTTATTTTTTTATTTTCAACTTCCTTAATTGTAGACAAAATCCCATGGTACTTCCCTCCCTCCCCCCACTTTCTCCTTTGAAACTCCACCCTCCATCATATCCCCTCCCCCGCTTAATAAGTCTCTCTTTTAATTTTTTTAAAGATTTTATCTTATTTATTTATTTATTTATTAGAGACAGAGAGAGACAGAGAGAAAGAGTGAGAATGGGCACGCCAGGGCCTCTAGCCACTGCAAATGAACTCCAGATGTATGCACCTCCTGTGCATCTGGCTTACGTGGGACCTGGAGAATCGAATCGGGGTCCTTAGGCTTCACAGGCACGCACCTTAACCACTAAGCCATCTCTCCAGCCCTCTTTTTTTTTTTTTTTTGGTTTTGCGAGGTAGGGTCTCACTCTGGTCCAGGCTGACCTGGAATTAACTATGTAGTCTCAGGGTGGCCTCGAACTCTCCGCGATCCTCCTACCTCTGCCTCCCGAGTGCTGGGATTAAAGGCGTGCGCCACCACGCCCGGCCCCTCTCCAGCCCTCTTTTAATTTTGATGTCATCATCCTACATTGGTTTTTGTTTCAACATTATTCTATTGACAACATGCATATGTCAATACACACACACACACACACACACACACACACACACATATAATTTTTTTTTTGAGACAGGGTCTCTTGGAGCCCAGATTGGCCTCAAACTCCCTTTGTAGTGAAGCCTGGCTTTAAACTCCTAATCTTCCTGCCCCCACCAAGTACAGGGATTATAGGAGAGTGTCACCATGCCCAGCTTTATGTGGTGCTGTAGATCAGGTTGACCTAAAAAAAAAATGCAGTGATCTTCCTGAGTTGTTCTACCTGCCGGAACTATCTGTCTTATCATCTGACACCATTTCTGGCTTACTTTTTTCTTTTTCCTTTTAAAGATTTACTAAAACTGCTACTACCTACAATCCTTGCCTTGATCAGATTGTGTGTGTGTGTGTGTGTGTGTGTGTATTACTGGCCGTCAAACCCAGGGCCTCAAGCATGTTAAATTACTCCCACCCCAACCTAAAAAATTCTGATAGCTCAAATAAGTGAAAACATTAAGTCAGGCAAAAGAATTACTACAGCTGGGCATGGTGCCATGTCCAGCACTCAGGAGGCAGAGGTAGGAGGATTGCTGTGAGTTCAAGGGCACCCTGAGACTACATAGTGAATTCCAGGTCAGGAAGACCCTACCTTGAAAAACCAAAAAATAAAAAATAAGAAAAGAATTACTACCATATAGAGAATAAAATGTTGTCCATCCTTGGTGAGCACTTTGGCCCATGCCCTACGGTTTTGTCCACTTATATTTACAGTCAAAGAATAAATTATTTAGATAGCATCTTCCATCGGAAGACATTTCAATGATCTGCAAAGCTGAGTGCAAGTTAACTGTCCGGTGGGGTGGGGGGATGAGTCATTCCCTTTGTTTAGTTCAGTGGTGTAGTATTTAGATTAATGTCTAAGTTTGGATTTCACCTGACAGAAAGCAAAGAGCCAGGTCACCCAACTGCATATGGTCTCCCTGGAGTCTAGCAGAAGGCATGTGGGGAGTAGGACCTGAGTCATTAGTTGGTGATTAATGTTTGTGGAAAGTAATATTTCTACCATTTTATGGATGAAGCAACTGAGGCACCAAGAGGTTAAGTGTCTCGCCCTTGATCCCAATGCTGTTTAATAGACTCAGGAAAATTCAGTGCTCTTGTTGGGTGCCTGTGATTTTACACCTGATTCTACCCAGTGCTGTCCATGTGGCGGGTGTGGTTCTTGCACTTCCTTACCCACAGGCAGAGGGTTAGAACTAAAACAAGGGGATGTGGGTTGACAAGCCCTGTCTAGGGGAAGGAAGCGATTGAGGTTTAGCTCGGATAGCAGAGGTGACGGGGGAGGCTAGCATTCCCGTCCCCCTGTCCCTGTGGGCCTGACCCTCTTAGACTGGCTGCCTCTTTGCTGATCCTGAAGACTTGTGTCCATGAGGATTCAATCAGCCTCGGGCTGGCTGGCTGGGATGGTGGGGGGAGGGTGGGGGCCGAGAGGACTGTCAGTCTAAGGAGCTGCAAGTCCTCAGGGTCTTGAACTTTATCAGGTTTGAATGTGTGATTGGGAAAGTAAAGAACAGAGAAGTGACAGCACTCAGTAAATCAAACAGACAGAAGATCAGGCCTGTCAAAAGACCAGAGGAAAACAGGCTCTGGGCCCAACCAGGCCAAAAGCCTTCAAGGAGGGAGGGAGAAAGGACTTAAGCTTCCTCCAGACTTTGCTTTGTGGAAAACACATCTCTTTCCCTGTCATTCTACCAGGAATCTTTGTTAGGTTCCACAGATTTAAAAAAAAAATATATATATATATTTTATTTATTTTTTTGTCATTTTTTAAAAAGGTTTATTTTTATTTATTTATTTACTTATTTATTGGTTTTTTGAGGTAGGGTCTCACTAGCCCAGGCTGACCTGGAATTCACTCTGTATTCTCAGGCTGGCTTCAAACTCACGATGATTCTCCTATCTCTGGCTCCCGAGTGCTGGGATTAAAGGCGTGTGCCACCACACCCAGCTTCATTTATTTATTTATTAGACAGACAGAGAGAGAGAGAAACAGAGATACAGAGTGAGTGAGTGAGAATGGGCACGCCAGGGCCTCCAGCCACTGCAGACATGTGCCACCATGTGCATCTGGCTTATGTGGGACCTGGAAAACCGAACCTGGGTCCTTAGGCTTTGTAGGCATGTGCCTTAACCACTAAGCTATCTCTCCAGCCCAGATTTTTTTTTTTTTTAATTAAGAATTGGTGGAGCCGGGCGTGGTGGCGCACGCCTTTAATCCCAGCACTTGGGAGGCAGAGGTAGGAGGATCACTATGAGTTCAAGGCCACCCTGAGACTACATAGTGAATTCCAGGTCAGCCTGGACCACAGTGAGACCCTACCTTGAAAAACAAAAAAAAAAAAAAAAAAAGAATTGGTAGTTACTGTGGTTTGGGTCTTGCTTTAGAAGACAAGAGTGGAAGGAGGAAGGAGAATAAGAAAGAAAAGATGGAAAATGTCTAGAGTGGTCTAGATTTTTTTCCCCTATCAATGTCTTCCTGTGGTTGAGGGTGTGACCCAGTGGTGAAGTGCTTGCCTAGCATGCCTGAAACCCTGGGCTCCATTCCCAGTGCTGCAATCAGTCAATCAATCAATAAATATATAAATAAATAAGAGAAGTAAAGAAAAATCTACATACTTAAATCGGCACACATCTCCTGCCACTACTAAATTGAAAGCATAACAGAAGTGTAAAGTTACACGGCCAGGTTAATTAAATTTGTTCTTTTATCCCCCTAATATCTAACACCAGCTGCCAAGGTTTCTCTCCTTAATAGTTGTCTGTTAATTCCCTCCTATCTGTCTCCAGAAAGGACTTGGCAGGGAAGCTGCTGTGGAGAGGACTTTTGAGATTGCTATCTCTGTCTCACAGAAGATGTTGGAGTCTGCTGCTGGCATTTGTAAGGGGACGAGCAGGGAATGTTTCCTCTTCAAAGGGACCAAAAACAAGTAAAGGACCTATGTTTGTCTCACCCCTCACCCTCTTCCCTACCATAATGCAATAAATAAAGCCCTGGCTGTTGCCACACAGAAAAGGCTTGGAGCAGGTCCCAAAGTCAGATAGATGCACTTTCCTGGGAATTCATTTAGCTCAGGGGACAGCTAGGTCCCCCCCTCTCTCTCACACACACACACAATGATATTTGATATAGTATATATGCAAATCCCCTAGTGATAATGATTCTCAGCACTCACTGTATTCCAGGCACTCTTGAAAATTCACATGTAAAGCCGAGGGTGGTGGCGCATTCCTTTAATCCCAGCCCTCGGAAGGCAGAGGTAGGAGGATCACTGTGAGTTCAAGGCCACCCTGAGACTGGTCAGTTTAGGCTAGAGCAAAACCCTACCTCAAAAAAAAACCCCTCCCCCAAAAAACATCACATGTAAGACACACTAATTCACATCCAAGACATTTTTCAGCCTATGCAACAATCCCATAAGGACAGCAGGCCCTTCCTTCCTTTCTACCTTCTTCTCTTCTTTCCTCTCCCTCCTTCCATCCCTCCCCGTTCTTTCTTTAGATTTGAAAAAAAAATTATTTTATTTATTTATTTGAGAGACAAAGAAGCAGATAGATATATAGAGAGAAAATGGGTGCGCCAGGGCCTCTAGCCCTGCACACAAACTCCAGACGCATGCACCACCTTGTACATCTGGTTTATGTGGGCCTTGGGGAATGGAACCTGGATCCTTAGATATCGCAGGCAAGCGCCTTAACCACTAAGCAATCTCTCCAGCTCATCTTTCTAGATTTTTTTTTTTTTAAGTTTTTCGAGGTAGGGTCTCACTCTGGTCCAGGCTGACTTGGAATTAGCTATGTAGTCTCAGGGAGGCCTTGAACTTATGGCGATCCTCCTACCTCTGCCTCCCGAGTGCTGGGATTAAAGACGTGCGCCACCATGCCCAGCCCATCTTTCTAGATTTTTAAAGACCAGGTCTCACTCTGTAGCTCAGGCTACTTTTGAACTCACAGCAATACTCCTGCCTCAGCCTGCTAAGTGCTAGGATTACAGGAGTCAGTCAACACACTCCATTGGGAAGTAATTTTATTATCCCTGCTTTTTTTTTTTTTTTTTTTTTTTTAAGATGAGAAAGCAGGGATAGAGAAGTTAGGCAACTTGATGGCAGAGCAGATGGTATCAGTATCGAACCCAAGGATGCTGTCCCACAACCCTGTGCTGGCCTATGTGGCTCTAGAAATTCCCTCAATGGATAAGCTAAGCTACTTCCATCTTTTCTTTTTTTAAAAAAGTTTTTTTTTAAATTTATTTATGAGAGAGAGAAAGAGAAGGAGGGAGAGAATGGGCACACCAGTGCGTCTAGCCATTGCAAACAAACTCCAGATGCATGAGCCACCATGTGCATCTGGCCTATGTGGGTACTGGGAATTGAACCTGGATCCTTGGGTTTCATAGGCAAGCGCCTTAACTGCTGAGTCATTGCTCCAGCCCTCATCTTTTCAAATACACTGCAAAGCTAGGACGAGGACTGGAACCTGAGCTCTTTTCTAGACAAAGAGGGAGAAAAAATCCAGAAAAATAAGACCTAGTCATCTCTTTCCATTAGAAGCTGTCTGTGGTACTTTGCCTAACCAACTTTACAGAGGTGCCCACCTCCTAGACTGTAAACACTTCAATACTAAATTCAATACTAAGAGCTGCCTTTTCTACTTTTTTTTTCTTGTGCAGGGCGTGCATGGGACTGGTGTGTCCTGCCAGTGACAGGAAGCTGGTGGAGACTCTATGGTGGTAGATAGCCCTGGGTCCTAATTCTCTGCATATTTGTAACATAGCTGAATGGCAAGGTCATATTTCTGAGTGCTGAATGGAGTAGCGTATTTTCTTGGGTTGGGGCACTTCCCCTCCCTTCATGGACTCAAGAATGGCATTGGCAGCTTAGCGAAGATGCCAAAGCCCATTTTCTCCATGTTTATGCTGCTCTTTAGAGATCCTTCCCTGCCTTCTCCAAAAAGAAAAGAAAAAGAAAGAAAACAAGACTCGCAACAAATGCTAGTCAACAGGGAAGAAGGTCTCTGAGCTGAGGGTGGTGGGGACAGGGCTCCCGGGCCCTGAATTCCCATGACCTGCACGCACCCAAGTGACATGCAAGAGGGGATTACAATCCTTTCTAGAAAGGATTCACTTTCTTCTGATACCCTAATTTTCCCCTATTTTGGAAGCAGGGTTAGGTAGGGGGTGAGTGGGTAAGGCTAGATAAGGTGGATGGTTTAGGGTTCTTATTGAGGAAAGTTGGGGGGGCGTGGGAAGAGGTGTCTTTGACTTCCTGCCTCAACTTGAGGTGACAGACAGATCTTAGATGGTCATTTGGAACTGAGGCTGTTGCTTCCAACATCTACCAAGAGAGAAGACTGGGGAAAGTAGAAAAATGAGAAGTACCCCCCCCACACACACACAGCTGGGAACACACACACACACACACACACACACACACACACACACACACCAGCCCGCTAGCCTAGAGGTAGAAAACATCAAAAGCATTCATTTCTGACTCCTCAGGCCCACTTCTGGGTTCCTAATAAGGGAAGTGGATGTTCCTCGCCTCACCCTTGGGTGAGAGGGAAGCTATGGCATCAAGAGCATGAACCACACCCGGCAGGCTGCTCTACTCTAGGCTTTAAGTAGCAGCGTGCCAGTAGTAATTAATAATGATACTCAGGGCTGGAGAGATGGCTTAGCAGTTAAGGCACTTGCCTGCAAAGCCAAAGGACCCACGTAAGCCAGATGCACAAGGGGGCATATGAGTCTGGAGTTGCCACCACTGGAGGCCTTGGCTCACCCATTCACTCTCTCTATTTGCCTATTTCTCCCAAATAAAATAAATAAATAAATAAATAAATAAAAAATAAATAAAAACAAATAGTCATACTCAGTATAGCACTTCATTACCAAACCAACCTGGGGACAAGGCTGAATGGTTGAACCTATGCCCCCTGCCTTGGCCGGTCCACACCCTCCCTAAGGACTTCCCAAGACTTCCAGGGAGTTGTGGGGTCCCTCTCTTGTGCCTCAGCAGAACCCCCTACATAGAGGGGTGGGTAGGTAGGAGGTGGTTTGTCTCTGTTTTTATTACTTAGGAAATAATCAAAGTGGGGTAGGGTGTGGTTGGTGAAAGCTGCCTGTAATCCTGACAGTTGGGAGGCTGAAGCAAGAAGACCAAAAGTTCGAGGTTAGCCTGGGCGACACAATGAGATCTTTAACTCAAAGACGAGGGAAAAAATATCAAAATGGAACCGTATGTATTTTAGGCCCTACTGACCTGAATTGTTTGGGGGCAAAGTGCAGCCAAGGACGTTTTCAGGACTCCCAGCTCTGACCTGGAGCTCAGTTCCCCTATTCCCAGATCCTAGGTCCCTCCCAAGGCTTGACACCCCTACATTTCCGAGGTCAGGGCCACAGATCGCGCTGGGCCTGGGCGGGATCTGTCGCGGAGGCTGGGTGTCCGGGCGCAAGCAGGCCTGGGGAGAGCGAGGCCGGCGCCGGCCTGGAATTTCTTTATCGGGATTTGCAAGCCACCAGCTTGTCCCTCGCTGCTTTAAGCGGTCCCAGAAAGACACCTTTCGATCTTTTGTCTTGGCCCTTAATAGCTAAATTTATTTGGTTTAAAGCGGCCCGTGGGAGACGCGGGGAGGGGAGGAAAAAAAAATCTTTCGTCGGTCATTGGGTGGCCCAAGATAACGAGATTTAAGAGAGAAGAAGAAAGATTAAAAAAAAAAAAAAAAAAAGGTTAATGGATGAGGGTGGGCCGCAGGCGCCCAGCGTGGGGCTTTTACAGCAACCCCCCTCCCAGGCCGCCCCCTTATCGGCCCTCACTTACCCGGCGCGGACCAGGCGCATTAAGTCCCGTAAACAGCGCGCGGGGAGGAATGGCACCGCGGTGACCTCTCCTGCCCGCCGCCCGCCGCGAGCCCACCTTCCGCGCCTTGCTGGCGGCGGGCCGGGCCCGGGCAGGGTCGGAGGGTCCCCGCGCACCCCAGCCCTGTCCCAGACGTCCCGGGTCCGGCTCCGAGAGCTGCGCTGCTGTTCCACGGAGAAACGGGGACAGGGGCATGCACGCAAAAAGACTTGGGGGTGACCTTTGAGCTACTGTCACCACCTGACACTCTAGAACAGTTTTTTTGGTGTTTTTTTTTTTCCTTTTGGGGAAATTAAAAAAATAAAAAGAAGAGAAGGAGGAGGGAAGGAAAAGGAAGGGAGAAAGAACAGTTAAAAAGGAAAGGGAAGTGAGGAAGAAGAAAAGAGGAGAAAGGGGGAAGGATGGAAAGAGGAAAGAAAAGAAAAGAGAAGGGAGGGAGGAAAGAAGGAAGAAAAACGGGAGGGAGGGAGGAAGGGAGGGGAAAAAAGGAAATTGCATGTCACTACATACAATCCCTTGCACTGGATTGACTGATGCTGAGTTGGGGAGGGGGGGACAAGACGCTGCGGGAATGAGGGCACCAAGGTGATTCGTGTCCTTGGATGCAAGAGTAGTCCCCAGTGCCGAAATAAATATAAGTCAGAAGGCCCCATATACATATGTTTATTCCCCCGCCCCGTCTGTCTTTTCTGAGTGCTAGGGGATGGAATCGAACCCCAGGCCTCGCACATGCTAGACAAGTGCTCTACCACGGAGCTGCCACCCTAGCCTTCTGTTTGAAGAATCTAAAGTTAAAACTATATTTTAAGCCAGAAATTGTATTCACCCTCCCCATTGCTGAACTGTCGCCGGAGCAGGCAGCTTTGTGAAGTGACAGAGTTTGTGGGAAATAAAAAGTATGCGGGAGGAATAAAAGGTGTATGGTTAGCCTCTTCCGCGGAAGCAGCGTGTCCCAGTGTCCCCCCCCCTCAAAAAAATCCATTCCTTTTAGGCAACAAAGCCCCCTCCCCCTGCCCAATTGGCTGCTGTGTTCTGGCTGGATTCGAAACGCGAATCGCGGTGGGGCTTAGTCCAAATAAATCAGCTCTGGGGACAGGCCGCGCCCCGGAGCCAGCTTCTTCCAGGGTGGGGAAGACAGCGCCCTCCGCAGGGGCGTGCTCCTAGGGCCCTAACAGTCTTGAGAGAACTGATTTCGTTCCAGATTAGCGAAGCCCCCATTGGGAAGACGGGAAGGGTAAAAGAAAAGGAAATTTAAAAGAAAGAAAAACAAACAAAAGAAAGAAAAACACCAGGGCGGGGCGGTGTGTGTGTGGGGGGGGGGTAAGAGCTTATCTGTTCCCCTGCAGCAAGGTGGGGGGCCTTCTCCGTTTCTTGTGCTTTTCGCTAGTTTTGAGGTTCATCTCTTCTCTGAGCACCCCGGATTCCAGGCCAGCTGGAGCGGGGAGGAAGCATGGGCGCCCTGGGCCTGGGTAGGTGGAGGGTGGCTTTGAAAATGAGCCTGGGCAGCGGGGAGGAGTGTGTGTGTGTGTGGGGGGGGGTGTCCGCAGCCACCAAGTTTTCGCGTCGCAAAAGGACACATTGGAAAGGCCTGGCAGCAAGGTTTTTCTGTCTTGATCAACCATACAGGTTAAATAGTTTTTGCTTTATTTATTTATTACATTAATTGACATGAAAAAATATATATTTCTCTATCCTATCCCCCCATTCGGTTGGAAAATCACGCCTTTTAATTTTCTTATAAAAGGTGCAATTCGTGGCAAGGAACAGGGATCTATTTTGCTCCTTTGAAGTGGGGAGCAGTATTAAAGTGACGGGAGATTTGGAGGGTGAAATGCTGGGTCCCTTCTCGAGCCCTTAGAGCCCGCACGATGTCACCTGGCAGTGGCCTGTCGTTCCAGGCCGCTCACCTCTGTCCCCGGGGCTGGCGCCGGGTCAGCCCGTTCAGGCAACCCAGCTACGGGAAAGGCAGGTCCGTGGGAGTGAGCTTTTGTCCCCGGAAATCCACACAGATGTGTTTTCTTTATATTTGCAAAAATAAAGAAAACATACAAGGCAGGAATCAAGCTCGCACTGGGGCTCGATCTCTTCAGGACTCAAGCTTGAAGGATATATTCATTGCCAAGACGCTCCCATTTATTATTGTTGTTATTTCAGCACACGTGAACACGTTGTTTTAAATCTCTTTTAATGGTAAAACTGAGAAATATTATTTTGAAACCATTCCCAAAGGAAATCCTATGTCCAGTATATTAACATAATTGCTTACAAAAGAACTTTTACAGAACTCAGTCCACTTAAAAAATTTCTGGGGGGGAGGGGGACTGAAGAGATGGCTAGCAGTTAAGGCACTTGGCTGCAAAGCCAAAGGACCCAGGTTCGATTCCCCAGGACCCACATAAGCCAGCTGCATAAGGTGGTGCATGTGTCTGGGGTTCGTTTGCAGTGGCTGGAGGCCCTGGCGCACCCATTCTTTCTCTTTCTCTCTTTATCTGCCTGTCTCTGGGATAAATAAAAATAAAATATTTAATTAAAAAATGATTGGCACTCACTGGAAGTCATGGCAGGAATTGGGCCGGCCCACGCAGGTCTCTTCTGGGAGTCGCATTCGATCGAATTCAGGTTAAAATTTAAAGCCTCTGGGTCCTGCTCCAGTCTTTCCATTCCAGAGTTTTCTACCGGAGAAACGGCCACAACCGAAGCCGTGAGCCGCTGCAGTGGTTGGGGGAGGCCAAGGGGAATGTAATAAAAGTGACTAGATTGGACAAGAACGGTTTATGGACCTTCTCAGTAGCAATTTAAAATTCAGAAGTATTTAGTAGCAATTCACAACGAAGAATGAAAAAAAAAAAGAAAGAAAGTAAAAGGAAAATTCTGGCCAACTTCCTGGATTCTGCGCCCTCTCCCCCGCACCGCCCAGCCCTCTCCCACCTCCTCCTTCCCGGGGTTCCACAGGTTCACAGCTCACCCCGGCTTCCAAGGAAACATCCCTTTCCGCCACGAGATCTCACAATCTCTCCAAATCGTATTTTACAACGCACCTCCCTAATCCACCCCTGTTCAGCTCCGCTCGGACCCCAACCCCCTCTTCCCAACAAAAATAAATACCAAACCAAAATGACAAAAATGAACAAACAAACAATAAAACAAAACAGAAACCCCATATCTTTCAGGAAGACTGACCTTTAGAAAAATCGCTGACTTCGATTTACCTGGGGGACGTGTCAGAATCCATTTCCACAAGACAGCGCCTCCTGCCCCTAGTCCTTACTGATATTCCCTCTGTCTCCGCAGCCTTCTGGGGTCCTGTCTGTCGTCGGAAGAAATTCTTTATTCTTTTTTTTTTTTTTTTTTTGAACCAAAAGGAGCGAGAGACATATATCACGGCTCCTGCCCTCGAGGAGACGCGCGCCGCTGACAGATCTGCGCTGATAACCCCGCGATGTTCATTTCCAGTCCCTTGGCCCGCTAAGGACCGTATCAGTTTGTACACAGTTGTGATAACCGTTTGGAGGGAACGACGTGTGTGTGTGTCTGTGTGTGTGTGTGTGCGTGTGTTGGGTGTGGGGGAGCAATATTTCGCTCTGGGTCCAGGGAAGGTATGCTCCTTTCCCCCTCCTCCTCTTCCTCCCCTCCTTTCCAACCTGTTATCTTTGACTTACCTGAAGTCCAGTGCAAACTCGACAAGAAAACTTAAGATCGAGTGTCCCTGGACATGGCTCTATGGAAGCCCTTTTCCATCCAAGTGGCCGTCCTGGGTACCACATGGGCCTAACCTTTCCACCTTTCCGCGGACGACGAACAGCCCCCCCCCACACACACACCCACACCCCGAGTTTAAAAGTTTCCGAAGATGAGCTGAGCTGGGGCATGTCTTCCTGAAACTCTACAAAACTTCCCAGGAAGTTAAAAGTATCTATTTTCAGGAGCAAGGGAGAGGTAAGGGAGTGGGCATATGCAGGCTCCCTTCCCCAGATATTTGGGAGCAATAAAAATACGGGCTTGGGGGAGGGGGGATAAAATCGGTCACACACAAACTGAAAAAAAAAAAAAAAGTTCCTTTAATATGGTGGCAAGAAGCCTGGAGGGCCAGCTAGGCTAGGAACAACATTTCCCTGACACTTTAGGGGCGCGCTGACCTAGGAGCTGGGGCGTCCCTCCCTTCAAGGCTGCTGCGGCGCGGGGCTGTCAACTGCTAACTGCTCTGGAGCCAAGGCTCCCCCCTTCCTCCTCCTCCTGTGTGTGTGTGTGTGTGTGTGTGTGTGTGTGTGTGTGTGTGTGTTACTGGGGAACTGAGGGGCTCCGCGGCTAGATGGGTGTGGATCTCCAGCCAGGTCGGGCATGCTGTCGCCTCCCGCCCCTCCCCCAACGTCCCTAACTGGACGCTCCCCACCCCCCGGGTGGACTCGTCCCCCATTCCTGGTGTGTATGTGGGGTGGGGTGCCCCGGTGCTAGTCGCTCAGCCCACGCCCCGCAGGCTTCTTGGAGGATCTCACTATGGGCCAGGGCGGCGCGCTCCCCTCCCCTCCCCATCCCCCCTCGCCGTCCCCTCCCCACCCTCTTTTCTCTCCTCCCCCCCAGATCCCTCCTCCTCCTCCTCTTCCTCCTCCTCGTCCTCCTCCACCTCCTCTTCACCTCCGCGCCCAGCTGCTCGTCCAGCACACAGTTCCGACCCACAATCCTGGCACCCTTCGGCGAGCGCTGTTTGTTTAGGGCTCGGCGAGTCCAATCAGGAGCGCAGGCTGCAGTTTTCCGGCAGAGCGGTGAGAGGCGCCTCCTCTCTCCTTTTTATTCTCCAGCCGCGCTGCGCCGCGCAGACCCGGGACTCGCGCTCTCCTGCCCGCGCCCTCGGCCTCTCTGCGCGCCCCGGGAACGCCTGCCCGCTGCCGCCGCAAGCTTCTCCACGCGCAGCGCTCGCCTGAGGTTCGGCCGCTTCTTCCTCCTCTTTCTCCCTCTCTCTTCTCCTCCCTTCCACCCCCTATCGAGTCGTGGGCCCCTCGGCCTCTCCGGTTTTCCGATCCCTCCCCAGGCCGCGATCGCCTCCAAGCGTGCCATCTTTCCTCCCCTCCCGGAGGACGGCTGCAACTCGCAGGTTCCACGAACTCCGTGGACCAACTTCTGATGGCTTTTTTTTTTTTCCTGCCCTTCTTCTCTTCCCCCCTTCTCTCCCGAGTGCTTATCTGCGCTCAGCCTTATCTCCCGAGTTATCTCTGCGCCAAGGGGCGGGAGCGCCCGGTAGTCAGGCGGGCAGAGAAACTTCTTTCTTGCTATCTTGCCTTCGGTCTGTGTGTGGGCATTAATTTTAGTGTGGTTATCTCCGAAGGGCCGAAGCGATTGAGGGTTGTGGGTGGGGGGGTGGGGGTGGGGAGCGGTGAGCAGCCCAGAGGAGGCCGACTCGGCTGCGCTTTCTCTTCCCCACCGCCTCCAAGTCTCCCTGTCATTCTTCCCGCTTTCCCCTTTGGGGTGGCCTCACCACCCACCCCCTCCACTCCAGAGCTTTCCCCTCCTTTTCTGTTTTCTGCTCCACCCTGCTACGTCCGATTCCCGACCGATCTGGCCTTTCCGTGGTTGGGGATGACCGTAGGGGGTGGGCCGGGCTGGCCCAGCCGGCCGGAGTGCAGACGCTGGTGGCTGCAGACGCGGGCTGTGTCCAAGGTGTGCGGTCCTTGGGGACGCGGGTGGGTGGGGTGGGCGTGAAGCTTGTGCGCCACGGGCTCTCCGCGCCACTCCAAGTGGGGAAGATCCCAGACTGCCATCTCCGATCTGTCAAATCCACTTTCTCAGGGTTTGAGTGGCTTTCCTCAGGGTCTAGTCATCGCGGTCCTTGGAAGCTCTGGGAAAAGGCGGCGGTTTCGATTTCGGGGACAGGTTGCCTTAGCTAAACTATTTTCAAGAGGGAGACCTTCCCACCCAAGGCATCCCCGGGAGAAGGGCATCTATAGAGAGGCAGGTTGCGACCGCATCCCAAGCACAGCTACTTAAATTCTTGTGTGTGGCTGTAGTCCGGCGGGTAACCACTCTAGGACCGGAGGGAAACCTCTGCCAGTTTCGCGGTCTCTCTTGGGATCTGGTGCTTGCGCGGAGAGAAAGAGAGAGAGAGAGAGAGAGAGAGAGAGAGAGAGAGAGAGAGAGGATGTTTTGGATGGAGGGGTGGGGAGAGGTTGGGCTTGGGTGCGCGCGGGGACCTGAGTCGTGCGGGTGACCAGGAGGATTGCCCTGGTCCTTGAGGACCCTGCGCAGGTTTCGATCTCGGTTCCCTACGGCCCCTGGGCAGAAGCAGAGTCTCAGTGGAATGTAGTGAGCTGGAAGAGGGTGTGAAAGGAAGGTGGAGTACAAGATTATGCTTTTGGTAAATCCTGTTCCTGTGTCTGTTCCCTGTCCTGTCTTGCCCCCCCCCCAACCCCATCTCAGGAGCTTGAAGTCAAATTGGAGAGGCGCCTGGACAGTGGATGGCCTTGACTGACGGCGGCTGGTGCCTGCCAAAGCGGTTCGGGGCCTCGGCTGTGGACGCCGGCGATTCCGGGGCCTTCCCAGTTCGAGAGCCTTCCTCGCCGTCTTCCCCCATCTCTTCTTCGTCCTCCTCCTCTTGCTCCCGGGGCGGGGACCGCGGTCCCTGTGGTTCCAACCATCACTGCAGGACTCCACAGCTCGACCCCGAGGCGGTGGCGGGACCTCCGGCCCGTTCGCTGCTGCTCAGTTCTTACGCGTCGCATCCTTTCGGTGCTGCGCACGGACCTTCGGCTCCCGGGGTCGCTGGCCCCGGGAGCGCCCTGTCCAGTTGGGAGGACCTGTTGCTCTTTACTGACCTCGACCAGGCCGCCACCGCCAGCAAACTGCTGTGGTCCAGCCGGGGAGCCAAGCTGAGTCCCTTCGCCCCGGAGCAGCCCGAGGAGATGTACCAGACCCTCGCCGCCCTGTCCAGCCAGGGGCCGGCCGCTTACGACGGCTCGCCCGGTGGCTTTGTGCACTCGGCGGCGGCTGCGGCTGCGGCCGCGGCGGCTGCCAGCTCCCCGGTCTACGTGCCTACCACCCGCGTGGGTTCCATGCTGCCCGGTCTGCCGTACCTGCAAGGGGCGGGTAGCGGGCCCGGGAACCACGCGGGCGCTCCGGCCACGCACCCAGGCTGGCCCCAGGCCTCGGCTGACAGTCCCCCGTACGGCAGCGGTGGAGGCGGCGCTGCGGGCGGCGGGGCGGCGGGACCCGGTGGTGCCACTTCGGCCTCCGCGCACGCCTCCGCCCGCTTCCCCTACTCGCCCAGTCCGCCCGTGGCCAACGGCGTCTCCGCCGCGGCGCGGGACCCCGGAGGTTATGCCGGGGCTGGAGGCGCGGGCGCTGGGGGCAGTGTGAGCGCCGGAGGCGGAGGCCTGGCCACCATGGGCGGCCGAGAGCATCACCAGTATAGCTCGCTGTCTGCTGCCAGGCCGCTCAACGGGACGTACCACCATCATCACCATCACCACCCCAGTCCTTACTCGCCCTACATGGGGGCGCCCCTGACACCCGCCTGGCCCGCGGGACCCTTCGAGACCCCGGTGCTGCACAGCCTACAGAGCCGCGCCGGAGCCCCGCTCCCCGTGCCAAGGGGTCCCAGCGCTGGTAAGAACCGCTCACTTGGGAGCAAAAGTGGAAAGGCGGTGGGGAGGGCCTGGAACAGCTATTGGTCTTAGGACTCAGGCTTTTTTTGTTGTTGTTGTTTTGTTTTTCCTGTCCTGGGGCCCACTGGTCGTCTTGGCCCTGACTTGAAATAGGCAGGCTGGTTGCTGGTGATCCGAGAGTGACCAAGCTCAGGGTGTGGGTTCTCTGGGGCCGCTGTCTCACTGTCTGTCCAGGAACGGAGTAAATTGCCTAATTAATAAATCAGGGCCTTGGAGAAAGGGTCAGGCTGGTTTTTCATGAAGTGTGAGAGAGGGTGGGCGACTTGGGAAACGGGGGGGGGGACTTTGACTCCGCATGCGTCCTGGTTGGAGGAACTGTTAGGTGGTGGTGGTGGTGCCCTAGGTTGAGAATGTTGGGAACTTGACTAGAAGACGCACATAGGCGTAGGCAGCCTCATCTTAGATGAGTCTCCAAGGGCGAGGAGTCGTTTGCGGTGCCCTGGGCAAGCGTATTTCAAGGGGACATTAAGGGACCTGACATCTAGGGATCCAGTTGGCATTAGGGTCCTTTCAAACCAGAGGAGTGGAAAGATGAGAAAATCCCTAGATTGGTTCAGCTTGTGACTTTATCCTGAGGGACGGCTGGTGGACAGATCTTTAGGCTTGACACCAACTAGGCTGGAGTCACTTGGAGGTCAGTCTGGGACCCAGGGAGTCTGGAGCTGGGCACCTATTTTTCCATCCAGCTCTGTTTCAGGTCTCACTATATACCCTCCTTTCCAGGGGACTCTTTGAGGCTAAAGTGGGAGAAGAAGAAGGTCTTCAAAGACTTGGAAAGCCCTCATTTGGAAAGGTGTTTGGTTTTGCGTTAGCAGGATGGGTGCCACCGGGGCTTGTTTTCCTATTTCAGCTGCGGTGTCCAGAATCCTTAGAGCAATCACCAGTCTCTCCAAGATATTTCACCTGACTGACAATTTTCCTTGTACGGGGAAACTGAACTTTTGTTTGTTTGAGGAGAGATGAGACTGTGGAATCATAGAGGTCCAATTTGTCCTTCCTGTGTGACTTTGGGGCCCAAGTCTGGACTTCTGAAAGCCCCAAATGCTCTCTTTAGAGTCTTCTTAGCTAATGTCCTGAAGAGTTAGCTTAAATGGGAGCAGCGAATGCCTTGTGTTCAGAAAACCTACTGGAGGTGCCAGTATCCTGAAAGCCAGGGAATTGGTTTTAACAGCTCCTTACCGGCAACACTAGGAGAGAGGGCAGCTGTTTTAAGTCCTTCCTTTCCAAGGGTTTCAAGACTGGATTCTTGACCATCTGTCTTCTTCCTTTTGCAACAATGGTCCTGGGTAGCACCTCTGCCATCTGTGTCTAGAATCGGTCTAGAATAGGGCCCTGTTGGGTTGCGTTGTCATACAACAGACGTCTGCTAACCCTTCCTACCACATAGGAACCCATGTTTGCTTCCCAAGCGTGGCGACTGGGAGAGTAGCACACAGGAACGGGGTGGTGGTTGGAGTGTGGAGCTTTATGTAAGTTAGGGAGTTGGAAGGGAATCACCAAGGCTATGTTGTATGTGGAGTGAGTGGGATGCATGTAGCTGTGACTTTTAAAAAAAAATTAAATGTTTTTATTTATCTGGGAAAGTGAGAGACTGATAGAGGCAGACAGAAAAAGAGTGGCCTCTTGCCACTGTAAATGAACTGCAGACACACGTGCCACTTTGTGCATCGGGCTTTATGCGGCTACTTGGGATTCGAACCCAGGCCATCATGCTTTACAAGCAAGCGCCGTTAATCACTGAGCCATTTCTCCAGCCCCAGCTATGCCTTTAAGAAAATATTTTTATTTATTTGCAAAGAGAGAGAGAGAGAGAGACAGACACAGAGAGAGAGAAAGAATAGGTAAGCCAGGTCCTCTTGCTACTGCAAAAGACGTCCATATACACGCACCACTTTGTGCATATGCTATTACTTGGGTACTGGAGAACTGAACCCAGGCCCTCAAGCTTGGCAAGCAAAGGCCTTTCACCACTGATCATCTCCTCAGCCCTCTGCCTGTTTCTCCAGCGTGATCTCCAGAGGCCTTTCTGTAGGCTCGCAGCTTGTCACATGACTGAGACAGAACCATGGCTAGATGTTGACACCGACCTACCTGTTCAGTGTGAGAGGTCCTTTTCAAAGGGTGATGCGGTTAGTTGCCGGTGCCCTAGAAGTTTCTTTTTATTTTGAACTTAGCATATTTTTTTTTCCACTCAAATTTTCACCTTCTGGACATGACACTGCAATGTTAGAAAAAAATCTATTGTATACTCAGACCATGTGAAGGGATTGGAGACCATAGAAAGAGGAAGCAAAAGCCAAGCCAGTCTTTGGGGTGAAAGGACGTCTCTAACTTTGTCCACATAGGTGCTCTCGTGCCTTTCAATTTCCTTTCCCTTGATTTTTAATTTGGTTCATTTTTAAAATTAATTTTTTTAAATTTTTTAATTTTTTATTTTTATTTTTTGGTTTTTCGAGGTAGGGTCTCACTCTAGCCCAGGCTGACCTGGAATTCACTATGTAGTCTCTGAGTGGCCTTGAATTCATGGTGAATCTCCTTCCTCTGCCTCCCGAGTGCTGGGATTAAAGGCGTGCGTCACCACGCCTGGCTTTATTTTATTTTATTTTTATTGACAACTTCCATCATTGTAGACAGAAACTGCACTCTCCATCATATCCCCTCCCTTGGTTTGGTTTTTTGAGATGGGCTCTCCTTATGTAACACTGGCTGGTCTCAAACTTGTAGCATTTCTATCTCTGTGATTTTTTTTGTGTGTGTCATTTTTGACCAGGGCTGTGCTTAATCAACCTGTCATATAGATACTTCTAGAAGCTTACTTACTACAGCTTTCTCAGACAGGTGAGGATAGATGAAGGAGTGTGGCTGTCACACTGAGAAAGTGTTGGGGTTCTTCTCATAGTCCCTCATTTCTTGGCCTTGGCCTTCTGCTCTCCTAAATACCCCCAGAACTGTGTTCTAGTCCTTGGGTCTTGGGACCATACTCAATGGAATCTTGTCACTTTAAGGAACACACCAAGGAGCCACTTAGGACAGAAATGCAGCTGATTCTGTAATTTTTAAAAACATTTTTATTTATTTGCAAGAGAGAGAGAGACAGACACACAGAGAGAGAAAGAATAGGTAAGCCAGGTCCTCTTGCTACTGCAAAAGACGTCCATATACACGCACCACTTTGTGCATATGCTATTACGTGGGTACTGGAGAACTGAACCCAGGCCCTCAAGCTTGGCAAGCAAAGGCCTTTCACCACTGATCATCTCCTCAGCCCTCTGCCTGTTTCTCCAGCGTGATCTCCAGAGGCCTTTCTGTAGGCTCGCAGCTTGTCACATGACTGAGACAGAACCATGGCTAGATGTTGACACCGACCTACCTGTTCAGTGTGAGAGGTCCTTTTCAAAGGGTGATGCGGTTAGTTGCTGGTGCCCTAGAGGTTTCTTTTTATTTTGAACTTAGCATATTTTTTTTTTCCACTCAAATTTTCACCTTCTGGACATGACACTGCAATGTTAGAAAAAAATCTATTGTATACTCAGACCATGTGAAGGGATTGGAGACCATAGAAAGAGGAAGCAAAAGCCAAGCCAGTCTTTGGGGTGAAAGGACGTCTCTAACTTTGTCCACATAGGTGCTCTCGTGCCTTTCAATTTCCTTTCCCTTGATTTTTAATTTGGTTCATTTTTAAAATTAAATTAATTTTTTATTTTTATTTTTTGGTTTTTCGAGGTAGGGTCTCACTCTAGCCCAGGCTGACCTGGAATTCACTATGTAGTCTCTGAGTGGCCTTGAATTCATGGTGAATCTCCTTCCTCTGCCTCCCGAGTGCTGGGATTAAAGGCGTGCGCCACCACGCCTGGCTTTATTTTATTTTATTTTTTATTGACAACTTCCATCATTGTAGACAGAAACTGCACTCTCCATCATATCCCCTCCCTTGGTTTGGTTTTTTGAGATGGGCTCTCCTTATGTAACACTGGCTGGTCTCAAACTTGTAGCATTTCTATCTCTGTGATTTTTTTTGTGTGTGTCATTTTTGACTAGGGCTGTGCTTAATCAACCTGCTTCATATAGATACTTCTAGAAGCTTACTTACTACAGCTTTCTCAGACAGGTGAGGATAGATGAAGGAGTGTGGCTGTCACACTGAGAAAGTGTTGGGGTTCTTCTCATAGTCCCTCATTTCTTGGCCTTGGCCTTCTGCTCTCCTAAATACCCCCAGAACTGTGTTCTAGTCCTTGGGTCTTGGGACCATACTCAATGGAATCTTGTCACTTTAAGGAACACACCAAGGAGCCACTTAGGACAGAAATGCAGCTGATTCTGTAATTTTTTAAAAAACATTTTTATTTATTTATTTGAGAGACAGTGAGAGAGAGAAAGAGCTAGAGAGAGAGAGAGAATGGACACATCCAGGCCTCCAGCTGCTGCAAACTCCAGACACATGTGCCACCTTGTGCATCTGGTTTATGTGGGACCTGGGGATTCGAACCTGGGGTCCTTTGGCTTTGTAAGCAAGCGCCTTGACCACTAAGACATCTCTCCAGCTCTGTTTCTGTAATTTTTATAAAACAGCATTCTTTTGTTTCATTTTTAGAGCTAAGAACATTGCCATTATCTGGTTCTTCTAGGAGAGGCAGAACAGGGAAGAGAGAAGTTTAATGAAAGAAGCACACTTTCTAGAATTTATTTATCCAAAATAGATGCTAAACTTTTGCCTTTGGGCTTTCAGAGGACTAAAACAGTTCTGTTTGGGGTGTTCATACTGTGTTCTTCAGGGAACTCCTCTTTATTTCCTGCAGAGCAAGGGAGGCCAGGCCCAGGGCCAGGGTTTTCCAGGGAATGCCTCACTGTGGAGAGGGGCTCTGATAGGTAACATTTTAAAGTCAACAGCCAAGACAAATACCTTGTTTAACTTCAGTGTCCTTGAAGTCCTGAGCATTTTACTGATTACCGTAGTCAATAGTGGCTTTTAGGGCAGAGAAGAATAAATCTTTGTGATGTGTTGTAAGTTGCAGTGTCCCCAGAATAACTTTGAACTCACGTTGTGGAGGATGCTGGTTTCTTTTAAAGCTAAGAAATAACTCAAGAAATGAAGGCCACTTGTTTTGTAGGGCAAATATTAATGGTTAGGCATTTTAATGCTAAAACCATATTTAAATATGTGCCACATTATTGATGGTAGACGCAAACTATTAGCTTCAGAGGAATAAGAAATACAGAGATTTGCTGGCACACTTAATCTTCAAATAAAAGGCTAAAGTGTAATGTTTATTGATTTTTAAAAAGCGACTCAGAAATGCCCCTTGAAAAATACCAATTCAGAATATTTAAACTTTCTGTAATAGAAAAAGCCTTAAACAGGAGACTTAAAAAAAAAACCTATATTTCATAAGTGCCTGTCTCATTTTACAGAATTGATATTAATTTCATTTTTAACTTTTTTAGAAGTTATGAATGTTAGTAATCACTTCTTTAAGATTTGTTTTGAATTAGCAGGATTAGGTTAGTTGTGACTTCCAAAATCTAGCTAATAAATTTAAAAAGGTATGAAACAAACACACTTGAAGTAGATTTCATAAATTAAAATTTTAATGTAGGAAATCAGATGGTTTTAAACACCGCCAGTCTCGGTCATTTTCACCAGCGGTAAAATAGCAACTTTAAAAAAGAAATGCAGCTAGAAATCAGGTAATTTTAATATATGATCCTTGTGGGGTGAAAACAAAATTTAATTCCCGTGCTTAAGTGCCTCCCCCTCACACACTTTGGGAAGCCCCACGTTTAAAATTTTCAAATCAAAAAATAATAAACAAATTCCACCAAAAATAATACAATAAAAATTCTAATTAATTTAATGTAAGCATCCAGGAAGAGTAGTTTTAATATCACTTGTGTGTGTTTTTTTAATTTGGGGAAAAGGTTGTGTGCAAAGAAAAGGTGGTGGATAGAGAATGTACTTTAAAAAAAAAAAGAAAGAAAAAACATGACTTGAGATAGCAGTAAATAAGGCAGCGAGTCCTGGGGGCCCATTTGTGGGTTGCCGAAGTCCATCAGTGTTAATATCGAGTGGTTTGCGGTTGGGACACAACATTTTATAAGGGTGACGGATTTCAGTTTTAAAAAGCTTGGAGGGGGAGAGACAGCCCCGAGCGAAGCCGTGGTGGTGGGGTCCCAAGCTGACCTCCAGCTCATCTCAGAATCCGAGGTCTCCTGCTGTTAGCACTGCCTGGGGCATCCCAGGGGATTCTTTGGGGGGGGCATCTTTTTGGGGGTGGGGCGGGGGATCCCTCCGTGAGCGCGATCGGGCTGGAGGATCCGGGGATGGATATAGGGGTGCTTCACCGGCCTCTCTCGTCCCCGTTGTCCCCTCCAGACCTGCTGGAGGACCTGCCCGAGAGCCGCGAGTGCGTGAACTGCGGCTCCATCCAGACGCCGCTCTGGCGGCGGGACGGCACCGGCCACTACCTGTGCAACGCCTGCGGCCTCTACAGCAAGATGAACGGCCTCAGCCGGCCCCTCATCAAGCCGCAGAAGCGCGTGGTGAGTGACCGTGACCGCCTCCGGCCACCACCGGGAGCTGCAGCGGAGGCCCGAGCCCAGGCCGGGGATGATGGTGGTGGTGGTAGTGGGGAACCCGAGGGCACCTTCAGTCAACTGCCACTTCTGAATCCCAGGACAGTAGCAGCAGCATCTCCCCCACATTTGCCCACAGGGAATAGGAACTCTTAAAAGAGAGAAAAGAACAGAAAAAAAGAAGAGAAAAAAGAAAAGAAAGAGAGAAAAAGGGTGCATGCAGCCGGTGGCAACTTCCCACCCCAACCCAATGTTGGGGATCAAACCTCATGCTTGGCTAGGCAACTGCTCGACCACTGAGCTACATGCCCAGCCCCATGTGTGACTCTTTTTCTTAAAAACAAGAGAATCTGTATTTGCGTATCCTTGCCAACGCACAGAAATACCAAAGACATGAGGGAGTGCAGGTAATATTTGGGGAGTAAAGTCCACAGATCTAGATTGAAGTTGGAACACTGGTGTCAGTTTGTCTGGCCTCCTTCGGGCTGGTGTGGATTTTATCCTGGAGGACGTGAGCTCCGTAAGGACGACGTCCCCTATCAGGCCCAGAGAATGTGACTGAAATACATTCACCTTCCCTTTCCCGTCCCCTCGACGATGTCCTTCATTGTCCTTTCTGCTTCTGAGCCCACAGACCGGTTTAGCCCCAGATTTCTATACCTTTTTGAATTGCCCTTGTTTCTGGTGATAAGTATTTACCCCAACCCTGCCTGTTTTGAAATCAGGCTGTGGCGGAGAACCACACGTTATTTAAGGAAGTGCAGAGTCTGTTCTCTGCCGGCTTTCACCAATTCAAACCATTTTTGACAACATGGGAAGTCGCTCTTCAGGGATTAAGCTCACATTGTCATTGTTACATGCAGTTATTAGGAAAAATAAGCTTTCATGAACCCAGGCACAAGGCTAACATTTGTTTAGCCCCCAATGCTCCACATACCTTTTAAAGTAAAAAAAAAAAAGAAAAAAAATTTTTTTGCAGTTAGATGCCAGACATCTTAAGGATCCAAGTAATTTAATTGTTGTACTCTAATTAGCAGAACAAACGCGCTACACATGTTGTTTGTGTTAAATAGATTAGAGTGAAATTACATCACAATGTAAGTCTGACACCTTACAGAGGAGCAATTAGTTTTATGGTTGTTTTGTTTTTAATGCATTTAAAATCAAGTAGCCGAGGTTAATTTAATGAGTGGAATGTGCCTTAAACTTGTTACAACCTCACACAGCTTATAATTTCCTTTAAGTAGTCTCCTTAAATTCAGAGTGTGACTGAATTGCGGTGGTTTTTCATTAGCCTGATGTGCACTGTATTAAAAAGGGAAGAGAAAGGATTTTATCAAAGTTCTTGCTTTCCTGTGTCACACAATACATGAACAATGAAATGATTATTTTCTTGGAAAGGTACATTAGGTTGAGTACTGGCTGAACTCTGAAAGGTAACATTTTCCTCCAGGATTGAGCAAAACCTTGTGTAATATATAGTAGCCATTTAGGTTCTAGTTGAATGGAAGATTTGGTCAGATAACATCCGTATTTAGACAGTGCCATTTATTTTGTGCACTTACCAGTAAAAAATGACTGTTGCCCGCAAGAAAACTGGTTTAAACATTTCTGAATCAATTATGTGCGGCAGGTGTCTTGGCTATAGCCAAGGTCAGCCAGTATGTTTTGTAAATGAGTCATAAATGATACCAATTGCAGGGGTGTGCCTCTCTCAATTAGTCCACCTTGGAGGCTTCTTATTTATGGTTGTGATGGACCTCGATTAGTTCTCAGAAACAGAATCTTGAACCTAAGTTTGTTTAGCCAGCAGGTCCAGAAACCAATCACTGTGAATTTGAACTTGCAATACATTGCAAAAGAAGAGATTTATGGTGTAACTCGAACTCCTTGTCCATGCGGAATATAACCAAGATCGCTCGTTACAAGGAACATTTTATAACCTGTTCACCTTCATTTCTCATGTTTATGAGGACTGGCTTTACTTATGATCTGCAGTTGACAGTCATAAAGTTCTTTGTTATAATGGCAAATTCTGATAACATGTTTGCTCCACATTGGATCCAAATTCCACTGGAAACTCTCATAAATGGCCCATTTATAAAATGAATCTTCCTGTCCTTGTTGACTGATTTCACATTTAGGGAGAAAGAACTCTCTAAGAACACTATTATTGTTGTTGTTATTATTTTACCCACAAAGAGTGAGGGAAGAAAGAAGCTTTCAATGTGCAAGCGTTTGTTATATATTTTTTGTCATTTTAGCAAAGCAATTTCCCAAATAGTTCCGTTGTCAGCATAGTCATTTCAAACACATTCCTAGAAGTTGGTGCTAAGACTTATTAGCACCGGCTTCTTAGAAAGGTTGTGGTGCTAAAGAGCTGATTATCACTTCTTGATTGTTAAGAAAGATGCTAAACTAATATAACAGGAGGGAACTGTAAATGTTAAATTCAAGTTCATCATTTTAAATTTGCCACCAAAGCATTTGGAAATCTTTTCTCTGATCTGTGAATATTCACTATATGTCCATTCAGTACTTGGCTCCATTCTTCATAATTCCTTCTCTTAAATGAATTATGAAATAGTTAGCTTCCCAAGTTTTGTAATTTAAACTTTGTTTTCATTCCTAAGTTTTCTTACTATTTTTTTTCTTAACTGAAATCAGGTCATAGTACAGCTTTTTAAAAAGTAATTCTAAACAAAATTTAAATTTGCTAGTCTAAAAATAAATGTCATTTTGTCATTCTGGGGGAGGTTATATTGTGTTAAGTACTCATTTTTGAAATGTAATTCCTATGTCGGGATTTAGAAGAAAAGTGTTGTAAGAATGTTAAGAGAATAAAGGGGTCGTGGAAATGGGAGTGGCACTGCCTATTTTGGTCATTCCAGTTAACCATTTGTGTGAAGAAAAGTGGGCAAATAAAAAGTGCATTAGTATCACTTCATGTAAGGCAATTTTAACGTTAAAAGAATGTCATAAAATTGGCATGAATCCTTTGTAAAACAGAGGAAACAAATTCAGGCAGCAGGCAAGCAAGATGCTAATTTCAGTGTTCCTTCTCTAGAGCTGATGTCTTTCCTAAGGTCTGTTTCTGCTCCTGTGCATAGACCCTTCTCCAATTTCCCTTGCAGTCTGCATTTATCTGAGAATTAGACATGGTTATCTCTAGCTCTTAGGTGGAGATCACCCCAAGTCATTTAGCACATTGGTGACTTGTGATTGTGACTCTCACATCTCACACTTGTGACAACTGAGCCGGTCTGTCTAAGGGCTGCCCAGTGGAGGATTGTACCTCTAGTATGATGTTTCAGAGCATAATTCTTGTTTTGTTTTTGGTTTTGTTTTTCTGAGGTAGGGTCTCACTCTAGCCCAGACTCACCTGCAATTTACTTTGTCATCTCAGGGCGGCCTTGAACTCAGGACAATCATCCTACCTCTGCCTCCCAGGTACTGGGATTAAAGGCATGAGCATCATGCTATGTGGGCAACTTACAGAAAATCAAATTCCTTTTGAGAAGTAACAGCAATGAGTAGGAAGTTAAATTCTTAGAGAAGAAATCATCATTAGAACTCCCCATATACAATGTCTGTGAAAACTCTGTACAGTCAACATATTTCTGTGTTATTCTATAATCTGCAGTAAAGGCTGGGAGTGACAATCAAACCCATGGGGTAAACACTCTGGAGACCTTCACTGTTTGACTAGTAAGGTCAGCTTAATTCCTCCTAGATATTTTGTTTTTCCTCAAGGGACATTTCATTTATAATAAATGAGGAACATGCTCGTTGAAGACAGGAATATGATACACAAACATCTATAGCATCAATGTAAAAATTATTGAAATAGGTAAAAATTGCATGTTTCCCCACTTACTTTCTTGTGCTCTTTTCTAGCCTTCATCACGGCGGCTTGGATTGTCCTGTGCCAACTGTCATACCACAACCACCACCTTATGGCGCAGAAACGCTGATGGTGAACCCGTGTGTAACGCTTGCGGACTCTACATGAAACTCCATGGGGTGTGCCATTTATTCTGTTCATGAAAATATACATTTTACTATCTGGTTTGTGCACAGTTTCATTGGAAAAACACAGTCAGCAAAAGAAAGGGGTATGAAAGTGAAAAAAAAGTGAAGGTGTGAGTGCTCTTAATTATAATATGAACATTACCTTTCATCAATAAAAAGCAAACAAACCCAATGCCAAGGTGCACTCCATTTGAAACAGATAATGTAGTAACCACTTAAAAACTAAAACAACTACAAATGCCCAATAGCTTTTATATATATATATATATATATATATATTTTTTTTTTTTTGGTTTTTCGTGGTAGGATCTCACTCTGGTCCAGGCTGACCTGGAATTAACTATGTAGTCTCAGGGTGGCCTCGAACTCAAGGCGATCCTCCTACCTCTACCTCCCAAGTGCTGGGATTAAAGGCGTGCGCCACCACACCCGGCTATAGATGTTTTAAGAAATTTGAAAGCAAAGGCATTTATACAAAGAAGAAATATGTTTGAAGGTTTTAGTTAGGAAGATCTTGCACTTCTTTTAAAGAATCTCAATCTTTATTTTGGGGTGCAGTGGAGTGGGACAAAGTCTGACTCTATAACACTCAGACTGGCCTTGAACTCACTATGTAGATCAGAATGGCCTTGAACTCACTTGTAATTCTGAGATTTTAGGCCTGAACCCTCATGCCTCAGTCTCACAAAGGAAAATGTTGTGTGAGGAAGAGCACATCATCTCTTTTAAATAAAAAGGTAGTAAAAGTAAAGTTATTCATCCCATAAATATTACTTTATAATTAAGAGTTATTTTGAACAGTAAATAAGTTGAAAAAAAAAACACTTCACATTGTCCCACTGGGGAGGTTGAGACATGCCTTTGCTCCCAGCTCTCAGCAGAGGTAGGATCACTGTGAGTTCAAGGCCAACCTGAACAACAAAAATTTTATTTAATTTTTTTCTTGTGATAATGGGAATTCAGCCTAGGGCTTCTTGTATATTAGGAAGCACCCTGTCACTGAACTATAGTCCCGCAAGTTCTTTTAAATGAAGGTTTTCAGTGCTAATGTCAATTTTTTAGCTTGGATTTCCTTTAATCTAACACTTCTTGAAAATTAATTTTTGACAATTTCCATACACATGTATAGTGTATATTGGGATCATATTCACCCCTCTGTGCTTCTTCTTCTTCTTCTTCTTCTTCTTTTTTTTTTTTTTTTTTTTTTTGGTTTTCTGAGGTAGTGTCTCACTCTAGCCCAAGCTGACCTGGAATTCACTATATAGTCTCAGGCAGATCTCGAACTCACTCACTACAGTCCTCTGACCTCTGTCTCCCAGAGTGCTGGGATTAAAGGTGTGCACCACCACCACCCCGGGACCCTCTACTTCTGCTCCCTTCCCGCTTCTGCAGAACTAGTCTTCCTTCTACTTTGATGTCTTTTTTCATTATTTTTTTAAATTGGATGTCTTAAAAATATTTTTTTGTGACTGAGTTTAATTAGGGTTGTTTGCATGAACATGGGTGAGGGAATTTTACAGGAGCAAGGGCAATTTACCAGTGGTTACACCGCCGAAGAAAATGTCACCTCCCCCCCCCTTTCACTATAGTATTTTCTAAATCCAAGACCTATGTGAATCTTTTTTTTTTTTTTTTTTTTTTTCCCTTTAGGTGCCTCGACCACTTGCTATGAAAAAAGAAGGCATTCAAACCAGGAAACGAAAGCCTAAAAACATAAATAAGACAAAGACTTGCTCTGGTAAATATAATAAAATGTCATTTGCTTGGGACGTATTTGCCAACTTCAGCAGTAGCTGTGTGTGTGTGTGCTCATTAGGGTTTGTTTGGACTCTTGTAGGTAATAGCAATAATTCTGTTCCTATGACTCCAACTTCCACCTCTTCTAATTCAGATGACTGCTCCAAAAATACTTCTCCCTCAACACAACCAACAGCCTCAGGGGTAAGTGCACCAAGAACCTCCTCAGCGGGTTGTTCTCTACTAAATTATCTGACATTTTATCTTATCTGGCAAGTAAAATCATCCAAACCAACCAACCACTGAGTCAGTGGTTACCTAAGAATAGTTTTTAGAGGACATTACATTTAAATGTCAACAAAATGACAGACTTAAGTACTTTACAAACCTTAATTAAGATCGCTACCATTGTTTTTTTATGATTAAATTAACCTAAGGAAGAGAAAGAAGTGTGGAAGAGCTTTAGAGTGTTATTATTTCCATAATTGCTATGTGCATTTCTAATGTAGATCAGAAAGAAAAAAAGTCCAGGGGTGTGGTTTTGTAGACCCCAGAGGCCAGGTGGCATTGAACTTGCTTTTGTTTCTGTCAACCAATTTTCTTTATAATCCTCTGCCCCAACCCTTAGCTCTTCCTGGTTTGGGCTGCTGTTTCTACTTCTTCTTCTTCTCCTTCTCCTTCTTCTTTTTGTTTTCTGAGGTAGGGTTTCACTCTAGCCCAGGCTGACCTGGAATTCACTATGTAGTCTCAAGGTGGCCTGGAACTCACAGTGATCCTCCTACTTCTGCCTCCCGAGTGCTGGGATTAAAGGCGTGCGCCACCAGGCCCTGCCTTTTTTTTTTTTTTTTTTTTAAAGTTAACCCACCTTAATGTTTCCCAAATTCACTTGGTTAGGGGCTCCTTACCAGCCCCTGAAGGCAGGACTTTTATTTATTTATTATTTATTTGGTGCTTAAACTGAACCCAGGCCTTTGCACATACCACTGATGCACCGCCTAACCCCTCCGGCAGGACTTTACAAATACCTAGACATGTTAAGACTGTTTTAGGAATAAACACCAGCATTTCAATTCATATCTGTCTAGTGATTGGTAACTGCTTTTAGTTTGGTTGTGGATTATTTGGGTTACTTCAAAAATATTGCAGATTTCTCAGCCCCACCCTGGATTCTTTTTTTTTTTTTTTCCTGGAAATTTGTGTTTTTATAAAAGCAGAGGTCTTGAGGTGGAGCTGAGAAAACTGCCCTGCGGGTATTTGAGAACTACCTGCTTTCTTTCTGTCATAGTTTTTTTTTCTTCTTTTCCCCACTGACTTTCCCAAACCAGAAATTAACATATTTAAAACAAAATGTTTAAACTAGTTTGAATACTTTTTGTCCAAATTCTTTTGAGCTTTTCCTTTGATAAAAAGCAGTTGCAATTTCCCAAGGGAATAGGCTTTTCAGTTGTTTTTGCTCCAAATGTTACGTAAATGTGGATTAGTGTGTGTATGTGTTTAATAGGAGAGTTACAGGTAACTTTAAGTAAATAGCACACAGGAAATGAAGGGTTATAATTATTTAATCATTCTCTCGTCCTAAGTCCTCAGAAGTGACTTTGCAGATAAAAAGGAGGCAAAACAATGTTTCGGTTTTCCAATGCATTAAGGGTTTGGGCCTCTGTCCATACCTTTCAGAGTCCTGGTGATCTAAGTCACTGTTGGGTATAGTGTCAAGCTTAGTTGTGATAAAAATCTTTGTTTCAATGATAAATGCCGGAGTAATTGAGATATTTGCCCAACAATGGGTTTTGAAGATTGGGTGCTATTACGGGCTGTCAGTTTTACTTCTGTGTTTTTGTGATGTAAAGTTTCAAAATTGGCTGGTTGTAATCCAATCAATTGGCCTGCTGGCAAAGGGGTGTGAGAAGGCAGCATAAAGGGCCTTGATGTGGCTGCTGTAGGAGGGAGTTCTAGGCTGGGCCTTGGCTTGCTTTTCATGACCTGGGGTCTTGCTTTGGACCCAAGCTGGCAGCTGGTCTCCAGTGCTCTTCAGCAAAAAGCCCCACTTACTACTAGAGTCCAGGAGGCAGAAACACAAGACGTTTTGGGTGGGGTTTCACAACGTCTTTTGCTGCAAGCTCGTCTTACTCCTGCTTGGGATCTGGGAAGCCGCACTTGGCTAATGTGAGCGGCAACTAGAGGCAACCAGGAGATGGCAGGGCTTGCTGGCATTTCCCAAATGCCCTAGATGGGGTGGCCTCTTACTTCTCACTCGTGACAGGGACAACTCCTGGCCTCATGCAGAGGGCATTGGGGTGGCCTTGGGCTTGTAGATTTCCTCTGCTTTGGCTGTAGTGGGGAACCAGGTCTGCCTGTCAGATGCCTTTGGGAAGTGTCCCATTCCAAGAATAGTCCTAAGAGGCTTTTACGTGATTTCTCCAGGTTGTCACCAAGGGGTCACTTTCCAATGCCTTGCCTAGGTCGGCTGAACTTTTCTGTGTGTGTTGTGGCCACTTGCGGCAGCTCAGTAACTATGAAGAGGGTGCTGGAGGAGACAGCCAAGAGCAGCTGGCAGAAGCATTTTTAAATGGTGTCTGTGTTGACAGAGACGTGTTGTTTTCCCATTTGGGTAGCAGGACTGGAGGGCAGAGAGAGAGAGAGAGATGCACCAGGGCTTCCAGCTGCTGTAAATGAACTCCAGACATGTGCACCCCCTTGTGCATCTGGCTTACGTGGTGGGTCCTGGGGAGACGAACCTGGGTCCTTAGGTTTCACAAGCAAGAGCCTTAACCACAAAGCCATCTCTCCAGCCCTCTCCCCTCCCCCAGCAGTTAGCTTTGATGGATCACCTATAAGTTTTTTTTTTTTTTTTTGGTTTTTTCGAGGTAGGGTCTCACTCTGGTCCAGGCTGACCTGGAATTAACTATGTAGTCTCAGGGTGGCCTTGAACTCTCGGCGATCCTCCTACCTCTGCCTCCCGAGTGCTGGCACCTATAAGATTTTTTTAACTGGTAGAGAAAACATTATCCCTTTAGCAGGGTTGTGTCTGGTGGTTTCAAGTGTATTTTCATTTATTTTTATTTTTTAATTAAATTTACTTTTTTTGGACAACTTCCATAATTATAGACAGTAACTCATAGTAATTCCCTCCCACTCTCCCCAGCAACTTTCCCCTTTGAAACCCCACTCTCCATCATACCTTCAAGGGTATTTTTACAGTGTCCCTGGCAGAGGGCTTTAGTCTCCTTAGATGATGGGTTGACTCCATTGATTTCCGGGGTGCCCTGTGATAACCACATGGTAGAAATGAGCAGGGCACTGGCACTCTAATTTAATGGGGCAACCAGACTACAAAACAGAGGGATGTCTCAGGTCTAATCTCCATGAAAGATGGGGTTGGCTGAGAGATGTCACTGGCCTTGTGTCTGCTTTTCCTTAGTGGTGACAAGTTCAGCTCAAGGAAGTTGAACCCTGTTCCACATTGCCATAGTAAACCTGACGTCCATTCCGGTCCCAGAGCTCAGGTAAAAGGGGGCCCTAGGAGCCGAACTCCTGGCACCAGACTGTCCTACTCATGTAATACTGTGAACCACCAAGGTCCCATACCCAGCAGGAATGAAGGTTTGGGCAGGATTACTAATTTTTTCCTTCTTTTCCTCCCCTCTGCCCCCCTCACTTCTTCCCTTCTTCTCACCCTAGATAGACTCCAGGGCTTTGCAGAGAAATGCTAGGCAAATGTTCTGCAGTGAGTTGAATCCCAGACTTAAAAAAAAAAATGCTTTTAAAACAGTTCTCACTAAAGTTGCCCAGGCTGACCTTAAACTCATTAAGTATCCCAAGCAAACCTCTTGTGAAGTCTCTGGGATTACAGGACTGCCCCACCATGCCTGGCTAGCACATAATCTTCTTCCAGATAAGCACTGAAGTGCCACAGCCATCATCGGTTCGCCTTGCGCTGAAGTGCCATTTCTTCTTTTTGTCACTTTATGGACTTGTTGCTAAGTTGTTCTTGTGAATCCTTTGTTATTTTTTTTTAAACTTTGTAAATGTCATGGTTGTTATCAATCATTTCTTCTGCACAATTCACCAGGCAAAGTATTACAATAATCTAATACAACGGAAATCTTTAAAGAACATGGCATAGACCTTTAAAAAAATGTTGAGGCTTTATCATAATAACTGGAGAAAAGTTCAATGCTAGCATCAGGTCTAAACTGAAGTTTCTGAGGTAGTAGTAGGGACAGATAGCAGGAAAGGGAAGGAAAGAAAGAAAGGGAGAGAGAAGGGAAGGATCTTGTGTTTATTAAGTAAGGTGGTAAATAATTTTTGAAAGGGGATTATTTTTTTTGCAACAAAACTAATCTTTTAGTCTGGCTCAAAATTTTCCTATGTATTGTTTTACTGAAAAGCATGTTTAATTGACATAAATAGGCAGCAGAAATTTGTTTGGTATTTATTCCCCATGGAATGTGTGGATATTGAAATCTTTTGAATTCTAGTTATTGACTGAGATGTGTTGTATAGACTTTTAAAATTGTTATTTAAGGGGAAAATGTGTTGAATTTCCACAATTCCCAAGTGAGATTTTTAACATCCCATAGGTCATCTTTTCTTTCCTATGACTTAAAACTAAAACAACTTTGTAGTTTAATCATCAAATTATATATATATATATCTCCACAAATTCCTTTGAGACAGGAGGGATTCAATGGGACATGAAATTAGCAATGAGGTTTAATGCCTGCCTAGTGTGGTGGCCCATAACTGTAACCCCAGGACTTGGGAGGTTGAGGCAGGAGGATTTCCAGTTTGAGAACAGCATGGGTTACTTGGAGAGACTTAATGTCTGAGAATCACTGAATATATTTTATCTACCTAAAGGATATTGTAACTGTAATATAGTATTGTAGTCATTATTAACACTTTGAACTGTGGAAATGAGAAATACCTGGCTAGCTTCCTGCTCTGCTGCTCACTGCAGAGAGAAGCATTGCTCTCTGGGAAGCTCTTATGTGCAGTGTAGAAAACAAAAGTCCCACACCTGGATTTGCTCATAATGTGGAGGTGGTGGTGGAGTGGCAGGTGTAGACATTAAGTCTTACTGCTGGTCAGATTTGGAGGTGCCATAATGAACAATAAGCAAAAGTCTGTGGGAGGCTGAAGGAGGGGCTGGTATATTCTGGTTGCAGAGTTGGGGATTGCTTGACATAGTAGACAAACCAAGATAGTTTGGATCAGGGAAAAATAAGGATGGAAGTGTCCAGAAAGGGAGATTGTAGCCAAAGGGCAATAGTTTCAGGAGTTGAGTGTGGCTGGAGTGCAGCGTGTTTAGAAGCCAGAAGCAGGAAAGGAGTCTGCTAAATAAAACAGATGCAAAAAAAAAAAAAAAAAAATAGAGCTCTGAAAATATTTCAAATCCATATCAGGCCAGCTGTAAGCAGAGCCCAAACAAATGACAGACTTTATCTGACCCTGGCTTTGGTGACAAATGTGACTTCTGTCTGTGTGAGAGTCCAACAATGAAAACTTTCTTCTTCTTCTTCTTCTTCTTTTTTTTTTTATATATATTTTTTAAAAAATATTTTTATTTATTTATTTGAGAGAGAGAGAGAATGGGCACACCAGGGCATCCAGCCACTGCAAACGAACTCCAGATGTGTGTGTCACCATGTGCATCTGGTTCATGTGGGTCCTGGGGAATTGAACCTGGGTCCTTTGGCTTTGCAGGCAAGTGCCTTAACTGCTAAGCCATCCCTCCAGCCACTGCAAAGGAACTCCAGATGCATGCGCCACCTTGTGCATCTGGCTTACGTGGGTCCTGGGGAATCAAACTGGGGTCCTTTGGCTTTGCAGGCAAGTGCCTTAACTGCTAATCCGTCTCTCCAGCCCTAAAACATTCTTCTTGATTTTGATAATTGATATAAACAATGCCAGCATGCTTCTGCTTGTCCATTTCACAAGCATACTTCCCACTCACCATCATCCATGAGGACAATAATCTCCCGGGAGCTGATGCTACGCCCTGACCTGACTTCTTAACTCTTGTCAGCTGTGGGGTAGTTTGGGGGGAATGGGGAGAGATCTCCTAAAGGAAACAGGAGGTACAGGAGGTCTGGTGCTTTAAGAGGTGGGCACTTGATTTTCTCACCTTTGTGGCTCTTGTTGGTGTCACACAATATCCACAGAGCAGCAGAAGTTCTTAATCAGGGGAGACTGAAGCCCAGATTCGTCCCTGGCTGGGTCTACGTTTTTGTGGCTGGGCCTCTTCCACTTACTCTTGGGTCTGTTTTTGTTTCTTGCTTGCTATTACATAAGTGTCAGCATTCCTGCCCCATGGCTGCTTCTGGGGTGCCCTGTGCCTTGCCAGCTCTTCTTTCCCATGGTGGTCACCACGGAGCTGCATGGTGGTTTGGGTTTGAGAGTGTAAATGCACTCCTAAGGGCTTATAGGCAGCAGGAGTGCCTTAGGGGAGAAACACTGCTCAGGACCAGTCTGAAAGTGCTTTGGGAGGCCTCCTGAAGAAAGCGCAGACTGCTTGGGCAGGTTAATATGTCAAGTTCTGGCTGTAGACTTTGGGGTGTGCATTGTACATGTGTGCCTGTATGGACCTGGGCGCATGTGGAGGCAAGGGGTTGAAGGTGGGAGTTGTCTTCGGTTGCTCTCTACCTTATTCTTGGAGACATAGAGCTCACGGATTTGGCTAGATTCACGAGTCAATGAGCTGGGATTATAGGCACAGAGCACTGAATGAATGCTGGGGTTGGGGGTGGAACCCCAGTTCAGGTCCTCTTGCTTGTTTGGCAAGTACTTTACCCGTGGAGCCAAAATAAATAAATAAAACTTCTTCCCAGTCCAGACTTTTCATTTATTTATTTATGGTTTTTCCGAGGAAGGGTTTCACTCTAGCCCAGGCTGACCTGGAATTCACTATGTAGTCTCAGGGTGGCCTCAAAAAGCATGGCGATTTTCCTATCTCTCCCTTGTTGTGCTGGGATTAAAGGCGTGTGCCACCATGCTCGGCTATTTATTTATTTTTAAGACAGGGTCTCATGTGGGCCAGTGAAATTTCTGTTCCTCCTACTTCCTCCTCCAAAATCCAAGAGCTGGGATTCCAGTCCTGTCCATCTTGCCTGGCTTGTGGACATTATACGTATGGACATATATAACCTCTGGTCAAGTTGGAAAACATCACTCAGTCCCCTAGCTAACTATTCATTTCCTATATGATGGAGATTTTTTTTTTCAAGGTAAGGTCTTGCTCTAGCCAAGGCTGACCTGGAATTCACTATGTAGTCTCAGGGTGGCCTTGAACTAACTCACAGTGATCCTCCTACCTCTGTCTTCAGAGTGCTAGGATTAAAGGATTATTATTATTATTATTATTATTATTATTATTATTATTATCATTTATTATGTTTTTCTCTAAGTGTTGGAATCACTTTGGATTTACCAAGGTCACAAGTAATAGCTCCCCTTAAAGGGAATGAAAGATATTCATGAAGGACTTAGGTTATACTAATAATTTTTGCTGGGCCTGGGGCTGAACAGTATTGCTTTACACCTTTTCCCTATGCACTGTAGTGCTCTGGACTGAACCCATCAAACGCAGGGCCCTAAGCATGCTAGGCAAACTCTACTACTGAGTTGCAGCCCCCGCTCTGCTTTGCCTTTTGCTTTTGGGTTTGAACTCTTGGACTCAAATGGTTATCCTGCTTCAGCTGCCTCACTCAGTGGCTGAGATTGTAAGCAACATACCACTAGGCCCAGATCTGGTTCCACTCTTCATTTGAATATTCCAAAGAGCCCCACTGTACTGGAGAGCTTTGAATTTTACCATCTACTTTCTCACTCATAAACTAGTGGATCTAGGGAAAGAAGAATTTACTGGCAGATCCTATGTTTTAAAAAAATATTTATTTATTTAGAGAGAGGGGCATATGGAGGGTGGGTGGAGACTGGGCATACTAGGACCTCTAGCCACTGCAAAGGAACTGCAGACACATATACCACCCTGTGCATCTGGCTTGTGTGGGTCCTGGGGAATTGAACCTGGGTCCTTTGGCTTTTCAGGCAAATATCTTAACCACTAAGCCATCTCTCTGGCCCTATCATTTTTGTGTGTGTGTGTATTTGTGTGTGTGTGTGTGTGTGTACTAAGTGTTTTCCATTTTCTTTCTCATTATCCTTCTGAGTGGGACACAGAGGAAATGAACAAGTCCAAGATTCGAGCAGGTTTAAGGGAGCATGGCTTTGATTTGAGCCTGGTTCTGGCTTATAGAGCTAATACAATTATGGCATAGTAGACCGACTGACTGATTAGCAATACACCTATCAAAATCCACCCACTACAATAGGTGGAAAACAGTGACTAAGATTTTTTTTTCTTTTTCATTTCCCTTCCCTCCTCTTCTTTCTTTCTGAGATGACATTTCCTGTGCCCTTGAACTCCCCACATAGTCAGTGCTGGCCTTGAGCTCCCAATCTTCCTCCTCTTCTCAAGCACTCAGGTGTATACCCTTAATATATAATTTTAAATTAATATAGAAAACAAATTAATCTCAAAATGAAATGTATTATAGTACTAAGAATATGGCAGGTTGATAATATTAGGTAGAAAAGTAAATATTCTGTTATTTGTGAAATTAATACATTTCTAGTATTAATATATTAAAAGTAAAAATTACTGTTTATGGTTTAATGTTTCAGATGGCTATAACACAGTTCTTTTAAAACATCAAATATCAAATAGATTGAAAGACTTCTAATGGTCTGAAATTATCAAAAATATAAATAAGTGAAATTTCTATTTTTTTACTTTGAGGTAGGGTCTCACTCTAGCCCAGGCTGGCCTGGAACTCACTCTGTAGTCCCAGGCTGACCTCAAACTCACAGCAGTCCTCCTCCCTCTGTCTCCCAAGTGCTGGGATGAAAGGCGTGTGCTACCAAGTCCAGTGTGATTTTTTTTTTTTTAATGGTGTACTTTAAATCCATACACCTTGTGGGCACTCAATTTTAGTTGCAAAATGTTCACTTGCTTTCCAATGAATTTTATGAAGTCATTAAACAGACATTCTTTAGTAGGCAAGTGCCCGTTTTATTTTCAGTGTTTATAGCTCAAAACGCTCTCTTCTAAGTGAATAAAACAAGAGTTAAAAAAACCATTAATCTCCCACAATGGTCTGCGAGACTTGCGGTTAGGTATTATTATTGCCTCGTTTATAAACCGAGACCCGAGTGACTCTGTAAGGTCACAGAACGAGCCTGTGTTGAAGTGGGGACTGGAACCGACGTCTCCTGACTGCCAGGCCAAGGCTGTTACCCCTCCCAGGGAGCTGGCCCATCATCACAGTTATTAATATCCCACTTGCCACATGCTACAAGCCATGAACATAAATATTTCCTTGCCACTTTATCTTCGTGCTCCCTGGGTACCAGGTTCCTTCCCTTCGTTCACAGCCCTTTCTAATAACTCATGTTCCTGTCTGAATACATCGGCCTTCCAATGAAAGTCACACGTCACCCCAGCAGGGAACATTTCAGCATTCAGTTTACATACTTTCATTTTCTACACTTTCCTTTTTCTTTTGCATGCCTAATGGGGAGGGCGGCAAGGGGTGGTAAGAAAATACATTGGATCTCATTAATATCCCAGGGCTCTGTAAGAACATTAGGAAACTGTAAAAGTATACTGCTCTTTAAATAGTTTGTAATATATATGTCTGCTCAATTTATCACAGAACTGTGGTTTGTTTTAATAAATGACTCATTATTCTGAAAGCCAGACTATTAGGTAGAGAAAAGGTAGGGCTTTTCACAGGGCCTCATCTCTGTACTTTTTTTTTTCCTGCAAATTATAGATTCTTTGCAGTTTTTTTTTTCCCTGCCTCTATAAAAATATACAAAATTGTAACAAAACATGAAATAATGTTATGGGAAAATAAAACCAAATTTAAGAAATCTGGCTTAGAATGCTCTGAAATGTTATTGCTAAATGATTCTTTGAAGAAAACAAATTCCTTTACTAGAACCGAAGGAATTTATTATGCATTTCGTGGGTGTTAGCCAAAAGAGTTGCTAGCAACACGACAATCTAATAGATATGAATTAAATACAGTCTCATAGTTCTGTTCACATTTAAATCTACCTGTGATTTATTTATTTCTGAAATGTCAGTAGTTTCAAGGGTACCTTCAAAGACGGGTGGTGTAGGTGTGCTAATTGACAATTCAGCTTCTACCATATCTGGCTTTATGAAAGGCTCAGCATTCCAGAATTTGTGAAAAACCAACCACAGGTTTTTAAGAAGCATTTGAACAAATCAAGACGCTGGTTTTGTTTGAGATAAGGTCTTATGTAGCCTAGGCTGGCCTGGAACCCTTGATCCTTTTGTCCCTACCTTCTTAGTGCTGGGATTACAGGCATGTGTCACCATGCCTAGCTAAGGCATCAGTTTCAGTCACCTTTTGGGGTCATGTGAACAAGCAGAATTCCAAGCCACACTCCAGTGCGAGCTGCCTGTTTTGGGATGTTGGCATAGCAGGGTTTCTGCAGAGCTGGAGTTGTGTTTTTCTTTTATTAAGCACAAAGACTTTACGTTTAATGCTCTCATTAAATTGAGTAACTTGATTTGTAGTGAGGCCTGAGTATGGTCTGAAGTTTATTGTGGGGTTCACAGATTAGCAGCTGGGAGGAAACGGATTCAGGCTCTAGCTGGAGCTCCCTGTGAACTAGCGAACTGCCAAGGTTTTGTAGGAAGTCTCTGCGCTCCCCCTTCCCCTAAAGGGGAAAAGTAATTCCAACCATCTGGTCCTTGGGAATACAGTGCAGCACAAGTGGGAGATGCCTGCAGATGGCTTTGAAGCTAAAACAGAATAGTGCCACTTAAATATAATCTTGAAAGTTAATAGCAAGGTGCTTTATTTGCATGACATTTTTTTTTTCATCTAAAGTCATTAAATCCTACTTTCTGAAAGGGGAACTGTGAAGATGTAAGAGTTACTGTGTTAAGAAGTAACCATATTTTAAAGATCCCGCCCCCCCCAGCAGTTTTTCATTCCTTCTGAGAGTCAGTGTTTCCTCAAAGCTTTCTTGGTAGAGTATGTCAGAAAGGCTGCCTGGTCTTTTGACCATGGTAAATTTTCTCCTGGAAGTGGAGAGATTAAGATATTCCTCTGTTCTCCTGAAAAGCCCCCCCCCTTTTTTTTTTTTGGATATGAAAGTCAGATAAGAGAGATCACTCACCTGATATAAAATCTTGTCTCAGGATATTTTTACTATCTCATTCTGGGACAAAAATAGAATAATCCACTCTGGTTTCACTGAGAAAAGATAAACTTTGGCTTTCGAATGTTCCTTAGCTTCAGGTTGTAAACAAACTCTCCCCCTGGCAGTTTATTTATATTTACATACTAGTTTATAGTAGACCTTCCCGGCAGCCTGCAGCCTGTCTGCGGGAGCACTTGTCTACAACAGCTGGCTCCTTTGCTCCAAGTGCATTGTGGGTACAGAATTGTTTCTCCTGTTAAGAGGAGGGCATGCTGCCGTGTCCCCTTGGCGTGGATATAACCCAGCCTGGAGCCCGGAGGAGTGAGCAGCCAGTGGAATTCCACAAAGAAATCTATGAAAAACTGAGTCAGATCATCAGTTAAAGTGATGGGAAATGAAGGGGGAACAAGATGCTTCATCATACACGTGGTTCTGGGGAGAATTTGAAGGATAATTCTCTTAAGTCCTGGCGGGAGACAGAAAGTGTATATATATTACCTTTTAGGTGTCACCTCAAAACCATTACTGGGTAACTTTTATGAGTGGTTCTATTTTGCCTCCATCCAAACTGAAATGAGCTTTTAAAAAATATTTTTGTTTATTTGAGAGATGAAAGAAAGAAAGAAAGAAAGAAAGAAAGAAAGAAAGAAAGAAAGAAAGAGGTTAGAGAGAGAAAGAATGAACACTCCAGGGCCTCCAGCCTCTGTAAATGGAACACCAGATATGTGTGCCACCTTGTATATCTGGCTTATGTGGGTCCTGGGAATTCAATCCTTGGTCCTTTGGCTTCACAGGTAAGCGCCTTAACCTTTAGGCCATCTCCCCAAGTCCAAGCATTGCCTTTATAACGGAGGTAAAGATTGCTATGCTAATGCTTCCTCATTGCTGGAATTCGAACATTCAACTAGAAAGCACCTTAAGAGTTAAGTTCAGAGGAATACTATATATATATGTATATATATGTATGTATATATATATATATGTATATATATGTATGTATGTATGTATATATATATATATGCCAGAGAACCTATGCTGTTTTTCTGACAATTGTCTGATTTCTGTGGGTTTCCTTTTCCCTGGCTTGTGGTTTTTCCAGAGCTGGCTACATGGGCATCCCCACAGAGGCCTAGCCTTCCTTCATGGCACACAAGAAGTCAAGGGAAAGGAGTAATATTGTTGAGGAGCCCACCGGAAGCCAGGTTCTCTGCTTAGTGACTTTCCAGAGAAATGTCCAGAACTGGCCAAGGCTTATATTCTCAGGGGGAAACAATTTGGGTAATGTAGGATGAACTGTGGCTGCTTTGCAGGCGAGTGGATATTTTCCGTATTCCCATCTGCTACAGCCCAAGTTTTCCCTGAAGTCATTTCTTCCTTTCCAAGGGAGTTTTCCAGCCTGGCAGCACGGCCTGTCTCCCACCTAGCCTGGCCTGGCCTTCATAGTGCTAAACCCAGGCTGGGTCTGGTGCTGATAACACATTCTTTCAACAGGAAGTACCTCCATTTTCAGTTGTCTGTAGGAGGGTGGAGGGCAGATAAGCCGAGAATGGAAACACAGAACAGATTTCTGCTCCACCCTCATATGGCACTTTGATCTGGGGGAGGGGGAGGACCTCGCCTGCCTGCCTGGCCCCTGGAAGGCGGAAGGATGGGTAGGCTGTGGGCATTCCTAAGCTCTTCGCTGCTTCCCTTCAGGAGCAGTTGTTTAGATTGGGTTCAGTTTGTTCTGCTGAGCTGTCTGTTTGAACTAAAAGTCCTTTGAAGGCTTGTTTAGATGTGTGAAAACATTAACCCCAAAATTCCTCTTCTATATTTAATTAATTTATTAATTTGAGAGAGAGAGGGAAAGAGGCAGATAGAGAGGTCTGAGGATATGCTGGGGCCTCTAGCCACTGCAGAAGAATCCCAGACACATTCATTACCATGTACAGCTGGCTTACATAGGTCCTGGGGAACCGAACCTGGGTCCTTAGACTTCTCAGGCAAGTGCCTTAAACCACTGAGCCAGCTCTCTAGCCCTCACAATTTTTTTTTTTTTTTTTTTTTTTTTTTTTCCGAGGTAGAGTCTCTAGCTCAGGATGACCTGGAATTCAGTAGGTAGTCTCAGGGTAGCCTCGAACTCATGATGATCCTCCTTCCTCTGCCTCCCAAGTGCTGAGATTTAAGGCATGCTCCACCATGCCTGGTACCCCACATTCTTATTTGAGGTTTTGTTGTTGTTTTATGGTTTTGTTTTGATTTTTCGAGGTAGGGTCTGTAGCCCGGGCTGACCTGGAATTCACTATGTAGTCTCAGGGTGGCCTCAAACTCACAGTGATCCTTCTACCTTTGCTTCCCAAGTGCTGGGATTAAAGGCGTATGCCACTACGCTTGGCTTATATTTTTGTTTTTGAATTAAAAAAATATTCAAGCAAGACATGGTGGCTGATTACCAGGCTTTGCAAGCAAGCACCTTTAACTGCTGAGTCATCTCTCCAGCCTTATTTTTGCGATAGTGTCTTATTGTAGATGAGGTTGGTCTATAACTTGATAGGTAGGTAAGCAAACTGGCCTTGAACCCCTGATCCTTCTGACTCTGTGACCTGAATGCTGGGACCACAGCTATAGACCACCACACCTGACACACCTGGGGCTCTTTATTTCTCATGTATACATGTATGCTATGTCTGTGTGCCTGCACACCTGTATATATGTGCATGTGGAGGCCAAAGAACAACTTCAGTGTTTTCCTCAATCATTATTATTATTTTTTAATTTATTTTTGTTTTATTTGAGAGTGACAGACAGAGAGAGAAAGAGGCAGATAGATAGAGAGAGAATGGGCACGCCAGGGCCTCCAACCACTGCAAACGAACGCCAGATGCATGCACCACTTTGTGCATCTGGCTTACATGGGTCCTGGGGAATCGACCCTCGAACCGTGATCCTTAGGCTTCACAAGCAAGTGCTTAACTGCTAAGCCATCTCTCCAGCCCTATTATTATTTTTTAAATTTTATTAATAGGTTTATTAGTATCCATTATTAATTATTTATTAGTAACTCCCCTGTAGTACAATAGTTTATATAGGAAAGGTCAAAGAAGACCAGGGCAGAAGTTTCATGGTAACACACACGTTCTTTTTTTTTTTTTGGTTTTTCAAGGTAGGGTCTCACTCCAGCTTAGGCTGACCTGGAATTCACTGTGTAGTCTCAGGGTGGCTTCGAACTCACAGTGATCCTCTTACCTCTGCCTCCCGAGTGCTGGGATTAAAGGCGTGCGCCACCACGCCCGGCAACACACGCATTCTTGTTTCCAGACCACGTCAGACATTCTGTCATCTCTTGCACGGAGAGCTGTAGAAGGCCTTCATTTTTCTGGTGTTTTCTCTGGTGTTTTCAGCTATAGAAAAGGGTGTGCTCACTTATACCTAACCCTTTTGCGCAAGAGGGGAGCCTCTGGGCTGGATGCTGAATCACAATCATCATCATTATTATTATTACTGCTTTGCTTTGAGGCAGGGTTTCATGGAGTCTAGGCTGGCTTCCATCATCCACCTTTTTTTTTTTTTTTTTTTTTTTGGTTTTTCAAGGTAGGATCAGGTCTTTCATTAAAAGTGGAACTCAGATTCCACTAGTCTATCTTTCCACCAAGCCCCAGGGATCCTCTGTTTTTGCCTCCCCAGTGCTGAGGTTAAAGCACGTACCTCCATCCCACCTCTTTTCCCTAGATGCTGGGGCTCTGAGCTAAGGTCCTCATGTTTTCCTAACTGAGCCACATCCCCAGCCCGTGTAGCCCCTGGTTTCTGTTTTATGAGACAGACCTCATGCTGCAGCCCAAGCTGGCCTCAAACTTTCAAAGATCCACTTACCACTACCCTGCCCCTGCTTTTAGAATTATTTATTTGCAAAGAGAGAGAGAGAGAGAGAGAGAGAGAGAAGACACACACGTGCACACACACACACAGACAGAGAGAGAGAATGGGTGCGTCAGAGTCTCCAGCCACTGCTGACAAACTCCAGATGCATGTGTCACTTTGGGCATCTGGCTTTATGAGTGAGTACTGGGGAATTGAACCCAAGTTGTTTGGTTTCTCAGCCAAGTGTCTTAACCACTGAGCGATCTTCCCAGCTTGTCCCTCCTGCTTTTTTGTTTTGTTTTGTTTTTCCTTTTTGAGGTAGGGTCTTGCTCTGGCTCAGCTGACCTGGAATTCACTATGTAGTCTCAGGGCGTGCTGGAACTCACAGTGATCCTACTACCTCTGCCTCCCTAGTGCTGGGATTAAAGGCGTGCGCCACCACGCTCAGCTCCTACTCCCTTCCCCCTTTTAAGACAAGGTTTTACTATAGTCTAAATTGGACTCTCCATCCTCCTGCCGTAGCTCCTAGCATGTGTATGTATTTGTGCATATACTCATGTTTGCAGGCTCTGGCGTCATTATAAATGTCCTCTGAATTTTTTTTCCCCTCAAATGGTCCTGATTCTTAGGTACTTTAAAAAAAAATTTTATTTATTTGAGAGAGAGAAAGAGAGAGGGAATAGGCACGCCAGGGCCTCCAGCTATTGCAAATGAACTCCAGACACATGTGACACTTTGTGCATCTGGCTAATGTGGGTACTGGAGAATCAAACCTGGATGCTTAGGCTTTGCAGGCAAGCGCGTTAACCACTAAGCCATCTCTCCAGCCCCTTCCTTCATTTTTACTTTGACCCTATCTAGTTGGTTGGACCCTTAAATAGCTTATGCCTGGTATTTCCAGTTCTAGTATCTTCTATTCTTCCTTAAGTTTGATTCTACCATGCCATTTCATCACAGCACTCAAAGAAAAACCCTCAGAGGAATGAATGTCCTCTCTCCCATCCTCCCCGGTTACGCTTGTGCATGGGGCATAGAATTCTTATCCTGCTGGTTTTCATTTAATGCGGTATGACAGGATTTTTTTCCCATCTTGCTATGAGATCTTATTATTTTTAATAATTGCCTAATAATAATGCATGGAGTGGATGTTCTTTGCTTTTCCAGACCATAATTCCCATATTATTAGAGTGTTTCCATGGATTCTACTATTAAAAGTACCCCTGCAATGGATGGTTTCCTTTCATTGGTGGCGCCTTTCCTTTCTTTAGAATTATTTCCTTACAATTCATTTCCAAAAGTGAAATTGCACAGTGAAGCGGGGTTGAAACTTTTGGCCTTGAACACTGATGGTAATTGCCTTATGCAAGGTCTGAACTTGCTATGGGCCACAGACCCAGGGACTGGGGTGATCTCTTGGAACCAGACTCTTGAGTATTATAAATAGTTTTCTTCTCTATATCTCCCTGCTCCCCTCCTGTGGTGCTGCTGACGAGTCTAAAACCTGCATACTGGGCACATGCGCAGACTGTAGACATGTTTTTTTTATTTGAGTATTTTGTATGTTTGAGCATGTAATATGTTTTTACTTAAAATTATCTACTCTGGGTTGGGCACAAAGTTCTTAAAGTTCTTTTTCTTTTTTTTTTCTCTCTCTCTTTTATTTATTTATTTGAGAGAGAGAGAGACAGAAAGAGAGAGAGAGAGAGAGAGAGAGAGAGAGGGAGGGAGGGAGAATGGGCATGCCAGAGGCTCTAACCACTGCAAACAAACTCCATATTATGCGTGCGCCCTCTTGTGCATCTGGCTTACATGGGACCTGGAGAATTAAATCGGGGTCCTTAGGCTTCACAGGCATGTGCCTTAACTGCTAAGCCATCTCACTAGCCCTATCTTTTATTTATTTATCTCTTTCTTTCTTCTTTCTTTTTTCTTTCTTTCTTCTTTCTTTCTTTCTTTCTTTCTTTCTTTCTTTCTTTCTTTCTTTCTTTCTTTTCTTTCTTTTGTTATAGACTCAGCTGTTGCTTTTGCTCCTGTAATTTGGGATTTGTTGGCATTTTGGCTATAGGACTCTGGGCCTGTCACCTAGCTTAACATTTATATAGAAGTCAGTACTTAAAATAGATATTTCTGGGATTATCACTCAAGTTAAGAATAACATTAAAGGTATTAACATTTCCTTGGAGCTGGAAATGGACCTCAGTGTAGAGCACTTCCCTAGTCTGATGGACGCAAAGTAACAATAAAATTCCCACATGAAGAAAGAGTAATTTAAAGTGGCTACTGGACTTTAAAATAAAAGCCAGTTACAAAAGACTTTTATTTATTTTTTGAGACAGGGTGTCATAAAGCCTGGCTACCAAAAGTCATTTAAAATAGATTGTTTTCACTATGAGTTCAAGGCCACCCTAAAACTACATAGTTAATTCCAGGTCAGCCTGGGACTAGAGTGAAACTTTACCTCGAAAAACCAAAAATAAATAAATAAATAAAATAAAACAAATAAAATAAATAAATAAAATAAAATAAAATAGATTGTTTTGTTTTGAGGCAGGGTTTCCCTCTAGCCTGGTTGATCTGACACTTACTCTTTAGCCAAGGCTGACCTTGAACTCACAGTGATTCTCCTACCTCACCTGAGATTATAGGCATGAGCCACCATGCCCAGCATTTTTTTTTTGGGGGTCTCACTCTAGCTCAGGTTGGCATTGATCTCATGGTGATCCTCCTGCCTCAGCCTCTTGAGTGCTGAGTCTAGCTTGAAGGGTTTTTTGATATGGCTTATTTTCAAAAGACCCAGGGGCTGGGGGGGGGGCTTTTGAATGGGCTGCCAAGTGCCCTGGATTTCTCTTTGTGAAAAGCTGTCACTTGGGCTGGAGAGATGGCTTAGCAGTTAAGGCACTTGTCTGCACAGCCAAAGGATGCAGGTTCGATTCCCCAGGACCCACGTAAAGCCAGTTACATAAGGTGGTGCAAGCATCTTGAGTTCATTTTCAGTGGCTAGAGATCCTGGCATGCCCATTCTCTCTCTCTCTCAAATAAATAAAATAAAAAGCTATCACTCACAATTAGACCAAGTAGCCTGATTTTTCTGCAGGGGCTTGTCATTCTACATGAGTCCCCAGTGCTGTTGGTCCTATAGTGATGGAAGTAAGTCACCTGGGCAGAGGGGGGTAGAATGGGGGAATAAATAAATCTCTTTAGCAACAGTAACAAAACAACAATAGTACCTCAAATATCCATTATTGTCAGACACTGTTTTGAAGGTTTTACGTGGAGGTGTATCAATTAATTTAATAGTTGCAATAACGTTATGATGTAGGCGCCTCTATATTTCCATTTTGTAGGGATGGGGAATAATAGCACAGGATGTTTGTCAGCCTCCTAGCGTACCCCTCCCATGTAACCTTTTTCCACGCCTTTGTCAAGTTCTTCCATTTCTACCAGGTTCTTTTCTGATCATGCCAAGATATTGTTGCCCAAGTCTGGAATGCCCCCTTCTTGGAGGAAGACCTTTTTTGTTATTAAATCACCAATAACAATAGCTTCCCTTATGGAATGCTTAATATAGCAAGACATTATACTGATGATGATGCATACAAACATGAGAAAAGAGAAGAGAGAATGAGCCTGGCGTGGTGGCACATGCCTTTAATCCCAGCACTTGGGGAGGCAGAGGTAGGAGGATCACAGTGAGTTTGAGGCCATCCTGAGACTACAGAGTAAATGCCAGGTCAGCCTGGACTAGAGTGAAATCCTACCCTGAAAAACCAAAACTAAAAAAAGAGAGAGAGAAGAGAGAATGAATGAGTAAGAATGGGCTTTCCAGGACTTCTGGAAACATGGACCACTTTGTATGACTGTCTGGCTTTGGGTACGTTTACATGGGTACTGGTACTGGGGTGTTGAACCCAGACGGTTAGGCTTTGCAAACAAGCTTCTTTAACCACTGAACCATTTCTCCATCCTGACGTCATCATGTTCTCTGCTTCTTCTAAGCAGGTCTTGTGTAAGTAGCATCATTTGCTGTGCGATCATGTAGTCTGGGAGACAGTATTGTGGCACTCCTCAGTATTTTGGCTCTTACTTTCTTTCTGCCACTTCTTCCATGATGGCCTCTGAGCCTTGGAGTGTGTAATCACCACATTATAAGTGTAATCTGATCTGTAGCATTCTGTTAATTTAACTGGATCATTGTACACATTTTAGACATCTCAATGGCATTTTTGAAATCAGCAGGACATTTAAAAATAGTTATTTATTTATTTAGAGAGAAGGGGCCAGAGAGAGAGAGAGAGAAAGAGAGAGAGAGAGAGAGAGAGAGAGAGGGAGAGAGAAACAAGCACCTTTAAGCGCTGAGCTATCTCTCCGTCTAGTAGAATCATATGGTTCTATTAGATTTTTTATTTTATTTTACTTTATTCATTTATTTTTTATTTTTTTGGGTTTTCGAGGTAGGGTCTCACTCTAGCTCAGGCTGACCTGGCATTCACTATGTAATCTCAGGGTGGCCTTGAACTCTTGGCAATCCTCCTACCTCCGCCTCCCACGTGCTGGGATTAAAGGTGTGCACCACCACACCCGGATTTATATTATATTTTATTTTATTTATTTTATTTTATTTAAGACAGAGAGCGGGAAAGAGAGAGAGAGAGAGGGAGGGAGAGGGAATGGGCGTGCCGCTGCAAACAAACTCCAGATGCGTGCACCCCCTTGTGCATCTGGCTTACGTGGGACCTGGGGAATCGAACTGGTATCCTCTGGCTTCGCAGGCAAATGCCTTAACTGCTAAGCCATCTCTCCAGCCCTCTATTAGATTTTTATAATGTTTTCTTGGGTCTTTCTCATTTGAATGTGAAGAATGAATGCAATGGGGGAAGGTGAACTTTTTACCTCTAGAAATAATGGCTCTGCTCCTGACAGAGGACGCTAGCATTTTCTTTATGATGTAGCCTACAGCAAGCAGGACTTGTTCTTGTAAAGACTTAAGGTAAATGAAGTAGATATTAAACTCAGTATGTGTGGGTTTATGTCTATGAAGTCAGTGCTCAAAAATTTCATCTATTGGGATGTTAAGCTGTATAGCTTTTCTTTTCTTTTTTTACCCACGGTCTTACTCTAGCATAGGCTGGCCTTGAACTCACAGCAGTATTCCTACCTCTGCCTCCTGATTGCTGGGATTAAAGGGGTGCGCCACCACGCCCAGCTAGGTTTTCTTATTATTTATATATTTATTTGCAAAGAGATTGATAGAGAGAGATAGAGAGAGAGAGAAGGGATGCCAGGGCTTCTTGCCATTGCAAACTCCAAATGTATGTGCCACTTTGTGTTTCTGCTTTTATGTGCCTTTAAAACCACTGAGACATCCAGCTTTTCTCTCTTTAGATTTTGGCATCCTTTAGGCTCATGTGTGTTTGTTTCACTGACCGAGCTCTTAAAAATTTGGCACATTTACAAATAAGATTCCACCAGTCTCCTTTCCTTTCCTTTTATTTCTTTATTTATTTTCAGTTTTTTGAGGTAGGGTCTCACTCTAGCCCAGGCTGACGTGGAATTCACCATGTAGTCTCAGGGTGGCCTTGAACTCACGTCGATCCTCCTACCTCTGCCTCCCTCGTGCTGGGATTAAAGGTGTGCGCCACCACACCCGGCTAGTCTCCCTTTCCTTTGCTCACCTCTGCATCTTGCTCTACGGTTACTGGGTTCTGAAGTCAATGAGAAAATGTTTCTAAGAGCATAAGTAGCCAGGGTCAGGTTGGTGGAACTGGGCAGAAGTTCTCAGCACAGTGAAAGCCCTTGCCTGCTGCCTTCACTCTATTTCTTCCTCCCGAGATGCTTGTGAATACGTTTTTCCCAGATCCTAGTTGCACCAGCCTTTTGTTTGTTTGTTTGTTTTTTGAAGTAGGGTCTCACTTTAGCTCAGGCTGTCCTGGAATTCACTATGTAGTCTCAGGGTGGCCTCAAACTCATGGCGATCCTCCTACCTCTGCCTCCCAAGTGCTGGGATTAAAGGCGTGCGCCACCACGCCCAGCTCTCTTTTTTTTTTAATTTGTTGTTCTCAGATTTGCACTAGTAGGATGGGGCCAGCTGGCCAAGTGATAGATAACATCTCTCTTTCTCTCTGTCCCTGTTCTGCCAGGCCGGTGCCCCTGTGATGTCTGGAGCAGGCGAGGGTACCAACCCCGAAAACAGCGAGCTCAAGTATTCAGGTCAAGATGGGCTTTACATTGGCGTCAGTCTGTCCTCACCTGCAGAAGTCACATCCTCAGTGCGACAGGATTCTTGGTGTGCTCTGGCCCTGGCCTGAGCCCATGCTGCCAGGAGGCTGGGAGGGCTCAGAGGACCTCACGTCACTTTTGTCTGATTTTTTTTTTGGTCTAGCAGTCCAGCGGTGGGCAACAACGCAGACAGAACATTCCTCCGATGTGTGATTTCTGTGCCTTTGTTTTGAAAGACATCTACTTCCCAAGAAGCTTGCTGAAGGAAGAAGAGGACATGGGCTCTTCTGGGAAGGACCAGTGCAACATACATGTGGTCTGCTCCCTCCAGCCAGGGCTACCTCCAGCCAGCCTGCCTCGGGGTCTGCCCCTGCACCACTGGCAGAAACTGCGAATATGACGGAACCTTGCCTGATAAGGAAGAATGAGAGAGATTTTTTTTTTTTTAAAGGGTTTTATGTATATCGTCGAAAATCATGTGCTCATGAGATCAAGTTTGGTTATCCCAGAATTTCTTCATGCCTGTTTTACATGCACATTTCACAAGCATTCATAGAGAAGACCACCGGAGGTCTTTTGGTACATTGCGGAGGCTGAGTTGGGTCCTGGGTCTCTTGACAAGAACACCATTTTGCAAGATTGCATTGTAACTCTGGACACTGTGACTTCCTTCCTTCAGAATTCATCTTACATGACTGGTCTGACTGAGGTCACTTGGAATTTGTAAACAGGGTAGCAAAAAAGATATTTTTCTTCCATGTACACAATAATTTTTTTAAAAAAGTGCAATTTGCGTTGCAGCAATCAGTGTTAAATCATTTGCATAAGATTTAACAGCATTTTTATAATGAATGTAAACATTTTAACTTAATGGTACTTAAAATAATTTAAAAAAATGTTAACTTAGACATTCTTATGCTTCTTTTACACCTACATCCCATTTCTAGTTTCCCAATGGTGTAAGAAAACGATTTCAAGAACAAATCTTCTCTCAGGAAAATTGCCTTTCTCCATTGAAGAATTTTTATACATGAACACCAAGACACCCCCTTTCTCTTACTGTGGAATATATGCTGGAAAATTGCAACAAAACTTTACTACCTAAAGAATAGTGTTTGTAAATATTCTACACACCTGTCAACACCCTTGAAGTCTATATAGTGTGACTAACCCACAGGTTGGTTGACATTAATTTTTTTTTAATGGGATGTCATGGAAACCTATCTCACCAGAGTTTTAAAAAATAAAAAGGGTATTGTTTTGTCTTCTGTAAAACCGAGTTCCTTCCCTTCTAACTTTATTTTCATCCTGCATGTAGCTCTCATTTTTCCTGTAAAACAAGGGCTTGTGGTGTTTGCAAACTGCCCCAAGGCCATCTTTTTTTTTTTTTTTTTTTTTTTTTTTCGAGGTAGGGTCTCGCTCTAGCCCAGGCTGACATGGAATTCACTACATAGTCACAGGGTGGCCTTGAACTCACAGCGATCCTCCTACCTCTGCCTCCCGAGTGCTGGGATTAAAAATGTGTGTGCTAACACGCCCGGCAAGGCCATCTTTCCAAGGATTTGTTCTTTAGGGAGCTGTCCTTTATACCTTGTTTATCTGAAGTTGGCACATGTAGTTAGTTATGACATACCATGTGTATTGGTGACAAGTTTTTATAAGTGAAAATGACTTCTATTAAATGACATTATCTGAAGTTATAAGCATTCTGTTTAGGCTAAATGCTTAAATTATTATTATTATTAATAACAATATTACTATTATTGGTTTTTCAAGGTAGGGTTTCACTGTAGCTCAAGCTGACCTGGAATTCATTATGTAGCCTCAGGGTGGCCTCGAACTCATGGCGATCCTCCTACTTCTGCCTCCTAAGTGCTGGGATTAAAGGCGTGTGCCACCACATCCGGCTTTAAAAATATTTTTTATATTATTTTATGAGAGAGAGAGAGAGAGAGAGAGAGAGAATATGGGCACACCAGGGCCTTCAGCCACTGCAAACGAACTCCAGACACATGCACCACCTTGTGCATCTGGCTTACATGGGTACTGCGGAATCAAACCTGGGTCCTTAGCACCTTCACCACTAAGCCATCTCTCCAGCTCCCTTAAAAACATTTTAACAAGTCCTGGGATTTCTTTCCTTGTGAATGAAAATGTTCGGTGTCTCCAAAATAGGGTGCTTTTCATTAAAAAAAAAAAAAAAAGTCCTTCCTTCCGCAAAGTGCCACGGCATCCTGAAGCTCACCCCAAGTCGCAGGCTTGATGCTCGTTAGAAGATGTTTTGAGGGTGATGTGAATCACCTCTTGTTTTAGATTGTTGGGTGGATTTTAGGCAACCCGGAGGTTATGGGACAATGTGACATGGTGGCATTTAGCTTTGCCTCCTTGAACATCTGGTGTGTTTTGAACTTTTCTTTTTTTGTGACTTTTGTTTTTTCTGAGGTAGGGTCTCACTTTAGCCCAGGCTGACCTGGAATTTACTATGTAGTCTCAGGGTGGCCTCGAAGTCACAGTGATCCTCCTACCTCTGCCTCCTGAGTGCTGGAATTAAAGGCATGCATCACCTCACCCATCCTGAACTTCTTTTCTTTGTGTGCTTATTATAGTCATTCTATGGAACTGGGATTGAGGCATTAAAACAAGGGTGGTCTTCTGTGGTGCCTGTGGGTGCATTTCAGGTGGTGACTCAGGACTGCTGTGTGCTTATCTAAGGAATTCACAGACTCTCCCCACCACCCACCGTACTCTGCTGTCATGGTAGGTTAGACCAAAAGGTAAGAATACAGGATATAGAATCATACCATGAGGCTTTAAGACTCTGCTCTGCAAGGGACACTTCTGTGACTACTAACTATTATTTTCTTTGCTTTAAACTTTTTTTACAGACTATAAACTATGATAATTCCCTCCCCTCCCCCACTTTCTCTTTCACAAATGCAGCCTCTCTCCATAAGCCCTCCATGTGTCAATTAGTTTCTCTTTTATTTATTATTATTTCATTTTTAAAATTATTTATTTGCAATCAGAGAGAGAGAGAGAGAGAGAAAAGAGAGGCAGACAGAGAGAAAATGGGCATGCCAGGGCTTCCAGCCACTGCAAACGAACTCCAGATGCATGTGCCCCTTGTGCATCTGGCTTATGTGGGTCTTGGGGAATTGAACCTGGGTCCTTTGGCTTCACAGGCAAACACCTTAAGTGCTAAGCCATTTCTCCAGCCCCTCTCTTTTATTTTGATGTCATCATCTTTTCCTCCTAGTATGAGGGTCTTGTGGAGGTAATACCAGGTACCATGAGGTCATGGCTATCTGGGCCATTTTGTGTCTGGAAGGGTGCATTGTAAGCAGCCCTACCCTTCCTTTGACTCTTACATTCTTTTGGCCACCTCTTCCACAATGGACCCTCAGCCTTGGAAGGTGTGATAGAGATGTTTCAGTGCTGAGCACTCCTCTGTCCCTTCTCAATACTATGGTGCCTTCTGAGTCATCCCAGAACTATCACTTTCTTAATCTGCAAAGTACATAGCACATACCTCATGGGTCTGCACAAATTAATCCATGTGGCATTCCTAGGAAAGTGCTTGGCACATAGTAAAATGTTAACAATCTTGAAAGAGGCTGGCACGAGCCCCTACTCCTTGAGTCTCTGAGTAATGTGTTATTCTCTGTGGAGTATCAGAAGTTGATGGCCCTTGGGTTACCTCCCTCCCTCCCTCCCTCCCTCCCTCCCTCCCTCCCTCCTTCCTTCCTTCCTTCCTTCCTTCCTTCTTTCCTGGTTTTCCAAGGTAGAGTCTTGCTCTAGCCCAGGCTGACCTGGAATTCACTATGGAGTCTCAGGATGGCCCTGAACTCATGGCGATCTTCCTGCCTCTGTCTCCTGAGTGCTGAGATTAAAGATGTGTGCCACCATGCCCAGCCTTTTCTGTTTCTTTTTAAAGATATTTATTTATTTGAGAGTGACAGAGAGAGAAAGAGGCAGAGAGAGAGAGAGAGAAAAAGAATGGGCACACGAGGGTCTCCAGCCAGTGCAAACAAACTACAGATGCATGCGCCACCTTGTGCATCTGGCTTACGTGGGTCCTGGGGAATCAAGCCTCTAACAGGGGTCCTTAGGTTTCATAATCAAACGCTTAACGGCTAAGCAGGCAAGCACCTTAGCCACTAAGCCATCTCTCCAGCCCTGCATAGCACTTTTAACACCATGACAGCTAGTCAACAGGGAGGAGGCTTTCAGCTCAGCTTCACTTGATGTCCCAGTGTCCTATAGTCCACACATGTGGTGTCAAATCACATAGTTCTAGTGTGCAACCAAGGGCCTTAGCACCAGCCTGTCTTGTTTGGAAGGTATTAGAGGCCCCCTGACCAGTAACTCATTGAAGGTACCCCATCCCAGGCACTGAAATATGGTTTCTCTGGTTATTCACACAAACCCTTTTTTTTTTTTTTTTTTTGTTTTGCAAGGTAGGGTTCACTCTGGTCCAGGCTGACCTGGAATTCACTATGTAGTCTCAAACCCTCAGTTTTAAACATACATTATTTATTAAATATTTTTATTTATTTATTTTTATTTATTTATTTGAGAGAGAGAGAGAGAGAGAGAGAGAGAGAGAAAACGGACACACCAAGGTCTCTAGCCACTGCAAACAAATTCCACCTGCATGAGCCACCTTGTGCATCTGGCTTATGTGTGTCCTGGGGAATTGAACCTGGGTCCTTAGGCTTTGCAGGCAAGTGCCTTAATGGCTAAGCCCCCTCTCCATCCCAGCATATATTATTTACCTAGAGAAAAGAAAAAGTAGGTTCTTCCACCCTTCCCTCTCCCCCAGCCCCTCCCTGACCTCACTTAGTCCATTTTACCCCATTATTCTGCCCCTTTACTTACATATCTACTACACCCTCCCTTTAAGCCTCCCTTCTTCCAGGAGCTTTTCTAGGTTCCTGGCCTCTGCCATTAACTTACTCCAACTCACATACAAATCTCAAGTTTGAAGCTAGGACACACATAGGAGAGGCGACATGCATCACTTGACTTTCTGAGCCTGGGTCACTTCAATATAATCTCTTTCAGATGTATCCAGTTTCCTGCAAAATTCCTTTTTCTTTAAAGCTGAATAAAACTCCATTGTATATATGTACTACATCTTCATTATCCATTTGTCAGTTGATGGGCATCTGGGCTGGTTCCATTTCCTAACTATTGTGAAGAGAGCAGCAATCTGTTGTAAAGTATAGGGTCTGTAGGGTATCTGCCCAGGAGTGGTATAGCTGGGTGATATATAAGGTCTATTGTTAGCTATTTCCAGAACCTCCACATTGACTTTCATAATGGCTACACCAGTTTGTACTCTTTTTTTTTTTTTTTTTTTTTTTGGTTTTTCGAGGTAGGGTCTCACTTTAGCTCAGGCTGACCTGGAATTCACTATGTAGTCTCAGGGTGGCCTTGAACTCACAGCGATCCTCCTACCTCTGCCTCCTGAGTGCTGGGATTAAAGGCATGCACCACCACGCCCTGGCCAGTTTGTACCCTTACTAACAAAGAAGAAAGGTTTCTCTTTCCTCACACCCTTGCCAGCATCTATTGTTTTAAATTTAAAAAAATTTTTATTTGAGAGAGAAAAGAGAGAGAGAAAGAATGGGTGCTCCAGGGCCTCTAGCCACTGACAACAAACTTCAGATGCATATGCCATTCTGTGCATCTGGCTTATATGGGTACTGGGGGATCAAACCTGGGTCCTTAGGCTTCATAGGCAAGTGCCTTAACCACTAAGCCATCTTCCCAGCCCCCATTTGATTTCTTGATGATAGCCATTCTGACTGGAGTGAGATGAAATCTTAAAGTAGTTTTTTAAATTTTATTTATTGGAGAGAGAGAGAGAGAACAGGCAGAACAGGGCCTCCAGTCACTGCAAACCAACTCTAGACGCATGTACCACATTGTGCATCTAGCTTATGTGGGTATGAGGGAATTGAACCTGGGTCCTTAAACTTTGCAGGCAAACACCTTAACCATTAAGCCATCTCTTGAGCCCTCAAAGTTTAATTTACATTTCTCTGATAAGGATATTGAAAGTTTTATTTTTTTTTTAATATTAGCCATTTGTATTTCTTTTGACAACTCTATTCAGTTCTGTAGCACCATTAGTTAAAGAGGCTATCTTTTCTCCCGTGAATATTTTTGTCAAAAATCGGATGACTGTAGCTGCCTGGGATTATATCTGGCTCCTCTATTTTGTCCCATTTATCTACATATCTTTTATTTTGTGCCAGTACCATGCTATTTTTGTTACTATGGCTCAGTAATATACTTTATTTATTTATTTATTTATTTATTTATTTATTTATTTATTTATTTTGGTTTTTGCGAGGTAGGGTCTCACTCTGGTCCAGGCTGACCTGGAATTAACTATGTAGTCTCAGGGTGTCCTCGAACTCTCGGCGATCCTCCTACCTCTGCCCCCTGAGTGCTGGGATTAAAGGCGTGTGCCACCACGCCCGGCTAGTAATATACTTTAAAACCAGGTATGGTGATACCACCAGCCTTATATTGTTGCTCAGAATTGCTTTGGCTATCTGAGGTTTTTTTGTGCTTCCAAATAAATTTTAGGATTGGTTTTCTAACTTAGTGAAGAATGTTATTGGAATCTTGGTAAGAATTACATCAAATCTGTAGACTGCTTCTGGTTCAGTAGCCATTTTTACCACACACACACACACACACACACATATATTGGTTTTCCGAGGTAGGGTTTCACTGTAGCTCAGGTTGACCTGGAATTCACTATGTAGTCTCAGGGTGGTCTTGAACTCATGGCGATCCTCCTACCTCTGTCTCCCGAGTGCTGGGATTAAAGGCGTGCACCACCATGCCTGGCTTCCCTAATGTCTTCTTCAATTTCTCTCTTGAGCATTTTAAAGTTTTCACTGTTGAGCTCCTTCATTTTTGTGGTTATATTCATTGCCATATATATATATATAGTTTCTTTTTATTTATTTATTTGAGAGCAACAGAGAAAGAAAGAGGCAGGTAGAGAGAGAGAGAATGGGCATGCCATGGCCTCCAGCCACTGCAAACGAACTCCAGATGCATGCACCCACTTGTGCATCTGGCTTATGTGGGTCCTGGAGAATCGAGCCTTGAACTAGGGTCCTTAGGCTTCACAGGCAGGCGTTTAACCACTAAGCCATCTCTCCAGCCCAGTATATAATGTATTTTGATCATACTCAACCCCCATTACACTCTTGTCTCCATCTCATTCCAGGCCCCTCCTCTTCCCAATTTCTTTCATGCCTTTTTTTTTGGTTGACTAATGAGTTTAATCAGTGTTGATTACATGGGCATGAGTGAGGGGTTCTATACAGAAGAGCCCATATCAGTTGGCTATACCACCTCCTCCTTAAACCCCTGTTTCCTGAACAAAGCTGAGGAGAGAGAGAAATGGGGGATCTTTCCACAACCCAGAATGGTGGTGGGGCTAGGCGGAGGATTTGGGAGAGAGTCTGGCTCATCTTGGGCTGATTGTTTTCTCGAGAGGGGCTGCCGTGACAGCATAGGAAAATCATTACCCTCACGCACTAATGCTTTCCTCTTCCCTCTTATGGTTCCCATTACTTTGAGTGCTTTCTGGTGAAAGTTAATATGCTTTGATTAGAAGATGAATTTTTCTTACTGCGGCTTTCAAATGAACATTTTTTGGGGGTGGGGATGGTCTGTCTCATATTATTCGTCCCAGTCCTAAGATGTTCAGATCCTAAGTTGCTAGCTCTTTTCCCTCCTCCTCTCCCTCTCTCTCTCTCTCTCTTTTTTTTTTTTTTTTTTTGGTTTTCTGAGGTAGGGTCTCACTCTACTTCAGGCTGACCTGGAATTCACTGTTGTCTCAGGGTGGCCTCGAACTCATGGCGATCCTCCTACCTCTGCCTCCCAAGTGCTGGAATCTTCTCCCTTCTTTTTCTAAAATACAAACTGGGAAGAATTGTAGATACTGTGAAATACATTACAAGGGGCATAAGGAAGGTAGGTGTTTTGTGTAGCCTATCTGAGCATAACAAATGCCACTAACATGGGGCCTTTTAAAAAAAATATTTTATTTATTTATGTATGTATTTATTTATTTGAGACAGAGAAAGAGGGAGAGAGAAAGAGAGAGAGAGAATGGGTGCGCCATCTCTCTAGCCCCTAACCTGGGGCCTTTTAAATAATACCTTCTTACCTGTGATTGCATAAAGCAGACATTCATTTTTTGTTTGTTTGTTTGTTTGTTTTGTTGAGGTTAGGTCTTTCTCTAGGCCAGCCTGACCTGGAATTCACTATGTAGTCTCAGGGTGGCCTCCAACTCATGGTGATCCTCCTACCTCTGCCTCCTGAGTGCTGGGATTCAAGGCATGTGCCACCATACCCAGCCAGGTACTTTTTATTTTTTATATTTCTAATTTATTTATTTGCATGTTTTATGTGGGTGTGTGACTGTGTGTGTGTGTTGCAGGGGAGGGGCAAGTCAGGGCCTCTTGCCAGTGTAAATGACAAGACTTTTGTGTCTTGTTTTTCATGAGTGGCTTGGGAATTGGACCCAGGCTGGTATGTTTTTTGAGCAAGTGCCTTTAACTACTGAGCCATCTTCCCCACCCCAAAGAAGTTTTGTCAACATCCTTTACTAAAGTATAGCATATCAAAACAAAATTGAGTTCTCCTTCCTGCCACCCTCCCAAGTTATTATTATTTTAGTTTATTTTCTTTGTTTGAGAGTGAGTGAGAGAGAGAGAAAGAAAGAGGCAGAGAGAGAGATAGACGGAGGGATAATGGGCTCACCAGGGCCTCCAGCTACTGCAAATGCACTCCAGATGCATGCGCCACCTTGTGCACCTGGGTTACGTGGGTCCTGGGGAATCAAACCTGGGTCATTTGGCTTTGTTAGCAAGCCCCTTAACCACTAAGCCATCCCTCTAGCCACCAATTTTTTTTTGTTTTTTGGTTTTTCTAGGTAGGGTCTCTCTCTAGCCCAGGCTGACCTGGAATTCACTATGTAGTCTCAGGGTGGCTTTGAACCTGTGGCAATCCTCCTACCTCTACCTCCAGAGTGCTGGGATTAAAGGTGTGCGCCACATAGCTCACCAAATTATTTTATTATTATTATTTTAAAAAGTATTGTTTATTTATTTATTTATTTGAGAGAGAGAAAGAGAGATAATGGGAATGCCAGGCCTTCCAGCCACTGCAAACTACCTCCAGATGCATGCGCCCCCTTGTGCATCTGGCTTATGTGGGTCCTGGAGAATTGAACTGGGATCCTTTGGCTTTGTAGGCAAACACCTTAACCGCTAGTCCATCTCTCCAGCCCCTCACCAAATTTTTTTTTTTTTTTTGGTTTTTCGAGGTAGGGTCTCACTCTGGCCCAGGCTGACCTGGAATTAACTATGTAGTCTCAGGGTGGCCTTGAACTCTCGGTGATCCTCCTACCTCTGCCTCCCGAGTGCTGGGATTAAAGGCGTGAGCCACCACGCCCGGCACCAAATTATTTTTGAGATAAGGTCTTGCTGTATTGCTCAGGCTGGCCTGGAACTTGCTGTACATCCTTCTGTTTCTGTCTTCTGACTCCAGGATTACATTCATGCACTACCATGCCCAGCTTATTAAGTCATTTCTCAAGAAGGAATACATTTAAATATATGTTGCTCCTTCACTTAGAAGATCCTTAGACCCATTATCATGGTTTGCAGAATTTATGTCCCCTGTCACCCTTGGCTGATTTTTAGGCCTGTATATAAGTGAAGGCTCTGTCTGGGTCTTCCTTCAGGGTCACTTACTGTTGCTTCCTGATGCCTATGGGAGAGTCAGGAAAGCAAAGACAGCCATTCATTTCCCCTGGCCAATAAATTAACTTCTTGCTCATGGGAAATGTTTTCCCCAGGCCCTTGGAAATTCGGCGGGATTTCAAATCATAGATAAATGAGCTTGGGAGGCGGCAAGCAAGTGTGTAGTGGCTGCCCCAGGTCCCAACCTGGGGCACTGCAGTGGCTTTGGCACATCCGGTCCTGTGTGGGCGTATGTACATTGTCTACGGGTCTGTGGGTCCCTGTGACATTGAGAAGGAAATAATGAGGTGAGAGAATGAGGGGTTCAGAAGGCAGACATTCATTAACACCCAGGTGGCTAATTACAATGCATTTGTTCCATTTCTGGGTTGAAATAATGACATGTCAGTTTGACTATACCTAGCTATCTGTTATTTTGAAGCTACAGTGAAATGGAAAACAAATATTGTTTTTAATTTTTTCAATTGAATTTATTTTAATATTTATTTATTATTTATGTTTTGGTTTTTCAAAGGTAGGGTCTCACTCTAGTCCAAGCTGACCTGGAACTTACTATGTAGTGTCAGGCTGGCCTCGAACTCACAGTGGCAGTGATCCTCCTACCTCTGCCTCCAGAGTGCTATAAGACATTCTATATATATAATAAATAAATATTAAAATAAATTTATATATATATATATATATATATATATATATATATATATATATATATAAATGTTGGCAGGGTTTCACTGTAGGCCAGCCTGTCCTGGTACTCACTGTGTAGCCCCATGCTGGCCTTGAACTCATGGCGATCCTCCTATCTCAGTCTCCCAAATGCTGGGATTATAGGCATGAGCCACTGCATTGGGCTTTAGCAATAAAATGAGAAATAAATATTAATAAATTTGATAAGGCTAATTTTTTTCTTTGTGGTCATGGGGACTGGACTCAGGGTCCTGTACCTACTGGGTAAGTACTCTACGACCAGGTCTTTGTAGCCCTGGCTGTACTAAAATTCTGGCTGTGTAGATCAATCTGGCCTCACACTTGCTGTGATCAAACTTTGTGCCTCTACCTCCCCTATGTTGAAATTATAGCCACATGCCATAACTCCAGCCCTCTTTTCTTTTTGAATTTGTTTAATATTTGGTCTATTGATTTGAGAGGGAAAGAGAAAGAGGCAGGTATAGAGAGGGAATGGGTGCACCAGGGTCTATAGCCATTACAAACTAACTCCAGACATGCATCTGGCTTATGTGGGTACTAGGGAATTAAACCCAGGTCTTTAGGCTTCGCAAGCAAATGCCTTAACTGCTAAGCTATCTCTCCAGCCCATAAAAAAAATTTTTTTTTTCCTAGCCCTCTTTTTACTTGAAAGAGGATCTCACTATTGTCCCTGTTTCCTTGAATTTGTGATCCTCCTACCTCAGCTGGGATCTCAGCATCTTTAGGTATGGCCTAACTCTTTTGGAACAAGCTCTGGGAATCAAAATCTGGCACTTATGGTCTATGTGCTCGAGGCTGCTGAATGGAACGTGAGGCTGAGCACTCAGCAGCTGGATTCTTTGCTGGAGAAGGAGCGAGACGTTCTAGGACACATAACAGAGAGAACGTAACATTTTAGTTGGACCAATGGCAAACTACTAGAAGACAGAAGGCCCAAGTAAGTTCACAGAGACTTAGGATAAATTGACCTGGGTTGATAGACCCAAATGGGGACCAAAAGACAGCTTTAATATTGCAGTGTTGAATCTCCATTCAGAGTGAATGTTCACGCTCCTCAAGCTGCCTGCAGCATGTAGTAACCAGCACTGGATAGTCACAGGGATGTGGCCAGTCCACAGTTATGTCACTATTTTAGTTAGATTTTTTTTTTTTTTTTTTTTTTTTTTTAGTTAAGGAGTGGTCTCACTCTAGCCCAGGCTAACCTGGAACTCACTCTGTGTCCCCTGGCTGGCTTCAAACTCATGGCCATTCTCCTAAGTCAGCCCAGAATGCTGGGATTAAAGACATGTGTCTTAATGCCTGGCTGGATTTTTAAAAAATATTTTATTTATTTATTTATTAGAGAGAAAGAGCGGGGAGTAAGAGCATGGGCACTCCAGGGCCTGCAGTCACTACAAATGAACTCCAGATGCTTGAGTCACCATGTGCATCTGGGTTCTGGGGAATTGAACCTGGGTCCTTAGGCTTCATAGGCAAGCACCTTAACCATTAAGCTATCTCTCCAGCACCCCCATTTTTAAAAGAACATAAAAAGGGCTAAACCATAGCAATTAAAGATGAAATACGGTTTGCTCCATTGAAGTGCTTACATTTCAGTATCAGTGGTTCTGTATGTAAGTCAAGATAATTATCTAGACATCTTGCAGCTTGGGGACAAGTTGTTTTTCCTCGCTGTGAAATGACAGTGTGGTCTTGAAGGTTCTTTTCCATCTGCATTTCTGTCTCATATCGCAAGGGCAGATTCTACTTGAGTGGATGATGGGGCTGCTCTAGGATCCAAAAGTCTGACGGGCCCTCAAAATGTGAAACCGGCAGAATTGGGCCCTCCTCTGATCCCTCTTCTTGTCGCTTGTCCACCTCAGGCATTGATCTGTGGAGGGAAGTCCATGGAGGGCGACGAGTGTTTCATCGTGTTAATGCACATAGGATGGTAAGACAGGAGGCTGCCCTAACACTGAACCTGTTTGCTCTGGGGCCCCTGACAGAAGCCTCAGGCAGTGATATCGACTCGGACCGGAAAATGGAAAAGTCTGGCAGCTGAATGCTCTGCAGAATGAGGAAAAAACAGCTTTGCTTTGCTTGGCCCACTGTTGCCGTATCTTGTGGTGGGTTTTCAGTTTCTTGGAAATATCCAACTTTTCATTGTTTCCCTTCTGTGTCTTCTCTTCAGCTGTTACAGACTTTTCCTCTCTGTCTCTCCGCCCCTCCCATGGGCTTTCTCCGTGTTTTTGTGAATTCTATTTCCTCAGTGCTCTAAGACTGAGAAAACAGTGCCAAATATCTAAATAACACATCCATGTGCCAGTTTCTGTTGCTTTTGTCTATAGACGGGACCCATGTTTTTGTGAATTCTTTTCCTTCAACACTCCATGGCTGGTCTGAGATAATAGTAGCAACTTTATATGGATAACCCTTCCTATGTGATGATTTTTGTGTGTGTGTGTTTTTTTTTTCAAGTTAGGGTCTCACTCTGGTCCAGGTGGACTTAGAATTCACTATGTAGTCTCAGGGTGGCCTTGAACTCACGGTGATCCTCCTACCTCTGCCTCCCGAGTGCTGGGATTAAAGGCGTGTGCCACCACACTGGCTCTATGTGATGGTTTCTATACAAAGTGCTTCACACACATCAATTTGTCTAAGCCTGATTCTCATACTGAATGGATGAGGTGGCACTATCCTCATTTTACAGATGTGTCTCCGGAAGCAGAGAAAGTAACTAACCCTTGGTTCTACAGTGAATCCACACAGGTTCCAGAATACAGCCTCTTGTTTATTTTTATTTTATTGTATTGTATTTATTTATTTATTTGCAAGGAGAGATAGAGAGAAGAGAGACAGACAAAGAGAGAAAGAGAGAGAAAGAGAAAGAGAAAGAGAAGAGAGAGAGAGAGAGAGAGAGAGAGAGAGAATGGGCATGCCAGAGCCTTTAGCCACTGCTAACAAACTCCAGACACATGCATCCTGTGTGCATCTGACTTACATGGATCCTGGGGAGTCAAACCTGGGTCCTTTGGCTTTGCAGGAAAGTGCCTTAACTGTTATGTTATCTCTCCAGCCCAGATATTTTATTTTTATTTAACACACACACACACACACACACACACACACACACACACACACAGAGAGAGAGAGAGAGAGAGAGAGAGAGAGAGAGAATTGGTCACCAGGGCCTCTAGCCTGCAAATAAACTCCAGATGCTTGTGCTACCTTGTGCTATCTGGCTTATGTGGGTCCTGGGGAATGGAACCTGGGTCCTTTGGCTTTGTAGGCAAGCACTTTAACCACTAAGCCATCTCTTCAGCTCATCTTTGGACTATTTTTAAAAATATTTATTTGTATTCTCAAACAAGACAAAGGAAAGAAAGAAAGAGAGAGAGAGAGAAAGAAAGAAAGAACAAAAGAAAGAAAGAAGGAAGGAAGGAAAGGGAGAGAATGGGCATGGTAGGGCTTCCTGCCACTACAAATGAACTCCAGACACATATGCCTCTTTGTGTATCTGGCTTTACGTGGGTGTTGGGGAACTGAAGCTGGGCTGTCACACTTTGCAAGCAAGCACCTTGAACTGCTGAGCTATCTCTCCAGCCTTTTGGGGAGTATTTTCTTCTCTTTTTCATATAACTTCTAGTCAGGTTTGTTATATACTTACCAAGGTTGAAGGATTAGGGGAAATAATTTATATACATACACAAAAAATGCTTATGAGATTAAGAGTGTGTAAAACTCAAATATCATCCAGACCTAACACTTGGGAAATGAGGCAGGAAGATTAGGAATTCACCCTTGGCTATATAGTAAGTTCAAGGCCAGCATGGGCTATATGAGATCTTATTTCAAAAAGCCCAAACTGAGCTGGAGAGGTGGTTTAGTGGTTAAGGCACTTGCCTGCAAAGCCTAATGACCCAGGTTTGATTCCCTAGGACCCACATAAAGGCAGATGCACAAAGTGGCCCATATGTCAGGAGTTCATTTGCAGTGGTTGGCGGCCCTGGTGCGCCCATTCTCTCTGTCTCTTTCACTCTCTGTTTGCAAAATAAATAAATTAAAATACATACATTAATATACATTGTATATATTATTTATATATATATTCGAGGTAGGGTTTTGCTTTAGCCCAGGCTGACCTGGAATTCACTCTGTAGTCTCAAGGGTGGCCTCGAACTCACGGCGATCCTCCTACCTCTGCCTCTCCAGGGCTGGGATTAAAGGTGTGCACCAGCACGCCCAGCCAATAAAGAATATTTTGAAAAAAGCCCACACCAAGCCAAACCCTACACAAACAAGTTTTTTTTAAAAAACCCACAAACCCAAACACCACAGAGAGAGTACAAGGAATCCCTCCCTGTGGTGCAGACTGTGCTTCATGTGCCAAATACATTTTTTTTTCAGGAATCTTTGCGTAAGATTTTGGCAGTGGTGTCTTGGATTTTATCTTCTTCACTAAGCGTTCGTTGCTGCTTACATCACCGTTGCTATTATTACTTTGATAAGTGTGACTTACCAGTGAGGATGTGTGTCAGGCCTTGTCCAGTTCCAGTGCGCAGGAAAATTATACACAGTACTGCTGTCATTGCACAGTCCCTGTCCTTCTTAGCACATCTGGATTCCCAGACTCTGTAGAGACTATAAACCATTACACATTAAATTTTTTTTTTCTTTAGTTATTTGTGAGAAAGAGAGAGAGAAAAAGCTTAGAGAATGGGTGCTCCAGGGCCTCTAGCCACTGCAAACGAACTCCAGATGCATGCGCCCCCTTGATTTGCAGTTTTTTTTTTTTTTTTTTGGTTTGTTTTTTGTTTTTCGAGGTAGGGTCTCACTCTAGCCCAGGCTGGCCTGGAATTCACTATGTAATCTTCAGGGTGGCCTTGAATTCATGGTGATCCTCCTACCTCTGCCTCCTGAGTGCTGTGATTAAAGGTGTGTGCCACCACACCCAGCTGCACTGCACAGTTTTTAGAAAATATTTTTATTTATTTTCAAGGCGAGAGAGAAAGAGAGCATGGGCATGTTGGGGTCTCTAGCCGATATATATGAACTCCACATGTGTGCGCCACTTTGTGCATCTGGCTTTACTTGGGTACTGAACTCTGGTTGTGAGGCTTTGAAGTCCTTAACTGCTGAGTCATCTCTCCAGCCCCCTTGCCCAGTTTTTGAGTGTGTGTGTACATTCATGAATGGCTGTTCCTGTGAGTGCGGGGTTGCGTGCATGTGTGTGCCTGAAAGTGTGTGCACATATATGTAATGGCTAGATGTTGATGTCATGTGTCCTCCTTTCCTGTTTCTCTGCCTTTGATTTATTTATTCATTTATCAGAGAGAGGGGGAATGGGTGCAAATGAACTCTAGATGCACGGACCACCTTGTACCTCTGGCTTACGTGGGTACTGGGGAATTGATCCTGGGCCCTTAGGCTTCGCAGGCAAGTGACTTCACTGCTAAGCCATCTTTCCAGTCCCTTTGCCTTAGTTTTATGAGATGGAGTCTCTCAGTGAACCTGGAACTTCAGATTTTGGTAGGCAAGCTAGCCGGGGCCTCCCCCTGTGTCTGCCTCCCAGTGCTGAGAGTATAGGTGTGTGCTGTCCCCAAGTCCATCGTGTATGTGTGTGCTGGGGATCTGATCTCAAATCGTCACGCTCGTGTGGCAAGCACTTTACTCAGTGAGCCATCATCATCCTAGTCCCTGGTGCTGTAAGTATTGATCTTTGCTTTCATTAAAATTTCCTGACTAAGAAAAAAAAATCCAGAAATTCTAAACTGAAGAAAAATCATTGTTCTTTTTACATCTATTTCTCAGCCACTCAGAAACTTATATTTATTTTCTCCTTCTTCTCCTCCTCCTCCTCCTTCTTCTCCTTTTCTCCTTCTCCTCTTCTTCCTCCTTTTCTCCTCCTCCTCCTCCTCCTCCTTTTTCCTTCTCCTTCTCCTTTTCTCCTTCTCCTTTTCTCCTTCTCCTTCTCCTTTTCTCCTTCTTCTCCTTCTTCTTCTTCCCCCCTCATTGCCTCCCTCACTCCCTTCTTTTTCTAACGTGTGTGTATGATGTGGATGTATGTGCATGTTGGCGTGAACGGGTGTGGGTGCACACATGGCACAGTGAGTGTGGAAGTCAGAGGACAGCTTTTGGGTGTCCACCTCCTTTGAGGCTGGGTTTCTTGGTCATTGCTTGGGCCACCGAGCTAGCTGGTCAGCAAGCTTCTGGGATTTCTCTGGTCTCAGCTCTCCATCTTGCCATAGGTGTGCTGGGATCACAGAAGCCTGCATGGCTTTTGGCTTTTATGTGGGGCCTGGGGATCCAACTCACACATGCGCAGCAAGGGTTTACCCATGGAACCATCCCCCTGGCTCTTGTTTTCTTTCTTTCTTTCTTTCTTTCTTTCTTTCTTTCTTTCTTTCTTTCTTTCTTCCTTCCTTTCTCCCCTTCCTCCCTCCCTTCTTCCCTCCCTCTCTTCTTCCCCCCCTTCTTCCTTCCCCATGCCCTCCATCCCTTCCTTCTCTCTCTATTTAACAAATTAATTAATTTATTGGAGAGATAGATAGATAGAGAGAGAGAGAGAAAGAGACAGACAGGGCCTCCAGCCACTGCAAATGAACTCCAGACGCATGTGTCACCTTGTGCATCTGGCTTACTTGGGGACTGGGGAATCGAACTGGGATCCTTAAGCTTTGCAGGCAAGCACCTTAACTGCTAAGCCATTTCACCAGCCCTTTTAAAATATTTTTTTAACTTATTTACAAGCAGAGAGATACAGACACAGAGAGAGTATGGACGTGCCAGGGTCTCCAGCCATTGCAAACAAATTCCAGATGCATGTGCCACCTTGTGCATCTGGCTTTATGTGGGTCCTGGGGAACCAAACCCAGACCACCAGGCTTTGTAAGCAAGCATCTTGTCTGCTGGGCCATGTCTCCAGACCCTCTCTCTATTTTTATGTTTTATTGACAATACAGCATGATTATCATCCCTTCTCACTACCCTTCCTTTCCTTTCTCCCAAATCCCCCCTCCACTGAATCCCTTCTTCTTCCTATCTAGTCCCTTGTCCATTTCGATGTCATCATTTTTCTCCCTCCTATTATTCAGGTCTTATGTAGGGTGTGTCAGTCACTGTGAGGTCATGAATACCTGTGGCCACTGTGTCCGGAAGATAGCATTGAAAAGCACTCCTCTCTCTTTCTGTCTCCATCTTTCCCACTCTCCTCTTTCCTTCCCTCCCTCCTTCCTTCCTTCCTTCCTTCCTTCCTTCCTTCCTTCCTTCCTTCCTTCCTTCCTTCCTTCCTTCCTTCCTCCCTCCCTCCCTCCTTCCCTCCCTCCCTCCCTCCTTCCCTCCCTCTTTCCCTCCTTCCTTCCTTCCTTCCTTCCTTCCTTCCTTCCTTCCTTCCTTCCTTCCTTCCTTCCTTCCTTCTTTCTTTCTTTCTTTCTTTCTTTCTTTCTTTCTTTCTTTCTTTTTCTTTTTGGTTTTTCGAGGTAGGGTCCCACTCTGGCCTAGGCTGACCTGGAATTCACTATGTAGTCTCAGGGTGGCCTCAAACTCACGGCAATCCTCCTACCTCTGCCTCCCAAGTGCTGGGATTAAAGGCGTGCGCCACCACGCCCGGCTTTCTTTGTTTGTTTGCTTCTTTCCTTCTTTCCTTCTTTCTTTCTTTCTTTCTTTCTTTCTTTCTTTCTTTCTTTCTTTCTTTCTTTCTTTCTTTCTTTCTTTCTTTCTTTCTTTCTTTTTGTGACAGGGTCTCACTGGGTAGCCCAGGCTGGGCTATCTATCCTCAAGTTCATAGCTCTTCTACTACCTCAACCTCCCAGGTGGTGCGATTATGGGATTACAGGTGTGAACCGTCATGTCCAATTTATTTCTTACATAGATTATATGCATTGACTAGTGATATACACCCAAGTATATAGAAGCAGGTATTTCATTTTGTACTGGTGTATATAAACATTGCTTTATACTTTTCTTTTCTGCACTTAGTATACGTGTGTCAATCCCAACCTTACTCCTTCTTCCTTTTCTTACTCTATTTTTATTTATTTATTTATTTATTTATTTGTTTGTTTATCGAGGTAGGGTCTCACTCTAGCCAAGGCTGACCTGGGATTCACTATGTGGTCTCAGGGTGGCCTTGAACTCATGGTGATCCTCCTACTTCTGCCTCCTGAGTGCTGGGGTTAAGGGCATGTGCCACTACACCTGGCTCTTGTTTTTTTTTTTTTTTTTTTTTTTTTTTTGGTTTTTCGAGGTAGGGTCTCACTCTGGCCCAGGCTGACCTGGAATTAACTATGTAGTCTCAGGCTGGCCTTGAACTCACGTGATCCTCCTACCTCTGCCTCCCGAGTGCTGGGATTAAAGGCGTGCGCCACCATGCCCGGCTCTTCTTTGTGTTCAGATAGGGTCTCACTATGTTGTCTAGGCTGGCCTGCAGTTCACAATGTAGACAAAGCTGGCCTTGGACTTGTAGCTAGCCTCCTGCCTCAGTCTGTCACGTTCTGAGATTACAGGATTGTGCCACCACACCCTGCATTGGTTTAGATCTTTTGCCTTCAAGTAATGCTGCAATTAATATGTCTTTTCACATATATGCAGATGAACCTATAAAAGGCATTTCTGGAAGAGGCATTGCTGAGTCAATGGTGTCTACTATATTATTAACTAATTAATTAATTAATTTATTTGAGAGAGAGAGAGGGAGAGAGAGAGAGAGAGAGAGAGAGAGAGAGAGAGAGAGAGAGAGAGAGAGAAAGAGAATGGGCACACCAGGGCCTCCAGCCACTGTGAACAAACTCCAGACACATGAGCCACCTTGTGCATCTTGCTTATGTGGGTCCTGGGGAATTGAACCAAGGTCCTTTGGCTTTGCAGGCAAAGGCCTTAACCGCTAAGCCATCTCTCAAGCCCTTATTTACTTATTTATTTGAGACACACACACACACACACACACACACACACACACACAGAGAGAGAGAAAATGACATGCCAGGGCCTGTAGCCACTGCAAACAAACTCTAGACACACGAGCCACTTTGGGCATTTGCGTGGGTACTGGGAAATTGAATCTGGGTTGTTAGGTTTTGTAGGCAAGTGCCTTAACCACTGAGCCATCCCTCCAGCCCTCTGCTTTTTATTTTACAGTTTTTGTCAAATTATCCTCACAGAGTTTCTCCCAATTTGTACTCCTCCTGGCAATGAGCAAGATTGCCTATTTTCTCTTAGTCCCATGAGTGTTACCAAATTTTCTGAGCTCTGTTAATCTTATATTTCTGAGTTTTATTTTGCGTTTCTGTTATTGCAAATTAGGTTGAACAGCTTTTTAAAAAAGTCACAATTTTCTCTCTTTTTCTTTCTTTCTTTTTTTGAGGTCGGGTTTCACTCTAGTTCAGGCTGACCTGGAATTCACTGTGTAGTGGCCTTGAACTCACAGTGATCCTCCTACCTCTGCCTCCCAAGTGCTGGGATTAAAGGGGTGCACCACCCCACCGGTTCTTTTTCTCTGTTTTGACAGGCATTATTATGTTGTCCAGACTGTCCTTGAACTCAAGCTCTTTCTTTTTAAAAAATTAATTAATTAATTAATTTAATATAGAGAAAGAGGCAGAGAGAAAGAGAGAGGGAGAGAATGGGCATGCCAGGGCCTCTAGCCACTACAAATGAACTCCAGATGCCTGTGCCCCCCCCTCGTGCATCTGGCTTGCATGGGTACTGGGGAATCGAGCCAGGATCCTTTGGCTTTGCAGGCAAATGCCTTAACCATTAAGCCATCTCTCCAGCCCTGATTCAAGCTCTTTCTGCCTTAACTTCCCAAATGCTGGGATTATGGGCATGTACCTCCACACCAGGTTTATGCTTTGTCGGGAATGAAATCCAAGGATTACCGCATGCTAGGCAAATGCCGTCTATCAACCGAGCCACATCCCAAGCTGCCCCTGCTGTGGATTTTCAAGGGTTGTGTATGTCTTCAAGCACCAGATCTGAGTCGCCAGGTCATAGTAAGGGTGGCCACTGGTCTCCTGTGCATCGTTGGGCCCTGTTTGTGGGAATAAATGAAAGCACTGTGAGAAAATTGGGACAAGCACTTTCACTTGCTAAACCAAACAGCTTCTCTCCCTGGCCCCTGGAGATCGTTTATCGCCCAATGGACAGATAGACTCATCACAGTTTTTACAGGCTTTGCAGCTTGTAAATAAAAAGGGCTGCATTCTTCCTGTTCTCCTCTCCTTGAACTTGGCAGAGGGAAGAACTCTGGCTCCAATCAGCTGGGTGATGACCAGTAGTTGGGTCAGCAGGGAAAGAGGGATGTTTTCATTTGAATAAATGTAGTTAAACTCCCCATACTTAATTGAGAAGGTCCTGTGTGTGTGTGTGTGTGTGTGTGTGTGTACAGATAAAACTTTTTTTTTTTTTTTTTTTGATTTTTCGAGGTAGGGTCTCACTCTGGTCCAGGCTGACCTGGAATTCACTATGTAGTCTCAGGGTGGCCTCGAACTCTCGGCAATCCTCCTACCTCTGCCTCCCACATGCTGCGATTAAAGGCGTGTGCCACCAAGCCCGGCCAGACAAAACGTTTTAAAATATTTATTTAATTTATTTATTTGTTAGAGAGAACTCCATATGCATGCGCCACCTTGTGCATCTGGCTTACATAGGACCTAGAGACTCAAACCTGTATCCTTAGGCTTTGCAGGCAAACGCCTTAACCGCTAAGCCATCTCTCCAGCCCCAGACAAAACTTTTTAATTAACCTCCGTACATATAGATAATATGCCATGATTATAATCCCTTCCAACTATCCTTGTTGGTCTCTCCTCTCCTATACCCCTTCCACTTAATCCCTTCTTGTTTCTATCTCATCCCTATTCTATTTTGATCTCATTATTTTTTCTCCCTCCTATTATGCAAGTCATGTGTAGGTAGCATCAGCCACTGTGAGGTCCTGAACGCAATAGCCACTTGGTGTCTGGAAGACAGCATTGCTTAGAACTCCTCTCCTTCCTTTGGCTCTTACATTCTTTGTGTCACCTCTTCCACAATGGGAGAGGACCCTATAAATTGAGAATACTCTTGTCCATGGAAAATCGTGTAGAGAACACCTGAGTGTTAACTGTCATTTATAAAACCATGCAAAATGCAGGTTGTGGAATGCATTGGTATAGATCATACAATAGTTAACATTTCTGTATTTCATTATTCTTACCTTTTAACTTTTTGGGGTGGTACTGGAAATTGAACCTTAGGGCCTTGTCCTTGCTAGGCAGGCACTCTAAAACCAAACCACACCCTCAGCCCTCTTTTTTGTTTTTCCAGGTAGGGTCTCACTCTAGCCCAGGCTGACCTGGAATTCACTATGTAGTCTCAGGGTGGCCTCAAACTCATGGCGATCCTCCTACCTCTGCCTCCCGAGTGCTGGGATTAAAGGCAAGTGACCCTATACCCAGCTAGCCCTCTTTTTTTTTTAATTGAGGAGGACATGGAAGATGGAATGGCAGTAGGTCTTGGATATCTAAAAGTATCCTCAGCAAAAGAAACACCTCTGGAGGTATCACCATACCTGATCTAAAGCCATACTACAAAACCTTAGTAACGAAAACAGCATGGCACTGGCACAAAAACAAACATGAGATGAATGGAACGAAGGCCTTTCCCTTAGGTTATATAACTATAGCTACTTGATCTTTGACAAAGGAGCCATTCCATAAAAATTTTTTAAAATATATTTTATTTTATTTATTTATTTGAGAGATAGAGAGAGAGAGAATGGGCATGCCAGGGCCTCCAGCCATTGCAGATGAACTCCAGATGCATGCACCCCCTTGTGCATCTGGCTTACATGGGTCCTGGAGAGTTGAACCGGGATCCTTTGGCTTTGCAGGCAAATGTCTTAACTGCTAAGCCATCTCTCCAGCCCATTCCATAAAAATTTTGAGATTACTTTTTCTATCTCTGTGTAGAATTATTCTGGGATTTTTATTGGTATTGCATTGAATCTGTATGTTGCTTTGGTAGGATTGTCATTTTGACCATATTAATTCTACCTGTCCAGGGTTCTGGGGACCGAATTCAGGTCCTCGTGCTTGTGAGGCAAGCATCTATCTACACAGCTGCCTCCTCAGCCCATTGTTTGTTTCCTTCCTTCTTTCCTTCCCTCCCTCTCTCCTTCCTTCCCTCCCTCCCTCCCTCCCTTCTTCCCTTCCTTCCCTTCCTTCCTTCCTTCCTTCCTTCCTTCTTCCTTCCTTCCTTCCTTTTTTGCCTCCCTCCTTCCCTTCTTCCTTCTTTCTTTCCTTCCTTCTTTCTTTCCTTTCCTTTCTTTTTTGCCTTCCACCACCAGCATCATAAGCAAGCACACTCCAGGAACCCAGGAACCCAGGCAAAGCGCTAGCACTCTGCTTACCTGAGACTGGAATTCAGATCCGCCCCCAAACACATCTCAGGGCTGGACCCCAGGATCCACCCACAGTGACGCCTCCTCCAGCCAAGCAGCGGGAAATCTAATAAATGACAAGCTTTAATAAACTCCTAATCTATTGGGGGCATCCATTCAAAATATCACAAAAATCAACCAGGATAATTCCCTCCCATCACCCTTATTGTCTGCCTTCCAAATTCACCCTCCATTGAGTCCCTTCTTTCCAATTAGTCTCTCTTCTATTTTATTTTTATTTATTTGAGAGAGAGAAAGAGAGAGAGACAGAAAGAGAGAGAATAGGTGCACCAGGGCCTCTAGCCACTGCAAATGCACTCTAGACGTACCCATTACCATGTGCATCTGGCTTACATGGGGATTGGGAATAGAGCCTGGGTTCTTTGGTTTTGTAGGCAAGTGCCTTAACCACTAAGCCACCTCTCTAGCCCCTTCTGTTTTGATACTATCATCTTCCCCCTCCTATTATGAAGGTCTTGTGTAGGTAGTGTAGTGTCAGGCACAATGAGGTCATGAATAGCAAGGTCAGTTTGTGTCTAGCAGATGGCATTATAAGCAGTTCTACCTTTCCTTTGTCTCTTACAGTCTTTCTGCCATCTCTTCTGCAATGGACGCTGAGCCTTGGAAGATGCGGTAGGGTTGTCTCAGTGCAAAACAAACCACTGTCATTTCTTCTCCACACTGTGGTGCATTTTGAGTCATCCCTGTAGTCACCACCATCTGAAAAGAGAAGCTTCTGTAACCAAAAGTGAGAGTAGCATTTATAGATGGGCAAAAACAGAAGTGTTTTTAGAGGGCAGTTTGGTGGGCATAATAGATGCATTTAGCCAGACAGCTATAGTCATTACTCCCCTAGGGCTCATGACCTTCCCAGCCATAGACTTCTGATTAGATTTTTAGTATGAGGTATGTATTCCCTCTCATGGGACAGACCTCCAGTCCCATCAGAGAGCAAGAAGTGGTTTCCCCTATAACAGACATGCCACTATTGCACTAGTTGGCACATTTGGCCTGTAATATATTTTTTAAATTTTTGTTTATTTTTATTTATTTATTTAAAAGTGACAGAGAGAGAAAGAGGCAGAGAGGAGAGAGAGAGAGAGAGAGAGAGAGAGAGAGAGAGAGAGAATGGCTCACCATGGCTTCCAGCCATTGCAAACAAACTCCAGATGCATGCGCGGCTTACGTGGGTCCTGGGGAATTGAGCTTCAAATCAGGGTCCTTAGGCTTCACAGGCAAGCAGCTTAACCACTAAGCCATCTCTCCAGCCCTGTAATATAATTTTTAAATAGAAATGGGTAAAGAAGACTCTGCTTGAAGTCAGAAATAACAATAATTGAGAAGGCTGGAGAGATGGCTTTGTGGGTTAAGGTGCTTACCTGTGAAGCCTAAGGACCCAGGTTTGATTCTCCAAGTCTTCGTAAGCCAGATGCACAAGGTGGCGCATGAGTCTGGAGTTCATTTGCAGTGGCTATAGGCCCATTTTTTCTCTCTCTCCCTTCCTCTCTGTCTCTAATAAGTAAAGAAAGAGAAAGAAAGAAAGAAAGAAAGAAAGAAAGAAAGAAAGAAAGAAAGAAAGAAAGAAATGCCTGTGTACAGCTGTCCTTCTAGTCCTGGGGGGTGGGGGTGGAGACAGGAGAATCACTGGGACTCACTAGTCAGCAAGTCTGACAGATAAAACAGCAGCCCCTGCTTCAGTGAGTGACTCAGCCTCAAGGAAACAATGCGGAAGGGCGACAGAAGAGGACACGTGATGCTCCACCCTGGCTTCTGCACCCATACTTATAGGGCTCAGGTAAAGGTGCACATATGTGTGTGCACTGCCCACCACATACAAGCAACTAGTACATCGCCCCCACTTATCCCCCATATTAATGCATGCAGTATACACCTGCTTTATTGTCATGAAGAAATGTGTCCTACCTACTAAGGATGGACACAGGGGCATTCTGGGAGGGGGGAGGGGGGAGTCCTTGCTCTAGAGATGGTTTGTGAATTTCTGTCCACTGCTGCCTGTTCTCTTCCTTGAAATCTGGGTGGGATGCCGAGCACCCACAGTGATCCCCTAACTGTGGTTTGGATGAGAAAGCTACATCCCTCCAGGCTCATGGATTTGGACAAACATACTGTTCTAGTGTGGAGAAGCCCGTAGTAGGGAGGCTGTGCCGATGTGGGGTGGGGTGCGTTGGAGCTCTGGACTTCCTGCTAAGCCGTGCAGAGAAACTAAAATGGCTGTAAAAACGAAAGTATGTTCAACGCTGAATATGCGAGCCACAGGCCTTTAGCAAGGAGGATGCGACGGCCAGGTTGATAATGGCTGTTAAGTTCTCCTTTGAATCACTTGGATCAAAGGTGCGTCTGAAAGAAGGTTTTGTTTAGTGCCATGAGCTCATCATCTGGCAGCACCTGTGAGGGAGGCGTCCAAGGGAAGCCTGGGGAGTTGACGTGTGGGTGAGTCAGGTGCCACCCTGTGACAGCGACTGCCCTGGTAGGAAAGGGTGGGAGGGTTAAGAGAAGAACCATGCCCTTTCTGGTATCTGACTGGACATCAGAACCCGGAGGCTCAGGCCACGCTCTCCTGCCTGTCCTTGGCAGCTCACATGCCCATTTTTGATTTGTCTGTTTTTGCTTCTCTCTGACTTTCTGAGCTGAGTTTCTGTTGTTTTTCTATTCCTTCTTCTTCCTCCTTCTTTCCCTTCTTCCTCCCCTCTTTCCCTTTTCTTTAAAAGAAGATTTTGTGTGTGTGTGTGTGTGTGTGTGTGTGTGTGTGTGTGTATGGCATACCAGGGTTTTTTGACATTTCAAATGAAATGCCAGACATTTGCACCCTCTTAATTTTTCTTTTTTTGTTTGTTTGTTTTGAGGTAGGGTCTCTCTCTAGCCCAGGCTGACCTGGAATTCATTATGAAGTCTGAGGGTTGTCTTGAACTCATAGTGATCCTCCTACCTCTGCCTCCTGAGTGCTGGGATTAAAGACCTGTGCCACCATGCCAGGTCCACAGCTATTTCTTAAAAATTACATTTTTTTTCCTTATGGGATTGTGCTGCTGTTGCCGAGCACTTAAACTACTACCGTCATCATTTTCCTCACCTAGTCTTTTGTTTTTCATTTTTTATTGTTTTATTTATTAATTTATTAGAGACGGAGGGAGGGAAGGAGAGAGAGAAAGGGAGAGAGAGAATGGGCACACCAGGTCCTCTAGCCAATGCAAACCAACTCCAGATGCATGTGCCATGATGTGCATATGGCTAACATGGGACCTGGAGAATCGAACCTGGGTCCTTAGGCTTCTCAGGCAAACTCTTAACCACTAAGCCGTCTCTCCAGGCCCATTATTGCTAAATTTTAAGAAACAAATGATTCAGGAAAATAGTCAAATGAGGGCTGGGGAAAATGGCTTAGTGATTAAGGCATTTGCTTGCAAAGCCCAAGGACCCTGATTTGATTCCCCAGGACCCACGTAAGCCAGATGCACAAAGGGTGTATGTGTCTGGAGTTCATTTGCAGTGCCTAGAGGCCCTGGTGTGCTCATTTTCTCTTTCTCTCTATCTGCCTCTTCCTCTCTCTCTCTCTCTCAAATAAATAAATAAATAAAATATTAAAAAAAAAAAAGAAACTAGTCAAATGACATGGCTTAGCCTCAGCCTACCAGGGCTAAGTTCATGTGTCATTGGTACGAGGAGACCAGGGAAATGACCACGCCCTCCACACTGCGGCCTTGGCTGATAAGTCGTGTTATCAGAATTTGAGGAGAATAGTCTGAGGCACTTGTTTAGTGTCTCTGGCTTTCACAGTGGCCGCTGTAAGTGAGTCCACCTCTGTCCTCTCCCCCCACCACTTGCGTCCCATGCCTCCATCAATACTCCCAAGGTGGCTTATTCTGAGCAAGTGTGTGCACTTAACTAATTATTCTCCTTCGACCATGTTAAAGAAGTCCAAGTTGCTGGTGGGTGTTTGAGAAGGAAAGCGATTTCTGCTAGCCTCTTTTCTGAGAAACTTGGATTAACCAAGCAGTCCATCAGAACAGTAAAGATTCTATCATTTGAAAGGATAAATGTAAAAACAATGCAAAGTTTATATAGAAATTTGGGCTGGAGAACATGGCTTAGTGGTTAAGGTGTTTCCCTGAGAAGCCTAAGGACCAAGGTTCAATTCTCCCAGGACCCAGGTAAGCCAGATGAACAAGGGGATGTATGCGTCTGGAATTCAATTGCAGTGGCTGTAGGTCCTGGCATGCCCATTCTCTCTCTCTCTCTCTGCCTCTCTCAAATAAAAAAAAAGAAAGAAAAAGGTTTGTATAGAAATTAAAACCCACAACACTACTGTCCTAATATCACCCTAATATGATTATAGTATTGTTATTTATTATTATTGTTTATTTGAGGTAGGGTCTCACTTTATATCCCATGCTGACCTGGAACTTATTCTATAGTCCCAGGATGCCCTCAAACTCACAGTAATCCTTCTACTTCAGCTTCCTGAGTGCTGGGATTCAAGACATGTGCCACGAAGTATTGTTGTATTATTATTTTTTTGGAGAGAGACACAGAGAGAGACAGAGAGGGAGAGGAGACAGATAGAGATGGGCTCGCCAGCAGCGTCTCAGCTGCTGGGAAGGAAATCCAGATGCGTGCCCCCCCTTGTGGTCAAGTGCGGCATTGCGCCCTTGCGTCACTTTGCATCTGGCTAAACGTGGGACCTGGAGACTGGAACTGCTGGAGATTGGAACCAGTGTTCTTAGGCTTAGTAGGCAGGCGCCTTAACCGCTAAGCCATCTCTCCAGTCCTGTTATTTTTTAAGACAGCCTTGGAGTGATTATGAGCCAAGGATGAGCTTGAACTCTCTCCTGATCTCCTGCTTGCTCCCAAGTACAGGGATTACAGGTGTGCATCATCATATTTATATTTTATTTCTATAAAATATATTTTATATTTGCATATTTTATGCCATGATTTTTAGTATTTTTATATTTTCTATTTTATCCACATGTAGAAAATATACAACATTTTTTCACATTGTGACCCACTGTAATATAATCATTTAGTTTTTTTTTCTTTCTTTCTTTTTTTTCTAGACAGGGTCTCACTCTAGCCCAGGCTGACCTGGAACTCATTCTGTAGCTCCAGGCTGGCCTCAAACTTACAGGAATCCTCAACTTGCCTCAGCCTGCTGAGTGTGTGCCAACATACCCAGTTTTCATTTAGTATTTTTTTTTGTGTTCTACCATTCTCTTTGTTTATACATTGTCTTTATAATGGTCATTTTCAGTATCTAAATAATATTGATCATATTGACGTCCTAAATATACCAATCATGCTCTGATTTTTTTAAAATTTTAAAATTTATTTAAAATTTTATTTTTATTATTTTTATTTTTATTTATTTTTATTTATTTCATGCTCTGATTTTTAAAAATTAAAGACACAATCCTTCCCAGGTGGTATATGCCTATAACCCCAGTACTAGGAGGATGGAGGGTTTGAGATCAACCTGGACTACATATAGAGGCATATCTCACAAGACAAACAATAAATAACACATAATATTTATTGTAGATCATGGCTAAAATATATGTTGGTAAACAATAGAAAATAGGCAAAATTTAAAAATAAAGTAAATAAAATGTGCAGTGTGCTTTCACCTGCTTTTTCCTTTTGTTTTCTTATATATTTAATGTATCACATGGGGTGTGTGTGTGTGTGTGTGTGTGTGTGTGTATGATATTGGATATCAATCTAAATGTCAGGCAGGGCTGGAAAGATGGCTTAGTGGTTAAGGCATTTGCCTTTGAAGCCTAAGGACCGAGGTTCAATTCTCCAGGACCCATGTAAGCCAGACGCACAAGGGGGTGATGCATCTGGAGTTCATTTGCAGTGGCTAGAGGTTCTGGAGTGCCCATTCTCTCTCTTTCTCTCTCTCTGCCTCTTTCTGTTAAATGAAGAAATAAAGAAAGAAAGAAATAAAAAGGTAAGTAAATAAATGCCAGGCAAATGTCACTCAACTGAGCTATATACCTCAATGTCTTCATATAGTATTTATGTATGTATGTGTATATATAATATATAATGAATAATATACATTATATAATATACAGTGAAATAATTTCTATAATCAAACAAATTTAGACCCATTGTTTCATATGTTTTCTTCTTGCTGACAAGAACATTTAAAATCTACTTAGTAGGTTTCATATACTATTATATATAATACAATATTATTATTTTTAATTTTTTTTATTGACAACTTCCATAATTATAGACAATAAACCATGATAATTCTCTTTCCTCCCCCACTTTCCCCTTCACAAATCCACTCTCCATCATATCCCCTCCTTCTCTCCATTAGTCTCTGTTTTATTTTGACGTCATCATCTTTTCCTCCTATTATGAGGGTCTTGTGTAGGTCGTACCAGGCCTTGTGAAGTCATGGATATATATCCAGGCCATTTTGTGTCTGGAAGACAATGGCATTATTACTTTTAAAACATATTTATTTATTTGAGACAGACGGAGAGAGAGAGAGTCAGAGAGACTGAGTATGTCGTGTTATCAGAATTTGAGGAGAATAGTCTGAGGCACTTGTTTAGTGTCTCTGGCTTTCACAGTGGCCGCTGTAAGTGAGTCCACCTCTGTCCTCTCCCCACCACTTGCGTCCCATGCCTCCATCAATACTCCCAAGGTGGCTTATTCTGAGCAAGTGTGTGCACTTAACTAATTATTCTCCTTCGACCATGTTAAAGAAGTCCAAGTTGCTGGTGGGTGTTTGAGAAGGAAAGCGATTTCTGCTAGCCTCTTTTCTGAGAAACTTGGATTAACCAAGCAGTCCATCAGAACAGTAAAGATTCTATCATTTGAAAGGATAAATGTAAAAACAATGCAAAGTTTATATAGAAATTTGGGCTGGAGAACATGGCTTAGTGGTTAAGGTGTTTCCCTGAGAAGCCTAAGGACCAAGGTTCAATTCTCCCAGGACCCAGGTAAGCCAGATGAACAAGGGGATGTATGCGTCTGGAATTCAATTGCAGTGGCTGTAGGTCCTGGCATGCCCATTCTCTCTCTCTCTCTCTGCCTCTCTCAAATAAAAAAAGAAAGAAAAAAGGTTTGTATAGAAATTAAAAACCCACAACACTACTGTCCTAATATCACCCTAATATGATTATAGTATTGTTATTTATTATTATTGTTTATTTGAGGTAGGGTCTCACTTTATCCCATGCTGACCTGGAACTTATTCTATAGTCCCAGGATGCCCTCAAACTCACAGTAATCCTTCTACTTCAGCTTCCTGAGTGCTGGGATTCAAGACATGTGCCACCGGAAGTATTGTTATTATTATTATTTTTTTTGGAGAGAGACACAGAGAGAGACAGAGAGGGAGAGGGAGACAGATAGAGATGGGCTCGCCAGCAGCGTCTCAGCTGCTGGGAAGGAAATCCAGATGCGTGCCCCCCCTTGTGGTCAAGTGCGGCATTGCGCCCTTGCGTCACTTTGCATCTGGCTAAACGTGGGACCTGGAGACTGGAACTGCTGGAGATTGGAACCAGTGTTCTTAGGCTTAGTAGGCAGGCGCCTTAACCGCTAAGCCATCTCTCCAGTCCTGTTATTTTTTAAGACAGCCTTGGAGTGATTATGAGCCAAGGATGAGCTTGAACTCTCTCCTGATCTCCTGCTTGCTCCCAAGTACAGGGATTACAGGTGTGCATCATCATATTTATATTTTATTTCTATAAAATATATTTTATATTTGCATATTTTATGCCATGATTTTTAGTATTTTTATATTTTCTATTTTATCCACATGTAGAAAATATACAACATTTTTTCACATTGTGACCCACTGTAATATAATCATTTAGTTTTTTTTTTTTCTTTCTTTCTTTTTTTCTAGACAGGGTCTCACTCTAGCCCAGGCTGACCTGGAACTCATTCTGTAGCTCCAGGCTGGCCTCAAACTTACAGGAATCCTCAACTTGCCTCAGCCTGCTGAGTGTGTGCCAACATACCCAGTTTTCATTTAGTATTTTTTTTGTGTTCTACCATTCTCTTTGTTTATACATTGTCTTTATAATGGTCATTTTCAGTATCTAAATAATATTGATCATATTGACGTCCTAAATATACCAATCATGCTCTGATTTTTTAAAATTTTAAAATTTATTTAAAATTTTATTTTTATTATTTTTATTTTTATTTATTTTTATTTATTTCATGCTCTGATTTTTAAAAATTAAAGACACAATCCTTCCCAGGTGGTATATGCCTATAACCCCAGTACTAGGAGGATGGAGGGTTTGAGATCAACCTGACTACATATAGAGGCATATCTCACAAGACAAACAATAAATAACACATAATATTTATTGTAGATCATGGCTAAAATATATGTTGGTAAACAATAGAAAATAGGCAAAATTTAAAAATAAAGTAAATAAAATGTGCAGTGTGCTTTCACCTGCTTTTTCCTTTTGTTTTCTTATATATTTAATGTATCACATGGGGTGTGTGTGTGTGTGTGTGTGTGTGTGTGTGTGTGTGTATGATATTGGATATCAATCTAAATGTCAGGCAGGGCTGGAAAGATGGCTTAGTGGTTAAGGCATTTGCCTTTGAAGCCTAAGGACCGAGGTTCAATTCTCCAGGACCCATGTAAGCCAGACGCACAAGGGGGTGATGCATCTGGAGTTCATTTGCAGTGGCTAGAGGTTCTGGAGTGCCCATTCTCTCTCTTTCTCTCTCTCTGCCTCTTTCTGTTAAATGAAGAAATAAAGAAAGAAAGAAATAAAAAGGTAAGTAAATAAATGCCAGGCAAATGTCACTCAACTGAGCTATATACCTCAATGTCTTCATATAGTATTTATGTATGTATGTGTATATATAATATATAATGAATAATATACATTATATAATATACAGTGAAATAATTTCTATAATCAAGCAAATTTAGACCCATTGTTTCATATGTTTTCTTCTTGCTGACAAGAACATTTAAAATCTACTTAGTAGGTTTCATATACTATTATATATAATACAATATTATTATTTTTAATTTTTTTTATTGACAACTTCCATAATTATAGACAATAAACCATGATAATTCTCTTTCCTCCCCCACTTTCCCCTTCACAAATCCACTCTCCATCATATCCCCTCCTTCTCTCCATTAGTCTCTGTTTTATTTTGACGTCATCATCTTTTCCTCCTATTATGAGGGTCTTGTGTAGGTCGTACCAGGCCTTGTGAAGTCATGGATATATATCCAGGCCATTTTGTGTCTGGAAGACAATGGCATTATTACTTTTTAAAACATATTTATTTATTTGAGACAGACGGAGAGAGAGAGAGTCAGAGAGACTGAGTATGGACGTGTCAGGGCCTCCTGCCACCGTAAAGGAACTCCAGTCATATGCACCACTTTGTGCATCGGGCTTTACATGGGTCCTGGGGAATTGAACCCAGGTAATTGGGCTTTGTAATAAGTGTCTTTTGACTGCTGAGCCATCTCTCCAGCCCTAAATTCTCTCTCTCTCTCTCTCTCTCTCTCTCTTTCTTTATTGAGGTAGTGTCTCACTCTGGCCCTGGCTAACCTGGAACTCACTCTGTAGCTTCAGGCTGGCCTCAGAGTCACAGTGAACCTCCTACTTCTGCCTCCCGAGTGCTAGGATTCAAGGTGTGCGCTGCCCACCTCAATACAATATTATTAACTCTGCTCCTTTGGCTCAGCTTACTTGTTCTGCATAGCTTCAACTTTGTAAATTTTGACTAAAGGAAATAAAATTCTCATCCCTCAAAAACATTTGACATCATCATTATTCACAATAGCCTTGACATGGAACCAGCCCAAATGTGCATAGTCAAATGAGTGTATAAATTAGAGTATACACATGTGCACACATGTACACACATGTACAAATATGTTATTCCACTTTAAAAGAGAAGGGACTGCTGGAGAGATGGTTTAGTTGTTAAGGTGCTTCCCTATGAAGCTTAAGGACCCAGGTTTGATTCCCCCATATCCAAGTAAGTCAGATGCACAAGGTGGTTCCTTTGCAGTGGCTGGAGGTCCTGGGGTACCCATTCTCTCTCTCTCACTATCTGACTCTCTCTCTCAACTAAATGAATATAATAGTTTGTTGTTGTTGCTGTTGTTTTTTAATAAGAAGGGAATTCTAGTATTTGACACAGCATGGATGAATCTGGAGGGCTTTATGGTAATTAAATGCTACACTTGTGGCTGAAAGACAAATACTACATGGTCTCACTTATGAGTGTCATCTGGAAAAATAATTAAACACAGAGACACAGAAATAAAATGATGGCTACCAGGTTTGGTCTCTAGGAGAGTAGAAGTAGAAGATGCAGGTCTAATAAGTCCTTTTGATACACATTTCAGTGGCTTTTAGATTTTCTGCTATTGATGTGGCCAGGGACATTTTATTTAAAATTAAAAAAATTTTTTTGTATTTATTTATTTATTTGTTTGTTTTTTCGAGGTAGGGTCTCACTCTAGCCCAGGCTGACCTAGAATTCACTATGTAGTCTCAGGGTAGCCTTGAACTCACAGCAATCCTCCTACCTCTGCCTCCCGAGTGCTGGGATTAAAGGTGTGCACCACCACGCCTGGTTTATTTTATTTATTTATTTGAAAGCAAAAGACAGAAAGAGGCAGAGAGAGAGAGAGAGAAAGAAAGAGAGGGAGAGAGAGAGAGAGAGAGAGAGAGAGAGAGAGAGAGGGAGAGAGAGAAACTAACTCCAGAGAGAAACCACCCTTTTGCATCTGGCTTATGTGGGTCCTGGGGAATCCAGCCAGGTCTTTTGGCTTTGCAGGCAAGTGCCTTAACCCTAAGCCATCTCTCCAGCCCACATTTTTTTTTTTTTTGGTTTTTCGAGGTGGGTCCTGGGGCTGACCTGGAATTAACTATAGTCTCAGGGTGGCTTTGCAGGCAATCCTCCTAACTCTCTAAGTGTTGGGCCATCGCCACCATCCCACCAGCCCAGCATTTTATTTTTCATGTAAATACTTTGAACTTGTGTGGGGATCTTTTTTTGTGTTTGTGTGTATGCGTGCATAGTGTGCATGTATGTGTGTATGTGTATATGTGTGTGTGTGTGTGTGTGTGTGTGTGTGCACCTACATGCTTGTGGAAGCCAGAGATCAATGTCTAATGTGTCCCTTGACTGCTCTACCTTATTTACTGGTGAGTCTAGCTCATCAGCTTGCCCTGGGAATCTCTTGTCTCCATCTCGAGCACTGACAGTATATATGGGTAGCCATGTCTGCCTGTCTATGTGAGAGCTGGGGATCCCAACTCAGGACCTCACACTTGCGCAGCAAGCACTTTACTGGCTGAGCAACTACCTGGCCTGGTTTATTAAAAAAAAAAAAATTTGTATTTACTTGTTTGTTTGAGAGAAGGAAAGAGATAGAGTGAGAAAGAAAAGAGAGAGAGATACAGTATAGGCATGCCAGGGCCTCTTATTGCTGCAAACAAACTCCAGATACAAGCATCACTTTATGCATCTGTCTTTACATGGGTACTAAAGAATTGAACCCCAGGCCAGCAGGCTTTGTAAGCAAGCATCTTTAACTGCTGAGCCAACTCTCAGGGCCCTGATGTTGTATTTTTAAATTTTAAAAAATTTTTTAAAATTTTATTTTATTTTTTTAAATTTTTATTTATTTATTTGACAGTGACAGACAGAGAAAGAGGCAGAGAGAAAGAAAGAATGGGTGCACCAGGGCCTCCAGCCACTGCAAATGAACTCCAGATGCATGCACCACCTTGTGCATCTGGCTGATGTGGGTACTGGAGAATTGAGCCTCGAGCTAGGGTCCTTAGGCTTCACAAGCAAGCACTTAATCTCTAAGCCATCTCTCCAGCCCTACTTTTTTGTTTTTTTTTTGAGGCAGGGTCTTGCTCTAGCCCAGGCTGACTTGGAATTCACTATGTAGTGTCAGGCTGGCCTCAAAGTCAGAGTGATCCTCCTACCTCTGCTTCCTGAGTGCTGGGGTTAAAGGTGTGTGCCACCACACCTGGCCTGACATTTTACTTTATTTATTTATTTATTTAAAGTTAAAAATTTTCTATTTATTTATTTACTTATTAGAGACAGAAAAAGGGAGAGAGAGAGAGAGAATGGGCACAGCAGGGCCTCCAGCCACTGCAAACAAACTCCAGACTCATGCACCACCATGTGCATCTGGCTTACGTGGGTACTGGGGAATTGAACCTCAAACCAGGGTCCTTAGTCTTCACAGGCAAGTGCTAAACCACTAAGCCATCTCTCCAGCCCCTCTGACGTTTTATTTTTCAGATCTTAGTAGTGACCTCTAAAAAAGACACTTAGGGCAGATCATGCCGCTTCCTTCCTCTGTCCCTGCGTGGGGGAGGCACACTGTGCTTCCAAGTCATCTGGCAGGGACTGTCCTGGAGACGCCGTTCTCTGTACCTTCTGTGTTTTTCTCTTCAGTTTCTCTCACGCTCTTGCTCTTTCTCATTCTCTTCACTCGGCCAAAAGCTGTCCCCTGGGCTCCTGCTGAAATCCCCCCCATCTCTGGTTAGGTCTCGGCTGAGCAATACATCTTTCCACTCCTAGCTCCTTTCCAACTATCTGCACGTCCAAGGAGAAGGAGAAGGGGCACGGACAACACATTTACATTATCAGGTTCTTGATCTGGTGACTTGCTGGAATACCATCTCGTGTCCAACTTACATCACAAGCCCTCAAGGCATAGGCCGTGTCTTTACATGTGCCACAGACAACTCATATTATTGCTAACGCATCATGTTGTTGTGAGGTGTACATAGGCAAAGTGACTCGTTGTTCTGGGGAGGTAAAGGCAGAGACAGGAAAAAGGGGGTCTTCTTGGGGAGGCCAGGACAAGACTCTTCATAAGAAGGGGGAGACGCTGACTGTCACCCAGATTCACGGAACTATCGGCATTGGGAGTACGTGGTGCATGGGATGCCGTGTAAGTGAGCAAAACGTCCACGGAGCACTTCAATCTGGTCAGCTTAAATCCAGAGCCATCACAGTGATAAACACTTTAGTGTTATCTGGGAGGGACTGGAACGCCTTTACAATGCCTGCTTTAAAAAATATTTGTAGCTTGGATATGATGGAGACTGGAGTTCTAAAGTGGAATGGGGGAGGGGAGGGAAATATCATGTGTTTTTTGTATGTAAGTATAGAAGTTGTCAATAAAAAATAATAATTAAAAAAATATTTGTAGCTTGGGATTGGAGGGTGGACTGTAGAGAGGCGTTTTCCAGTATAGAGAGATGGCTTAGTGGTTAAAGCATGCTTGCTGGCAAAGCCAAACGACCCAGGTTTGATTTCCCAGTACCCATGTAAAAAAACCAGATACACAAGGTGGCACATGGGTCCGGAGTTTGTTTGCAGTGGCTAGAGGCCCTGGTGCACCCAATTTTTCTCTCTCTCTATCTGCCTCTTTCCTCTCTTTCTCTCTCTTAAATAAATAAATAATAAATAAATATAAATGAAAATCTTTAAAAACAATGTCATGGTGGATCAAGCCAGAAGAATTGACCATCAATCCCCCATGGTATGAATGAAGAGTGTGGGATTTGTCCATTATGTCTTTACCTTAAATATCAATGACACAGACATACCCTCCCTCAATGACTTTAGCTAAGGTCTCTCATTAGTAGCTAGAAATCGCTTCATGTAGGGTGAAAGTCAAAATGCTGTCTGGTAAGGGCCTTTGACATTGGCTTTAAAAACAACTTAGATGGGGTTGGAGAGATGGCTTACTAGTTAAGGTGGTTATGTGCAAAGCCAAAGGACCCAGGTTCAATACCTCAGAACCCACGAAAGCTAGATGCACAAAGTGATGCATACATCTGGAGTTTGTTTGCAGTGGCTGAAGGCCTTGGTGTGCCCATTCTCTTTCTCAAATAAATAAAAATAAAATAAAAATATTTAAGAAAAACAATTTAGATGAATAGGATGTGTTTATAAATGATTTCCCTCCCTCCTTCTGTCCCTTTTTCTTCCCTTATTTTTATTTATTTATTTGAGAGAGAGAGGTAGATAGATAGATAGATGATAGATAGATAAGAGAGAAAGTCAGAGAGAAAGAGAGAGAAAGAGACAGAGAGAGAAAGAGAGAGAGAGAGAGAAAGAGAGAGAGGACATGCCAGGGCCTCCAGCCATTGCAAACGAACTCCAGACATATGTGCCACCTTGTGCATCTGGCTTATGTGGTCCTGGGCAATTGAACCAGGGTCCTTTGGCTTTGCAGGCAAATGCCTTAACTGCTAAGGCATCCCTCTAGCCCTTTTCCTCCCTTCTTTCTTCCTCTCTCTCTCTGTGTATGTCTGTCTGTGTGTGTAAGTAAGGCAGGTGGGGAGAGAATGGGCACGCCTGGGCCTCTTGCTGCTGCAAATGCACTCCAGGCACAGGCACCACAAAACTTTGTACATCTGGCTTTATGTGAATACTGGGGATTTGAACCTGGGCCAAACCAGAGCCAGCAGGCTTTGCAAACAAGGGCATTTAACCACTGAGCCACTTCCCCAGTCTCTTCTTTTTCTCCTCTTCCTCCTCCTCCTCCTCCTCCTTCTTCTTTTTTGAACCAGGATCTTACTATAGAGCCCATATTTGCCTGGAACTTGCTATGTAACCCAAGCTACCTGCCCAAGCTTGTCTCAAACTCATAGTCCTCCTGCCTCTGGAGTGTTGAGATTAAAGGCATGCACCACCACACTCAGTTTAAATGTGCTCTTTTCTAGTGCATCTGGAATCTGTTTTGCATTTGAAATGTGGTGAGGCATTTAGGATTTTTATATATAATGCACAGGACTGTGACTAGTAACTGTGCACTTAATGTGCTATAGGTTTTCAAGTGCTTTAAGACGCATGCACATTTTCTTTCTTCTCAAAATTGTTTGCAAAGCAGCTATAGGTCTGATCCCCTATCACAGAGGAAGACCCTGGGAGGCTGTGAAGTGTGTCTTTGAGTCAGATTTAAACTTAACAAGTATCACAATTTGCCTCTCTGATTTGGGAAATTATGACAATTCTAGCATTTATTTATATTTTTAAAAATCTGCTACCACTGGTCCCTTCTGTATGTCCATTTTTCCATCTGTCTCGTGAGTATCATTCTTGTGCTGTTAAAATTCCAGAGAAACAACTGGACTTTGAAATTGTCAATAAATGAGGCCCAGGAATAGCAGCCTCAGGTATTTTCATAAAGTACAGAGCTGGAAAAAAGAAAAAAAGAAGAAGGAAGGCGGCACAGTCAGCTGAAAACATCCATCAGCATTTACATGGAAACGTGCGGATTGAGGGGAGGGTGAGTTCTTCTGAGCTGCTTTTGGAATGCTGTGATTGCTTCACACACGCTGAAAAGCTGAAATCATGGTGCTGCTTTGAATGTCTAGTAGATTTAGCAGGGACTGGCATTATTTTATTTTATTTTATTTTATTTTATTTTATTTTATTTTATTTTATTTTATTTTATTTTATTTTTTTGAGAGAGAGAGAGAGAGACAGAGAGAAAGAGAGAGAATAGGCACACCACAACCTTCAGCCTGCTGCGAACAAACTCCATACACGTGCCCCCCCCAGTTGTGCGCATGTGCCACATTGTGCGCTTGTGTCACTGTGCGTCTGCCTACGTGGGACCTGGAGATTCGAACATAAATTCTTAGGCTATGTGGGCAAGCACCTTAGCCGCTAAGCCATCTCTCCAGCCTGGGACTGGCATTCTCAATCTTTTGTAGATGCACAGTGGGTAAGCCTTAAGTGTTACTTTAATTTATATTTTGGGGGATGGGGGTCTCATATAACTCAGGCTGTTCTCAAACTTGGTATATAGCTAAAGATACCCTGGGACTCCTGATCTTCCTAAATTTACCTCCTAAGCACTGGGATTATAGCCATGTTTCACTATGACCAACATATTCAGTGTTGGACTTGCATTTTCATTGGAATATGTAAAGTGCTTCGCTCTGTGTTTAGGGTCCTCCTGGTCCACTTACTCTTCCTAATATGTAACTTCAAGCCAGTGCCTCTCTGTGTCTCAGTTTCCTCATTTACTTAATGAGGGTATTATTAGCATCTACTATATGAGGTAATCACATAGTTTAAATGAGAACATTAGCAAGGCCTCAATAAATGTGCACTTACTATAAAGGCTAACTTGTTTCCTAATGTACCATAAATGCTAGTTTTGTTCTTCACCTGGCGATAAATACACTTCTTCTATCCTATTTTTATATTTATTTATTTATTTATTTATTTATTTATTTTATTATTATTATTTTTTTTGAGGTAGGGTCTCACTCTAGCTCAGGCTGACCTAGAATTCACAATGTAGTCTCAGGGTGGCCTCAAACTCATGGTGATCCTCCTACCTCTGCCTCCCAAGTGTTGGAATTCAAAGTGTGCTCCACCACACCTGGCTCTTCTATCCTATTATTTTTTAGGAAGTATTTTTATTTACTTATTTATTTGTTTGTTTGTTTATTTATTTATGAGGAGTAGGGGGGCAGAATATGGGCACACCAGGGCTACCTGCCTCTGCAAACGAACTCCAGACATACTTTGCGCATTTGGCTTTATGTGGGTACTGGGGAATCGAACCCAGGCCATCAGGCTTTGCAAGCAAGCACCTTTGACTGCTGAGCCATCTACCCAACCCCTATTCTTATTGTTTTGGTTTTTTTTTTTTGTAAGATTTTATTTTTATTTATTTATTTGAGACAGAAAGAGGGAAAGAGAGAGAGAGAGTGAGAATGGGCACGCCAGGGCCTCTAGCCACTGCAAATGAACTCTAGATGCGAGTGCCCCCTTGTGCATCTGGCTTACAAGGGACCTGGAGAATCGAACCAGGGTCCTTAGGTTTCGCAGGCATGTGCCTTAAACGCTAAGCCATCCCTCCAGTCCCCCTCCCCCCATAACACATACCTCACCATTTTAGGCCTGTTCAGGCAAGAGGATGTTGACTTTAAGCCATTCTGGCCTATGTAGCAAGTTTGAGACCAGATTAGGTTTACATAAATAGAGCCTGTTTCAGATAAATAAATAAGAAATTTTAGCCTGTTCACCATTTTTGGATGTGTAACTCATGGCATTGGGGAGATTTAAATGTCCAAACACATTTTTTTGGTTTTTATTTATTTATTTATTTGAGAGCAACAGACAGAGAGAAAGAGAGAGAGAGAGAGAGAGGGAGAGAATGGGTGCCCCAGGGCCTCCAGCCACTGCAAATGAATTCCAGATACATGCGCCACCACGTGCATCTGGCTTTCGTGGGTCCTGGGGAATCGAGCCTCAAACCAGGGTCCTTAGGCTTCACAGGCAAGGGTTTAACCATTAAGCCATCTCTCCAGTCCCCCAACACATCTTTTAAGAGGGTGGGTGTGTGGGCTGTGCACGCAGGGTTCAGAGTCGGTGAGCTGGCTCTGTGTCCACTGGCTGGTGCAGACCAGGGTTGGGAGGCACATGGTGCAGACACACACATACATGTTACCAGCGTAAGGCCTGGGCTTTTTCCATGTTGTTGATGTCACTCTCTTGCAGCGTCATCAGGTGTGTGACTGACAGAAGCTCTAAGAAGTGCTGGGCACTGCGATCAGAAGTTCATGACTCACGTGTTCCAGGGCAACTAGATTACATGCAAATTGAAGTCAGCAATTTTACTGCATTCCTTCAAAGGCATCAGGTCAGAAGTTTCAAAGGCCAGACTCTGAAAGTCATAAGGAGGTCGGAACAAATAAACCTTAACACAAAAATAAGGTCTCCACCCATTGCTCTCTGAGCTCCTTGTGCTGTGGGCGCTTGTCATTAATGGTGCCATTTCCATGAGGCTGACGTGCATGGGAATAGCTGGGAAAGTGACCACCCCAAAAGCACAGCACGCATCTGCCCATCCAGCTTTGGAGAGATGCTTCCACAGTGGGTCATTCATTCCTCATTCATTCCTTCAGCAAACATTGAGCATGTGCCAGAAACTGTAGTGGAAGCTGGAAATGTGGTTACTCAAGGGGGTGTCAGCGTTCCTAGAGAAGGGCTATTGTAAGAAGTTTCCAATGTGTCAGAGTCGGTGAGCTGGCTCTGTGTCCACTGGCTGGTGCAGACCAGGGTTGGGAGGCACATGGTGCAGACACACACATACATGTTACCAGCGTAAGGCCTGGGCTTTTTCCATGTTGTTGATGTCACTCTCTTGCAGCGTCATCAGGTGTGTGACTGACAGAAGCTCTAAGAAGTGCTGGGCACTGCGATCAGAAGTTCATGACTCACGTGTTCCAGGGCAACTAGATTACATGCAAATTGAAGTCAGCAATTTTACTGCATTCCTTCAAAGGCATCAGGTCAGAAGTTTCAAAGGCCAGACTCTGAAAGTCATAAGGAGGTCGGAACAAATAAACCTTAACACAAAAATAAGGTCTCCACCCATTGCTCTCTGAGCTCCTTGTGCTGTGGGCGCTTGTCATTAATGGTGCCATTTCCATGAGGCTGACGTGCATGGGAATAGCTGGGAAAGTGACCACCCCAAAAGCACAGCACGCATCTGCCCATCCAGCTTTGGAGAGATGCTTCCACAGTGGGTCATTCATTCCTCATTCATTCCTTCAGCAAACATTGAGCATGTGCCAGAAACTGTAGTGGAAGCTGGAAATGTGGTTACTCAAGGGTGTCAGCGTTCCTAGAGAAGGGCTATTGTAAGAAGTTTCCAATGTGTAATGTTTTTTAAGATTTATTTATTTATTTATTTATTTATTTATTTATTTATTTATTTATTTATTTGAGACAGAGAGAGGGAGAGAGAGAGATAGAGAGTGAGAATGGGCGTGCCAGGGCCTCTAGCCACTGCAGAAAAAATCCAGACGCATGCACCACCATGTGTATCTGGCTTACGTGGAACCTGGAGGATTGAACCGGGGTCCTTAGGCTTCTCAGGCATGCGCCTTAACCACTGAGCCATCTCTCCAGCGCCCAATGTGTCACTTTTTAGACAAATACCTCTTACTTATTTATTTGCTTGTTTGTTTGTTTTTGGTGTCTCGTGGAGTCCTCCTCTAGTGCTCTTTCACCTTATTTCCCTAAGACAGAGTCCCGCATTGAACCTCGCCCTCTCCCCCATTTTGGGGTCAGGCTGGCCGACCAGGGAGCCCCAGGGATTCTCCTGTCTCCACCTTCCGCAGTGCAGCCCATATAGCCATGTCTGGCTTTTTTTAAAAAAAATATTTTATTTATTTATTTATTTGAGACAGTCAGAGAGAGAGAGAGAGAGAGAGAGAGAGAATGGGTGCACCAAGGCCTCTAGCCACTGCAAATGAACTCCAGACACATGCACCACCATGTGCATCTGGCTTACATGGGAACTGGAGAATTGAACCAGGGTCCTTAGGCTTTGCAGGTATGTGCCTTAACCGCTAAGCCATCTCTCCAGCCCCATGTCTGGCTTTTTATCTGGGTGCTGGAGTTGAACTCAGATTCTCATGCTCTTACCCGCTGAGCCATCTCTCCAGCCTCCAAGCTTCTTTTTCTTAATTTTGTGTTTCTCTTTTTCCCTATATTTTATTTATTTGAGAGAGAGAGAGAGAGAGAGAGAGAGAGAGAGAGAAAGAGGGAAAGAAAGAGGCAGATAGATGGAGAGAGAGAATGGGCGCACCAGGGCTCCAGCCACTGCACACAAATTCCACATGCATGCGCCACCTTGCGCATCTGGCTTATGTGGGTCCTGGGGAATCAAACCTGGGTCTTCAGGCTTCCCAGGCAAGTGCCTTAACCACTAAGCCATCTCTCCAGTCCAATTTTGAGTTTTTTTGGTTTACCTTCTCTGCTGCTTTTGAGCTTGCTGGTGTCAAATAGGCACAAGGTTTTAAATATACATGACAGATTTTAGGCTGGTTGACTGAGAAACATCAAATAGCCTCTACCAACTCATTAAGGTAGCCCCCCTCAGGAAGGCACTTGGAGCTCTTAAAGTAAACTTAGACACTTCAAGTGGTATACCTACGTGTATCCACCTGGGGTCAGAGACTTAATTCAACAATCCCATTTGATCCACTCACCTAGACACCGACCCACCCATCCATGTACGTATGAACTCACTCACCCATCCACCCATTGACTATACTCAGAGACACTTGGAAGTTTTAGAAGGGAAGTCATCTGTCACATCTCCCCATTTTGTATGACTCTGGACTCCCACATACTCTCTTTTTTAATATTTTATTTTATTTTATTTTATTGGTTTTTCAAGGTAGGGTCTTGCTTTAGCCCAGGATGACCTGGAATTCACTATGTAGTCTCAGGCTGGCCTTGAACTCATGGCGATCCTCCTACCTCTGCCTCCAGATGGCTGGCATTGAAGGTGTACACAACCATGCCTGGCTTTAGTATTTTATTTTTATTTATTAGAGAAAAAGAAAAAGAGAGAGAGAGAGAGAATGGGTGCGCCAAGGCCTCTTGCCACTGCAAACAAATTCCAGAAGCATGTACATTTGGCTTATGTGGGTTCTGGGGAATTGAACCTGGGTCCTTAGGCTTCACAGGCAAGTGCCTTAACCATGAAGCCATCTCTCCAGTCCAAACTCCCACATATTCTATCGAACAAAGCTTTAGAAACACTATAATGTGCTCTGTGCAATATTCTTTAGGGCTCCTAGAACCTCATCACATTAATCTTTTATATCTTGTGGGTTGTTTGGGGAAGAATGAGATTTTATTTTATTTATTTGTTTGACAGAGAGAATGGGGGGCGGTGTAGAGAATGGGTGCACCAGGGCCTCCAGCCTCTACAAATGAACTCCAGACGCTTGCGCCACCTTGTGCATCAGGCTTACATGGGTCCTAGGGAACCTTGAACCTGGGTCCCTTGGCTTTGCAGGCAAATGCCTTAACTGCTAAGTCATCCCTCCAGCCCAAGAAAGAGATTTTTAAAAAAATTTTTTTATTTTTCAAGGTAGGGTCTTGCTCTGGCCCAGGCTGACCTGGAATTCATTCTGTAGTATCAGAGTGGCCTTGAACTCACGGCGATCCTCCTACCTCTGCCTCCCGAGTGCTGGGATTAAAGGCGTGCGCCACCACGCCTGGCAAGAAAGAGATTTTTATAAAATTATTCATATGTTTATCTGAGAGAGACAGAGGGAGAGAGAGAAGAAAAAAAAGGTGCTCTAGGGCCTCCTGCCACTGTAAATGAACTCCAGGTGCATTTGCCACTTCATGTGGTTTTATGTGGGTACCAGGGAGTTAAACCTGAGCTGTCAGGCTTTGCGAACAAGTACCTTTAACTGCTAAGCCATCTCTGTAGCCCAGCAATGATATTTTTTGATAAGCCGTGGGTAGAATCTATTATATGTCTGAAATGTTTGAAAGCCTACCTTTTTTTTGGGTGGGGGGAGGGGTTTGAGGTAGGGTCTCTCTCTAGCCCAGGCTGACCTGGAATTCACTATGTAGTCTCAGGGTGGCCTCGAACTCATAGCAATCCTCTTACCTCTGCCTCCCGAGTGCTGGGGTTAAAGGCGTGTGCCACGACACCCAGCTGAAAGTCTACCTCTCTCCACAGACTGAAGAGATGACTCTTAGTATCTATTAAAAAAAAAAAAAAAAAAAAAACAGCAACAGGTATTTGTGTTCTCCTGCATTTTCAAGACAAACAAAAACTGCCACCTTTCTTTCATGTGGAGCCACCTGGCCTCTGGCCTCACACCTGGGATGTTTCATGTCAGGCAAGATGTAAGTATCTGATTGACCTGCCTTTCCACTCTCTGCCTCCCACTCCCAACTGGCAACCAGTGGCTATTGAAATGCGCATGTTTGGGGAGAAGGGCAGGAATCGCTCTACCACTGGAGGTTTGGCAGGATATCTCAGCGGGGTTGGTGTTTGTGTGATGGTGTCTAGGTCCCTCCCGGCTGGAGCCATGTTTCTTGGGCTGAGTGTAAGAGCGTTGGTAGAGCTTGGTGAAATCAATCCATTCTTCCTGAAGTTCTCCAGCCCTCTTTGAAGTGACCGCTTTCCTCCCACCCTAAATGGGGTAATGAGGTCGTGGGGGAGGGGATGAGGAAGGAGATGCCCCTTTATGAATTCCCTGAGGGTCACAGAGTCAGAAAGGTCTCCTCTGCAGAGGAACACCACTTCCTGACATGTTGCTTGTCTTGTTCCCTCTCAGTGTCAGGAGGAAGTGGCTGTCCCTTCCTCCCAGGGCATGCCCACTTGAGGGCCATGCTCAGAGCATGGAGCTATAGAATTTAGCGCATGATGAGAATGGTTTACATCCCTTTCTCCATAAGTACAGAAAGAAGAGCAGTGGATCTACAAACTATAGTTCCCTACATTTGTAAAAATTGCCTTAAGGTACAAATGGCTCAAAGGTCTTGCATAACGACTTGTGAAGTGGTTACTTAAAACCATTCAGGCGGGGGGCTGGAGAGATGGCTTAGCAGTTAAACGCTTGCCTATGAAGCCTAAGGACCCCGGTTCGAGGCTTGATTCTCCAGGACCCACGTAAGCCAGATGCACAAGGGGGGTGCATGCATCTGGAGTTCGTTTGCAGTGGCTGGAGGCCCTGGGGCACCCATTTCTCTCTCTCTCTCTCTCTCTCTCTCTACCTGCCTATTTCTGTATCTCTCTCTCTCTCTCTCTCAAATAAATAAATAAAAAATAAAATATTTAAAAAAAAAAAACCATTCAGGCCGGGCACTTCCAGCAATTGGGGAGGTAGAGGGCCACCCTGAGACTACAGAGTGAATTCCAGGTCAGCCTGGGCTAGAGGGAGATCCTATCTTGAAAAACAAACAAACAAAAAAACAAAAACAAAAAAACTGAAAACACCCTTCGGATTCCAAAGTTTAGTTTTCATGCATGTGTGAACATCATCATCATTATCAAATAATTTATGTGAAAGCACTCTGTAACAGTAAGAGAAGTTACATCAAAGCAATGATTGTTTTAGTGTTACTGTGTTTTTTTTTTTTTTTTTTTTTTTGGTTTTTTCAAGGGAGGGTCTCACTCCCGCCAGGCTGACCTGGAATTCACTCTGTAGTCTCAGGGTGGCCTCAAACACACAGCAAACCTCCTACCTCTGCCTCCCGAGTACTGGAATTAAAGGCGTGCACCACCAAGCCCAGCGGGTTTTTGGTTTTTTGAGGTGGGGATTCACTGGCTCACCTGGAACTCACTCTGTAGTCCCAGGCTGAACTCAAACTCACAGCAATCCTCCTACTTCTGCCTCCTGAGTGCTGGGATTAAAGGCATGCACCACCATGCCCGGCTACTGTCCTCTTTCTATCAACACTCTGCACTTTATTTTTAAAATAATTTTTTAAGATTTATTTTTGTTTATTAGAGACAGAGTAAGAAAATGGGCGAGCCAGGGCCTGTAGCCACATGAGCCACCATGTGCATCTGGCTTATGTGAGACCTGGAGAATCAAACCTGGGCCCTTACGCTTTGCAGGCATGCGCCTTAACCGCTAAGCCATCTCTCCAGCCCTGCACTTTTTTTTTTTTTTTTTTTTTTTTTGAGACAGGTTCTCATGTAGCCCAGGATGATCTTGAACTTCTGGTCTTCCTGCCTCCACCTTCCTAATGCTGAGCAAACTGGAGAGTGCCACCAAGCTGTTTATTAAAGCTTTGCTTTCGGTGGGGTACCATGATAGGTTTTTCCTTAAGTCTGCTTTAACATTTAAATAATGTGAACAGATGGTCACATGATAAAACCCCTCAGGTTCCTAGAGCTCAACTATCTCTCCTTGTCATGGTACCTAAAGCCTCCATCAAGCGCTCTGCTTCCATGTCAACCGGATGGGCTAGCAGAGGAAGACACGTTAATTATCAAGTAGCTTATTTGAAAATGTAGTAGAGAGCAGAGCCTTGAGGTGCTGTGGCAAAGCCCAGGTATGTTTTCAAGTAGGGAAGATGGGCTAGAGAAATAGCTTAGCCGTTAAAGCACATGCCTGCGAAGCTGAAGGACCCAGGTTCAATTTTCCAGTACTCATGTAAGCCACATGCGCAAGGTGGTGCATGTGTCTGGAGTTTAAATAGGGAAGATGGTCCGAGGATAGTGGAATAAATACATAAACGCTATAGATTTTCCTCAAAGTAGTACACCAAAATAAATTTAAATTTTTAAAAATTAATTTTGTTTTTATTTTAGAGAAAGAGAGAGAGACAGACAGAATTGGTGCACCAGAGCCTCAGCCACTGTAATGGAACTCCAGATGCTTTTACCACCTAGTGGGCATGTGCGACCTTGCGCGTGCCTCACCTTTGTGTGTCTGGCTTATGTGGGATCTGGAGAGTTGAATGGGTGCTTAGGCTTCACAGGCAAGTGCCTTAACTGCGAAACCATCTCTCCAGCCTCCCCTTTTTTTTAAAAAAGGAAAAGGAACAAAGCCCTCCCTTGGTTTCTCCTCTTTAGTGTGTGTGTGTGCATGCACGCGCACACACACGCATGAGACAGGGTCTCTCTCTATAGTCTAGGCTGGCTTGGAACTCTGTAGGCTGGGCTGGCCTTCAACGCATGGCAATCCTCACACTGCAGCCTCTTGAGTGCTGGGATTAAAGGTGCGTGCCACCACACCGGGCACTTCTGAATATTTTGTTTGCCATGCAATTCCTGAACCCGTTTTAGGCTCTATCCTATGGGACAGGGACTTCTCACTAGCCAGTTGCTTGATAAACTAGCTTTTATTTCTTGGCTTTTGGAGACTATTCGCCTTGAAAAGGTTATTCCTTGCTCTCTCTCTCTCTTCCTTCCTTCCTACCCATACACAAGCTAAATCTTCACCACTGAGCTGCTACTCCCTCAGCCCTTGGGTTATTTCTTTAAGGTCCATGAACAAATTTAATAGAACCTGAAGCTACAAATTCAATATTTTATTTAAAGCCTCCAAATTCTACAAATTTTGGGGCTTGGCCAAATCTGCTTGTAAGTAAGTTAATTTGGGAGTGTATGCAGCATGAAATGTATTTGAGTATCTCAAATTCTCATGCTCAGAGTTGAAAATTTCTAATTATTTAAAAAATTCTTTTAATTTAATTAATTTATTTATTTTGGTTCGTTGAGGTAGGGTCTTTCTCTAGGCCAAGCTGACGTGGAATTCATTATGTAGACAGAAAAACTGAGTGCATGAGCCCCAGGGTCTCCAGCCACTGCAAGCGAACTCCAGACACATGCATCACTTTGTGCATCTATCTGGCTTTACATGGGTACTGAGGAATTGAGCCTGGGTCCTTAGGCTTCTCAGGCAAGTGCCTTAACTACTAAGCCTTATCTCCAGACCTCTCTCTCCTTTTCATTCACTCAATCTGGGTTCCCTGCCCGTTGGATGGTGCTACTCAGAGTTGAGGTGGATGTTCCCACCTCAATCTCATCTAGAAACTCTCATCCAGATACGCCTAAGGGATTTGTCTCCTAGGTGATTTCAGATCTTATCAACTTGATCGTTAAGACTGACCATCAAGAAGGCTGGAGAGATGGATGGCTCAGTGGTTAAAGGCACTTGCTTGCAAAGCCTGAAGGTCAGGGTTTGATTCCCCAGTACCCATGTTAGGTCATATACGTGAAGTGGGGCATGCATCCAGAGTTCATTGGCAGTGGCAGGAGGCCCTGGCATGCCCATTTTCTCTCTCTCTGTTTCTCTTTCTCTCAAATAAATAAATACTTTAAAAAAATTAGCCACCAAATCCTCACAGATAGGTCTGGTTATAGGCTAAGAGATCCAGAAACTGAAACATGGTATGAATACCCAGGCACTTTCATTTAGCACCCTCCCTTTTTCTCTTTTGGTTTTTCGAGGTAGGGTCTCACTCTGGTCCAGGCTGACCTGGAATTCACTATGGAGTCTCAGGGTGGCCTTGAACTCACAGTGATCCTCCTACCTCTGCCTCCCAAGTGCCGGGACTAAAGGCGTGCGCCACCACACCCTGCAATCTCTCCCCCCCCCTCTTTTTTAGCCCCTCATAAGTGCTTCACTTGATTTGTAAGGTGCCGGTCAGTGGCTCTCAGGGCTAAGATTTATTTGACAGTAAGAGGCAGAGAGAGAAAGAGAATGGGCACACTAGGGCTTCCAGCCGCTGAAAATTAACTCCAGATGCATGTGCCACCTTGTGCATCTGGCTTATGTGGGGTCCTGGGGACTTGAACCTGGGTCCTTTGGCTTTGTAGGTAAGTGTCTTAACCGCTAAGCCATCTCTCCAGCCCCCCCTTTTATTGTTTGTTTTTGAGGTAGGGTCTGTAGCCCAGGCTGACCTAGAATTCACTATGTTGTCTCAGGGTGGCCTTGAACTCACAGTGATCCTCCTACCTCTGCCTCCCGTGTGCGCTACCATGCCTGGCTAAGGAACCATGCCCGGCTAAGGATTTCTTTTTCTTTTTCTTTTCTTTTTTTTTCTTTTTCTTTTTCTTTTTCTTTTTCTTTTTCTTTTCTTTTCTTTTCTTCTTCTTCTTCTTTTTTTTTTTTTTCCAGGTACGGGTCTCACTCTAGCCCAGGCTGACCTGGAATTCACTCTGTATTTCCCAGGCTGGCCTAGAACTCTTTGGTTAAGGATGACATTGAACTTCTGATCCTCCTGCCTTCACTTGCAGAATGCTGGGATTACAGACATGTGCCATTACTTCAGATTCACATGGCGCTGGGGACTGAATTCAGAGCTCTGTGTATGATAGATGTGCATTGGACCAAGTGAGCTATATCCCCAGCCCGCTATTAAAGATTTTTAAAGTCATTGGGAGCAAGCAGTACAGAAACGCATGCTGTGCTGAAACCTCTTTCAAATGGTATACACGATCTTCACTTTTTTTTAATGTTTTATTGACACCTCCATACATATAGACAATATACCATGATCATAATCTCCTCCCACCACACTCCCTTCTCCTTGTGTCTTATACCCCCTCCATCGAATCCTTTTCAACTAGTCTCTCTTCTATTTTTAAATTATTTAATTCGTTTATTTATTTGAGAGAAAGAGTGAAGGAGGCAGATATATATGGAGAGAGAGAGAGAGTGAGAATGGGTGTGCCAGGGCCTCTAGCCACTGCAAGTGAACTTCAGATGCATGCGCCACCTTGTGCATCTGGCTTATGTGGGTCCTGGGGAATCAAACCTTAGTCTTTGGGCTTTGCAGGCAAGTGCTTTAACCACTAAGCCATCTCTCCAGTCTTCTCTTCTATTTTGATGTCATCATTTTTTTTCTCTCCTATTATGCAGGTCTTGTGTAGGTAGCATCAGCCATGTGAGCTCATGAAGGCCGCAGTCACTTTGTGTCTGGAAGATAGCATTGCAAAGCGCTCACCCCATTCCTTTGTCTCTTACGTTCTTTCCGCCACCTCTTCCGCAATGGTAGGTCTTCCCTCTTTCTAAGTCCTTCTGTGAGAAGGGCTTCATTGGGAAATTACATTCTCTGTGTGTATGTTGTGCCCACTTGTGTGTGTTTATGTGTATACATGGGTGCACGTGCATGTGGAGGCCAGAGGATAAGCTTAGATGTTGTGTTTTTTTTTTTTTTTTTTTTTTTTTTTTTTTTTTTTTGGTTTTTCGAGGTAGGGTCTCACTGTGTAGTCTCAGGCTGGCCTTGAACTCACGGTGATCCCCTTAACTCTGCCTCCCGAGTGCTGGGATTAAAGGCATGCACCACCACGCCTGGCTAAAATATGTTTTGTTTATTTATTTATTTGAGAAAGAGAAAAGGCAGAGAGAGAGAGAGAGAGAGAGAGAGAGAGAATGGGTGTACCAGGGCCTCCAGACACTGCAGATGCGTGTGCCCCCTTGTGCAGCTGGCTTAGGTGGGTCCTGGATAGTCGAACTGGGATCCTTTGCCTTTGCAGGCAAAATGCCTTACTCGCTAAGCCATCTCTCCAGCCCCTGCTATACACTTTTTGTTTCTGAGCAAGGGTCCTTTACTGGCTTGGAGCTTCCCAATAAATGACTGGCTAGTCAGTGAAGCCCAGGAATCCTCTGTTCTTCCTTCCCAGGCCACTGGGATTACAAGTGCACACCATTGCGCCTGACTATTTTGTTTCATGTGGGTTCAGGGGATCAAGCTCAGGTCCCCGTGCTTGCAAGGTAAGCACTTTACCCACTGAGCTATCGCCCCGGCCTCCTGTTACACCTGGGTTAATGCATATCAGAGAACACGGGTGACCAGAGGTCAGCACTTTTGGAAACAGTGGGTGGAATGATCAGGGTTAAACCGTCTCACCTGTGTACACACTAAGGTCTTAGAGTTCCGCAGTGTCCTGCAATTCTGCTCTCGCTCTCCACTTTGCCCTCTTATCTCTATTTTTGTGAGTGTGTGTGTGGGGGAGGGAGCCTTTATTTTTTTTTCTTCCTATCAAAAGGCCATGGCAACAGGAAGACCTAGAGAGCAGAGCCATATTCCTCTTCCTTGTCCCTTCTCTGCTCCAAAGCAACAGACAGTGACCAGGGTTGGGGGTGAGGGGATGTCTTACAGTAGGACCCCTCCCATCAGCAGACATTGGCTCTGATCTTCCTAGGACATGTGGATGGCTTTTGAAGAGGTTGCAGTTCCTTCCCAGGGTACCAAGGGCTACCAAGTGACCTTGGCTGCCCTGGACTGCACATGAAGTGACACCAGATCTTTACGCAGAAAGTCACCTTTTACATCCTTGCTGCGCAACAGCGGTGGAATCACACAGCTTCCCTCATTTCCTCTTTAGAACAGTCCTGTGAAGCAGGGGTTGGTATTACGCCCATCTTCTAGGTAAGAAACCGGGGCTGGGTAATAGGCCGCACAATCAAGAGGAACCCCAAATTTACTCTAAATTGTAATGGTGGCCAGCACGCGCACTGCCGCTTGCCTTTCTAGAGGGGTTTCTTGCAGCTGTTAACACCTCATGATCTGGAATGTGAGAGAGCTTGAGGCCATGTGTTTATAAATAAGGTTTCCAGACCAGTGAAACCTATAGTCTCCTTCCTTCCTCCTTCCTTCCTTCCTTCCTTCCTTCCTTCCTTCCCTCCCTCCCTTCCTTCTTTCTTTCATCATCTATCATCTATTATCTATCTATCTATCTATCTATCTATCTATTTATCTACCTATCTATCCATCTGTCTGTCTATTAATCTAATCTAATGTCATCTATCTAATGGTCTTGCTATGAAAATCAGGCTGGCCTTGAACTTGAGGTCTCCCCTATTATTTTCTGAGTGCTGAGATAGCAGGCATGTGCCCCCACTCCAGGTTACATTTTCCTATTTTTTTAAATTATATTTTAAAAGCTGGGCATGGTGGCACACACCTTTAGTCCCAGCACTCAGGAGGCAGAGGTAGGAGGATTGCTGTGAGTTCGAGGCCACCCTGAGACTACATAGTGGATTCCAGGTCAGCCTGAGGTAGAGTGAGACCCTTCCTCAAAAAACAACAAAAAAATATATTTTGTTTATTTATTTGAGAAGGAGAGAGGGACAGATAAAGAGAGGCAGAGAGACAGAGAAAGAGAGAGAGAGGAAAAAACTTCAAATGAACTCCAGATGTATGTGCCACCTTGTGCATCTGGGTTATGTGGGTAGTGAGGAATTGAATCTGGGTCCTCAGGCTTTGCAGGCAAGTGCCTTAACTGCTAAGCCATCTCTCCAGTCCTACATTTTTCTTTTTGAGGTGGGTTCCACTGTAGCCCAGGCTGGCCTGGAACTCATGGCAATCCTCTAATCATCATATAATAATAATAATAATAATAATAATAATGATGATGATGATGATGGCAGCACTCAGGAGAGGAAAAGTCTCCTGAGTGCTATTATAAGTGTGAGCCACCATATTGTGCTGCATTTTCCTTATACGAGACTGACGTGTTACCTACTGCACTAACTAAGGCACGGCATTTCCTTTTTAAATAGCCATGCTTTGTGTGTGAAGGCCACTCTAAATATCATGAGACATAGGTGCACCTCTTAAGTGCCACACCTTGTTCTAGATGCTGAGAATACAAAGATGCCCAACACAGGCAAAAGCCCATTGTCCATCCTGTGTCACTTGTTAACAAAAGAGATATCAATGTTTTCATGTTTTTATTTTATTTTTTATTTTATTTTTCATGATAGGGTCTCACTCTAGCTCAGGCTGACCTGGAATTCACTATGTAGTCTCAGGATGGCCTCGAACTCAAGGTGATCCTCCTACCTCAGCCTCCCAGATTGCTGGGATTAAAGGCGTGCGCCACCATGCCCGGCTTTCATGTTTTGTTTTTGAAGATGTTGCTTCACTATGTTGCCCTGGTTGGTTTTGAACTTCTGGCCTGAAGCAATCTTTCTGCCTGTGTCACTGAGTCTGGGAAATAGGAATGTCTTTGGGGCAAGAAAGAGTTTTCCATTGTCAACCTTTCTCCCCTCCCTCCAGCTTGCCCTGACAGACTGATTCCTCCTATTCTTTTTTAAAAAATATTTTAATTTTTTAATATTATTTTAATATTTTAATATTTACTTATTATTTATTTGAGAGAGAGAAAGAGGCAGAGAGAGAGAGAGAAAGAGAGAGGGAGAGAAGGGCACACCAGGGCTTCCAGCCCCCGCAAATGAACTCCAGATGCAGGCGCCCCTTGTGCATCTGGCTTATGTGGGTCCTGGAGAGTAGAACCAGGATCCTTTGGTTTTTCAGGCAAAGGCCTTAACCGCTAAGCCATCTCTCCAGCCTCCAATTCATCTTATTCTTGGGAAGGTCCATTTGTGTTCTCATGAAAACCAAAAGTGGGAATAGGAAAATCCACCTGCCACATAGTTCTCTTAAAAAAGAAAAAAAGCCCACAGCAATATATCTGACAAAAGTGTTCAGAGGAAGATGTGGGAGAGTCTAGCAGCACCTCACACAGCCCAGCAGGTCACCTGGAAGGCATGAGGGAGTGAACGGATGAATTGTGACTAAACGACATGGCCTTTGGGAAAGTAGACAATGGTGAAATGCATCTGAACCCGGTGGACTTTTATTTTGTCACAAGCCACCTCGACTTTTATTTTGTCACAAGCCGCTTCGATCCTCTTCCATTTCTTGGCAGTTCCTACAAAGTTGGGGATGCTGTGGCTCCAAGATCAACATGAGGGGAATGGGGAGGTGGCGCAAGGGGATAAAGGACTTGTCAGACAAGCACGAGGGCAGAGGTTGGGTCCCTAGCACCTGTATAAATGTTGGCTGGGTGGGCAACAGAACTCAGGAGGAGGAGACAGGGATTCCCCAGAGCAAGCTGGCTAGCTAGACTGGCAGAATCAGTGAGCCCTGGGTTCAAGCGAGAGGCCCTGCCTCAGTAAAGTAAGTAGACAGGGATTAAAGAAAATACCCAATGCCAACCTCTGGCTTCCACACGCACATGCACATGTGTGTATGCACAGCCACACATCATGCACACACACACATGCACACACACACACACACACAAATAAAATTATCACCAGGCATGGTGGCACACACCTTTTTTTTTTTTTTTTTAAATATTTATTTATTTAAAGAGAGAGAGAAAGAGAATGGGTGCATCAGGGCCTCCGGCCATTGCAAACGAACTCCAGATGCATGAGCCACCTTGTGCATCTGGCTTATGTGAGTGCACACCTTTAATCCCAGCACTCGGGAGGCAGAGGTAGGAGGATTGCCGTGAGTTCGAGGCCACCCTGAGGACCCTGAATTTTAGGTCAGCCTGAGCTAGAGGGAGCCCCGCCCTTAAAAAAGCCAAATAAATGAATAAAAAAGGAATAAAATTGTTAAAGAAAGAAAGATCTATATAGCTTCAATGTTTGTAGATTTTCACTCGTATTACCTCCTCTGTTTTAATTGTGTCATACAATCTAAACTGGTAGGCAGCCGATTCCCTCCACCCTTCACAGGCTTGACTTAGTGTGATGTCTATTAGTTGATTCAAAGACACCTTCAGGAGGAGAAATGTCCATAGATTTAGATGGCTTGCTTCTCTCTGTCCTGCTGCTAACTGCCTGGGCAGCTTCATGCTGCAAGAGATTCTACCTCTTTTCTGAAGTGGGGATCATGTTCCGTAATCAATACAGGGCTTGATGTTTTTGCATTGTTGCTTATTCCAAATATAGACACACGCTCCCTCAAGTAGTTAAGATGCCTGGAAGAAAGCCAAACAGTGTTGTGCAAATTTCTTCTATCAGTGATTTTAAAATATTTAACCTTGTCTTTTAAACAGCACACTGGAGGTGCTGCCTGTAAGAATGGCTGCCGAGCCTAGAATAGATATGAGTTACAGGATAACTAGAAAGGCTTTTCAACAAAAACCCAGCTAATTCTTGTCGAATGCTAAAGCACAATAGATTTATCTGTTTAATCTCCTGGTGCTTAACAGATGACTTATAAAGCTGTCCCAAAGTCAATTATTTTCTTATTTTTGAATTTGTTTACTTATTACCTGATAGTGAAAGAGGAATTTAGTCCTGGAAAAGACTTAGGAAACCTGTGGCTTATCTCATGCCTAAAAATTTGGACACCACAAAGGACTGAACAACTTGAGCACTTTAGAGTGCTCGTAGCCAGGATGGGGCCAGACCCTGCTGCTGGTCTTCAGTTTGCTCTTCTCTCTCTCTCTCCTCCCTCCTTCTTTCCCTCTCCCTTTCTCCTTTTTTCTAAAAAAATTATTTATGTGTGTGTGAAAGAGAAGAGAGAGAGAGAGAGAGAGAGAGAGAGAGAGAGAGAGAATGGGCACACTAGGACCTCCTGGCACTGCAAACATACTCCAGAAACATGCACCACTTTGTGGATATGGCTTTATGTGTATAATGGGGAGTTGAACTCAGACAATCTGGCCCTCAAGCTTTGCAAACAAGTGCTTTCAACTGCTAAGCCATCTTTCCAGTCTTCTCTCTCTTATTTATTCATTTTTAAAAAATGTAACATATTTATTCAAGAGAAGGAGAGAACAAAAGAGGCAGATAGAGAGAGAAAGCAAGATAGGGGATACCAGGGTCTCTAGCCATTGCAGACTCCAGATGCATGCACCACCTTGTGCATCTGGCTGGGGATTTGAACCTGGGTCCTTCGGCTTCACAGGCAAGCACCTTAACCATTAAGCCATCTCTCCAGCACCCAACCCTGCCATTTCAATTTCCATTCTTTATAGTATTATTCATCAGACAACTCTCATCACTGAGGTGAGCCTTAAGTCCATCTCCTGAAACCTCCTGTGAGTTATTCACATTGGAAAAGAACAAAACAGCAACATCTTGTATTATTTAATTCCTACCTGCGACTGTGCTTGGCCTCTGACTGTCAAACGCCCTCATGCAAAGCACGTGTCATGTCCTGTCCAGTTTGGGACCCTCAGATTAGGTCCCACAAAGAAGGGTGGTATCAAGAAAAGGCCCTTCTGCCATTAACAGGGTGGTGGCCCCAGAAGACACCATGAACATCATTCCTAAGGGCAGACATGGAGTGGGCTTCAAGAAGCATGCCCCTTGGGCACTCAAACCCATCAGGAAATTTGCCAAGAAGGAGGTGGGCACTCCAGATACCAGGCTCAGCAAAGTCACCCGGGCTAGGAGAATAAGGACTAGCTCCTTATCACAGCCATGTGTGTTTGTCCAGAGAATGCAATGCAGGTGAAGACTCGCCAGCGAGCTTCAGAGTGTGGTGACCTGTGTGTCTGTTACTGCATTCAAAGATCTGGAGTCCGTATGGATGAGAGAAGTGACTGTCAGAAACCCAACAGAGGGCTGGCGAGATGGCTTAGCGGTTAAGGCACTGGCCGGCAAAGCCAAAGGACCCAGGTTCGATTCCCCAGGACACACGTAAAGCCAGATGTACAAGGTGGTGCTTGTGTCTGGACTTTGCAGTAGCTGGAGGCCCTGGTGCACCCATTCCCCCCCTCCACTGTCTCTCTGTGTGTGTGTGTCTCTCCCTCTGCCTCTTTCTTTCTCACTCTCATAAATAAATAAATAAATAAAATATTTTAAAACTTACAGAACTACAATTATAAAACTGGAAAAAAAAGGTGAGTTCATGATGGGGTACCTTTTTGGAATTTTCTCCCTGGAGGGGGTCTTGTGTGTGACCTTGGCTCCAACTACATGTCTCAGTTCCACTTAAGGACAACCCATGCCTTGAGGTCAATGGTCTTTTGTTTCCAGCACCCATTGCCAGTACCTTTCAAACAGTGCCCTGAAATCACCACTGAGGTACCTGTCTCACGTTTTCTCACACACATTTTCCAAATCCCCAGATATATGGTTTCCCCCCAGGATTCTTTTGCGCACTTGCAAACTTGTTCTAATGGTTACAAAGGTCTGCTTGGGCTAATTTCCTTGGGGCATGACCTCTCTCTCTCTCTCTCTCTCCTTGGAAGAATTCTGCACCCACAAATCATGGATGGAACAAGGAAGTATTTTTATGCATGTGCCTGCATTCCCCTTTCTTCTCTTGAGTAGCCTACCAAAGGCTTCAAGATTACCCCTCTTGCCTGCTCCTCGCCTCCAGTGTAAACAAATCATAAATTCTGCAGTAAAGCGGAGGTTTTAAAGACCATGTTTACAACCAGGTTGGATCTCTAAAAGCTGAACTTTACTCGGGATAGGGGGAAAAAATCCACAAACACAATGAGAGAAAGCTTGCACTGCACAAATTCTCGTCCACCCCATCGTCCTCCAACCCGAGAGACACACACTCCTTGTATTCATGGAATGGAGCTCTCCCCTACAGACATGCGCTGTCCAGATTAACTGCAATGAGTGTTTGCTCCGGGGCGCTACCCATAATGAATGGCCAGGTGGTTAAGCATTGCAGGCGGGATGGTGCCTCGCAGGGACAGGGTATTCTCGGCTCTGAGCACGGTTGCTCTTTGAAGTCTGTGCAGGGACTCAAAAGGCCCAAAGGGCCAGGGTGGCTCCTGAGAGGCTGAACTGTGAGGGTTTGGGACTTCCTTGGGTACCTGGTTCCACAACTATGAATCAGAAATGTGGAGGCAGAGTGGCCGCTGGAGATGACTTGTCATCAAGCCCATTGGCTGAAACCTCCCAAACCTTCTGTTCTTGGTGAAAAAAAAAGAAAAAGAAAAAAGAATCTTCCTGGAGATAGGCAAGTTAAAACTCCTGGAAAGAATGTTGGGTTGTTGGCTCCATTAAAAAAAAAAAAAAGCATTTTAGTTTTGTTTATTTATGAGAGAGAGAGAGGGAGAGAATGGGCGCACCAGGGCCTCTGGCCACTGCAAATGAATTCCAGATGCATGCACCACCATGTGCATCTGGCTTACGTGGGTACTGGGTAATCAAACCGGTCCTTAAGCTTCATAGAGAAGTGCCTTAAACACTAAGACATATCTCCAGCCCAGTTCTACTTAAAAAAAAAAAAAAAAAAATTAGTTTTACTTATTTATTTGAGAGAGAGAGAGAGAGAGAGAGAGGGACAGACAGAGAGGGAGAGAATGGACACACCAGGATCTCCAACCATTGCAAACAAACTCCAGACACAAGTGCCATCTTGTGCAGCTGGCTTATGTGGGTAGTGGGGAATTGAACCAAGGTCCTTTGGCTTTGCAGGCAAGCACCTTAACCACTAAACCATCTCTTCAGTCCTCCACTTTGTTTTAAAGCGTATGCATGTTGTCTTTTTTTTTGTATGTTGTTTTTTTTTTAGCACATGCATGTATTTTTAGCATATGTATGTTATGTTTGTGTGTGTATGAGCATTTGCGAATGTGTGGATACCCATTGTGTGCACGTGTATATGTGTGTGTTGGCCAGAGGTCTATGTTAAGTGTCTTCCTAAGTTGCTTTCTGCCTTTAAAAATTTTTATTTTTTCATTTTAATATTGTCATAATATATATATATATAAAATGTCTTTTGATCCCATTTCCCTCAATACCCTCTCTTTTCTCTCTCTCTCTTTTTTTTTTTTTTTTTTTGAGGTAGGGTGTCACTCTAGCCAAGGCTGACCTGGAATTCACTATCTAGTCTCAGAGTGGCCTTGAACTCATGGTGATTTACCTAGCTCTGCCTCCTGAGTGCTAGGATTAAAGGCATGTACCACCACACCTGGATTTCTCTCTCTCTCTCTCTTTTTTTTTTGGTTTTTCAAGGTAGGGTCTCACTCTGGCCCAGGCTGACTTGGAACTCACTATGTAGTCTCAGGGTGGCCTCGAACTCAAGGCAATCCTCCTACCTCTGCCTCCCCAGTGCTGGGATTAAAGGCGTGTGCCACCACGCCCAGCTCTCTCTCTCTTTTTAAGATAGGTTCTCACTGTAGCTCAGGCTGACTTGGAATTCACAATGTAGTCTCAGCTGACCTCAGACTCATGGCGATCCTCCTATCTCTGCCTCCCTGAGTGCTGGGATTAAAGGCGTGCGCCACCACGCCTGGCCCCTCAATACCCACTCTTGTCTCCCCCTCCCACTAACACTCTGCTTCTTTCCATATGTGTCTTTTTTTCCCCTAACACACTGAGTTAAATGAGGATGGTTTGCATGATCATGGGTGGAAGGTTAAATATTGTGGAGTATTTACTTACCAATAGCCATACCACGGATGAACCTGACTCCTCCCAGCAAGTCAGCTGCCTTCATCTATACTGGAAGGCCTGGGGGGCGGGTCTCACGGACCCTTCCTCTTATTGATGGTAAGATATTGATAGGCCCAGTCTTGTGCAGGAAACCCCAGCTGCTGTGAGTTCACGAGTGTAAGGGCCATGTCACCTCCCAGTGACAGTGCTTCACAGCCTTCCGCCCCGTCCTCCCGCCCTTACATTCTTTCTGTCCCCTCTTCCGGTAAGGTTCCCTAAACCTTGGAGGGGTTGGCACTCATACCTGTCAATGTTGCCAGCTTTGCATCTCTACATTAACCTCTCTGTCCAGTGCAGTGATAAACTTCTGTGACTGAGGCTTCAAGCAGTACGAATCTACACAGTTAAATACAAATATTTAGATGGCTGATTGATGTGGAATCCCTTTGGTAGTAGTAGTTGTTGTGGTAGTACTCATGTTATTTATTTATTAATTTTTTTTTTGAGGTCTCGCTCTAGCCCAGGCCAACCCGGAATTCACTATGGAGTCTCAGGGTGGCTTTCAACTCACAGCGATCCTCCTACCTCTGCCTCCCGAGTGCTGGGATCAAAGGCGTGCGCCACCATACTCAGATTTTTTTTTAAAGATTTATTTTTATTTGTTTATTAGAGACAGAGAGAGGAGTGGGGGAGAGAAAGAGAGAGTGAGAATGGGCGAACCAGGCCACTGCAAACGAACTCCAGACGCATGTGCCACCATGTGCATCTGGCTTAAGTGGCACCTAGAGAATCGAACTTGGGTCCTTAGGCTTCATAGGCATGTGCCTTAACTGCTAAGCCGTCTCTCTAGCCCCCATGCCCAGATTTTATCATCTTATTTATTTATTTGAGGTAGGGTCTCACTCTAGCCCAGGCTGACCTGGAATTCGCTATGTAGTCTCAGGGTGGCCTTGAACTCACAGCGATCCTCCTGCCTCTGCCTCCCGAGTGCTGGGATTAAAGGCGTGTGCCACCACGCCCAGCTATTATCATCTTATTTTTTGAGACAGGGTCTGTCACTGAACCTGGAGTTCACTGATTCGGCTAAACAAGCCAGCAAGTCCTAGGGATCCATATATGTCCAGTACCCCAGTGCCAGGATTATAACTGTGTGCCACCATGCCCAGCATTTTGTGTACCTGAAGGAGGATCTGAACTCAGGTCCTCATATTTACATGGCAAACACTTTACCCACGTTACTGTCTCCCTGGGTCCCTTGCCTCAACTTTTAGACTGCTTGGAGAGGGCTGGCTTTAGAAAGAAATCAAGACGTGCCCACTTCAATATGTATCTTGTCAGGAGGACCTGAAATAGCTTTTCCATTTCCCTTTGTGTTCAACATCCTCAGAGGCCTTCCACATCCCTCATTCACTCCAGCAAAGCTGCTCCATCCACATGACACATGTGACTGGGATTATCCCCCCCCCGACCCCCGGTTGGGTGACATTGGTCTTTACTTCTCATATGTGCCTGCCTGTCTCCTACATTTGATGGTAGAAGTTTAGGATTATGAGAATCTCAGGACACAAGCACAGTAAAGGCGTGCTGACTGACTGCTCTGACATTGTTGGACATCTGCGTGCAGAAGTCTCTACCTGTGAACTTACAGACGTGTTTAAAGAGTGAGTATAAACTCGGCATAGTGAGTGTGCTCCGGAGTGACATGAAGGCATTCTCTGCATGTATCTATCCTAATCCCTAACTGCAATTTTTTTTGGGGGGGGTTATTTACTGAGAAAGGGTCTTTCTATGGGGCCCAGGTTGATCTGGAGTTTGTGATCCTCCTGTTTCAAACCCCCAAGGATTACAGGTTAGGTTGATTCCTAACACCCACATGTATGTGCATTAATAGTAAATAATTACCAGTGAGAGATGGCTCACTGGTAAGGTGCTTGCCTGCAAAACCTAATGACTCAGGTTCAACTCCTTTGTACTGACATAAACCCAGATGCACAAAGCGGTGCATGCATCCAGAGTTCATTTGCAGCAGCTAGAGGCCCTGACATACCCATTCTCTCTCTATCTCTTCTATCTGCTTGCAAATAAACAAATTTAAAAAAAATATATAATTTCACTGTATGCCTATGTATATTATATATGAATCTATAAAATTTTTAAGACTTATTTATTTTATTTTATTTAGAGAGAGCGTGAGAGAGCATGGGTGCACCAGGGTTTCTTGCTACTGTAAACCAACTCCAGATACATATGGCAGGCATACTGTGCATCTGGCTTTATGTGGGTACTGGGGAATTGAACGTGGGCCATCAGATTTTACAGGAAAGCGCCTTTAGCCACTGAGCAGTCCCTCCAGCCCTGTAATTTTAAACTTACAGAAGTTGGAAGAACCTGTATCTTTCACTTGGATTCCCTACTTTTTAATATTTTATCTATTTATTTATTTAGAATGGCAGAGAGTGCAAGCGCCTGCACCAGGCCCAAACTTAAGCAGTTCAGAAGCATAAAGAGCCTGCCAGCCCAGGTTTGATTCCCTAGTACCCACATAAAAGGGGGGGGGGCTGGAGAGATAGTTTAACAGTTAAGGTGCTTGCCTGCAAAGCCAAAGGACCCAGGTTCGACTCCCCAGGACCCACGTAAGTCAGATGCACAAGGTGGTGCATGCAGCTGGAGTTCGTTTGCAGTGGCTGGAGGCCCTGGTGCACCCATTTTCTCTCTCTCTCTATCTGCCTAGTTCTGTATCTCTCTGTCTCTCTCTAATAAATAAATAAAAATACAATAAATTAAAAAATCCCATATCCCCAAAGCAGCACATGTGTCTGGAGTTTGTTAATATTTTATATTTGCGTGGCCTGTCTCTTCTTTCTCTCCATATATAATTAATTATGCTTGTACAACATATGTAAACAATATATAGTTTTTCTGAACTATTTGAGAATAAGGCATTGACTTGTGCCACATAAATTATATATATGACTTGTATTAGGCTCAAGGACCCAGTTCTGCATAATCAGATAACCATCCATGTCACTTTCATACTTTATCAAGTTACCATTTCATCCAGACTTCTGTGCATTTTGGCAGCTATCACAACATCCCCCATAGACTCATGTGTTCTGAGTACTTGGTCCCCAGCTGGTGGCAGTTTGGGAGGTGGAATCTTGATGGAGGGGGTGTTTTGCTCAGGGTAGGTTTGGAGGTGTTAAAGTCCAGCTTCCTCCTGGAAGCTCACTCTCTTGCTGCCTTCTGTCAGCTGCTGTGGCAAGAAGTGATGCCCAGCCTCTGCTCTGCCATGCTTTGCCTGCCATCATGAGGATTTTCCCTTGAGACTGTAAGGCAAAGCGAACACTTTCCTCCTCTCAGTTGCTTTTGGTCGAGTGTTTTGTCCCACCTACAGGAAGGTAACTATAATACCCACCAAGTCTTCCTTCTTTTGTCTTGTCCAGTATACAATCCAGCCTCACATGCACATTTTTAATTAATTAATTTATTTGAGAGAGGGAAAGAGAGAGAGGGGGGAGTGCGGGAGAATGGGCCCACCAGGGCTTCCAGACACTGCAAATGAACTCCAGATGCATGCACCACCTTGTGCATCTGGCTTACATACTGGGGAATTGAACTGAGGTCCTTTGGCTTTGCAGGCAAGCACCTTAACCACTAAGCCATTCCTCCAGCCCCCCACATGCACATTTAGTTGTGAATACTCTGCATTCTTTTTTGATCTGAAATGGTTCTTTTTTTTTCTTTTGGTTATTTATTTATTTGTTTAAGAGAGAGAAAATGAGGGGGGGGGGAGAAAGAGTGTGAGAGAGAGAATGAGCATGCCAGGATCTCCAGTCAGCACAATTGTACTCCAGATGTATGTGCCACCTTGTGCATCTGGCTTACATGGGTACTGGGGAATTGAACCTTGGTTTTTTGGTTTTGCAGGCAAGTGCCTTAACCACTAAGCCATGTCTCCTGTCCTACTTTTGGTGTTTTGAGGTAGGACCTTGCTCTAGCCCAGGCTGAACTGGAATTAGTTTCAGGCTGGTCTTGAACTCACAACGATCCTCCTACCTCAGCCTCCCAAGTGTTGGGATTAAAGGCATGTACCACCATGCCCGGCAGAAAGAGAGAGAAGATGGGCCCATTGGGGCCTCCAGCTGTTGCAAATGAACTCGACACAAGCACCACTGTGCATCTGGCTTTACATGGGTACTGGGGAATGGAACTTGCGTCGTTAGGTTTGAGGGCAAATGTCTTAGCTGCTGAGCCATCTCTCCAGCCCCTGTTTTTTAAATTTAAATTATTTATTTTTATTTATTTATTTTATGTATTAGAGAGAGAGAGACAGATAGAGAGAGAGGATAGGGCACACCAGGGCCTTCAGCCATTGCAGATGAACTCCAGAAGCATGTACTACCTTGTGCATCTGGCTTACATGGGTCCTGGGGAATCGAACCTGGGTACTTTGACTTTGCAGGCAAGTGCCTTAACTGCTAAGCCATCTCTCCTGTCCTAAATATTTTTAAAATTTATTTCTTCATTTTGGTGTGTGTGTAGTATGTATGTGTATATGTGTTGACTGTATACGTGGAGACCAAAGCAGACTGGCCAGGGAGCCCCTGTCTCTAACTCATCAGTGCTGGGGTTACAGGCATATACTGCCATGCCCAACTTTTTATGTGGGTGTTGGGAGTGAACTCATGTCCTCAGGCTTGCACAGCATCTGCTCTTAACTGCTGAGCTATTTCCCCAGCACTACTGTTTTTCTTTATATGTTAATTACCCCAGGCATTTTGTCACAGTAATGGAAATACAGCGTACTAGTCCTCCTTAAATCTGAACCTACCACCTTAAGTCTCCACTGATGACGACTCTCTTCTGAATAAACCTCCACTATGATGTTTTTCAAATGGTACTTTTATCTCTTTCTCTCCCCCCCCCTTTTTTTTTTTAGTTTTCCAAGGTAGAGTCTCACTCTAGCTCAGGCTGACTTGGAATTCACTATGTAGTCTCAGGATGGCCTCGAACTCATGGCAATCCTCCTACCTCTGCCTCCCGAATGCTGGGATTAAAGGTGTGTACAACCATGCCCGGCTCTGTCTCTCTCTCTCTCCCCTTTGGAAACAGGCTTTTGCTATGCAACCTTGGATGTCCTGGAACTTGTAGTGATCCTCCTGCCTCTGCCTCCTGAGTGCTGGGATTAAAGGTGTGTGCTACTTCACCTGGCTTCAAAAGGTGCTTTTTCTTCTTCTTCTTCTTTTTCCTTTTTTTTGAGGTAGGGTCTCACTCTAGTCCAGGCTGACCTGGACTTCACTATGTAGTCTCAGGGTGGCCTTGAACTCATGGCAATCCTCCTACCTCTGCCTCCCGAGTGCTGGGATTAAAGGCACCCACCACCACACCCGCTCTTTTTTCCTCTTTGATGCAGTGTCTCACACTACAGCTCAGGCTGGTTTTGAACTTATAGCAATTCACCTGCCTCGGCTTCCTGAATACTAGGATTATAGGCATGAGCCACAATATGTGGCATTACATGGTGATTAAAAATTTTTTTTTAAATTTATTTATAAGAGAGAGAGAGAGAGACAGATAGAGAATGAGGCACACAGAGAATAAGCATGCCAGGGCCTCTAGCCACTGCAAATGAATTCCAGATGCATGCATCCCCTTATGCATCTGGCTTTATGTGAGAACTGGAAAATCAGACTTGGGTCCTTAGACTTCCCAGGCAAATGCCTTAACTGCTAAGCCATCTCTCCAGCTCATAAATGGTGATTTTTAAAAAATGTTTTATTTATTTGAGAGAGAGATACAGAAACAGGCAGGGAAAGAGAGAGAAAGAATGGGTGCACCAAGCCCTCCAGCGACTACAAACAAACTCCAGATGCATGCGCCTCCAGCTTACATGGGTACTGGGGAATTGAGCCTTGAACCAGGGTCCTTAGGCTTCAAGGGCAAGGCCTCAACCTCTAAGGCATCTCTCCAGCCCTATAAATGGTGATTTTAATTGCGGTCATTCTTTCTGCCTTCCACTGACCTTTCTTTGCCTTCACTCTTACAACATATTGGCATATGTTAAGAATGGATGCACTGATTCCTATTATTTAATAGCTGTCTGCTGTGGTGATATAGTTTAAAAATATTTTTATTGGTTTATAAGGAGAGAGAGAGAATGAGAATGGGTGCACCAGGGTCTCTTGCCACCGGAGATGAACTCTAAATACATGCGCTACTTTGTGCACCTGGCTTTACGTGGGTCCTGGAGAATCGAACCCCCGGGCTGTCAGACTTTGCAAGCAAGTGCCTTCAAACACTGAGCCATCTTTCCAGTTCCTATACTGATATATTTTTTCTTTTTTGGGGGTGGGGGTTTCATTTTTTGGTTTTTCAAGGTAAGGTCTCACTCTAGCCCAGGTAGACCTGGAATTCACTATGTAATCTCAGGATGGCCTTGAACTCATGGCGATCCTCCTACCTTTGCCTCCCGAATGCTGGGATTAAAGGTGTGTGTCACCACGTCCAGCTATAGTGATATTTTGATGCTGAAAGTGACCTATATTTGATCAGTGAGGATCCCTTTAAATCTCTTTCTATGGCATCTGAACATTTAAAAGCTTTCCCTTACTTTCTGGCACAATAAGAAGCTCCAGTGAAATGGGAGATTTTGGGGTTCCTTGCCAATGCACCAACAAATTTAGGGTACTCCAGATTCTTGTCTTGTGAATTAAAGAATTAAAATCCATAGACCAGAGGGTACTGTTGAGAGAGACTTTGTTAGACTAAGAGAAGGAAAGAGGGCTGGAGAGATGGCTCAGTGGTTAAAGGTGCTTGCAAAACCCGACCTGTGTGCATGTGTGACCTTGTGCGCTTGTGTCACTGTGCGTCTGGCTTACGTGGGTCCTGGGGAGTCGAACATGGTCCTTGGGCTTTGCAGGCAAGCATCTTTACAGCTAAGCCATCTCTCCAGCTCCTCCCACCCCCGCTCTTTTTTGTTTTTGAGCAGAGGTTCCCTCTAGCCCAGGCTGATCTGGAACATACTGTGTAGCCCAGTCTGGCCATGGATCACTACAGTTCCTCTACTTCAGCTTCCTGAGTGCTGGAGTTAAAGGTGTGAGACACCATGGTTGGCTTAGACTAGGATTTTCTGAAAGACATGCATCTGTGCTATGGTGGTGGTGGTGGTGTTTTGTGTTAACTGATTTTTGTAAGGCCCATAATATGTTTGGAGTTTAGTTTTAAAAGGTAGAGATTATTTCCTGACAACTGGGAAATCTCAGCACCATTTCCCCCTCGGTTTTTTTTTTTTACAAGTGTACACAGACCATGTCCATAAAAATTCTCACCTGGCCTATTTGGGAGGGCATAGGGAAAGAATAAGGTAAAACTCACATATAACAAGGGAAAAAGTAGTTATGGAGTTATAAAATTTAAATCGAGACAAGTATAGAAGCTTCAGACTAACTTTCTACTTTCTTTCTTTTTGTTTCTCAAGGTGGGGTCTCACTCTAGCCCAGGCTGACTTGGAATTCACTATGTAGTCTCAGGGTGGCCTCGAACTCACAGCGATCGTCCTACCTCTGCCTCTGCACCACCATGCCCTTTATTCTTTTTTTAAAAAAGACATGTGGTGGGATGGTGAAAATCTATGATCTTCAAACAAAAATATTTTGGGGTTGGAGAGATGGCTTAGAGGTTAAGGCACTTGCCTGCCAAGACTAAGAACCCAGGTTTGATTCTCCAGGTCCCATGTAAGCCAGATGCACATGGGTCTGGAGTTTGTTTACAGTGGCTAGAGGCCCTGGTGCACCCATCCTCTCTCTCTCTCTCTTTCTCCTTCTCTCTCTCTTTCTCTAATAAATAAATAAAGATAAAACCTTAAAAATATTCTTAATACTTTCTCCTGCTCAGTGTACTATTTAAGAAGTCAGTCCAGTAAGCTATTCTACTCTGCAATCTTCTGAGAACTTTCTGGTTAGTTTGAAGTTTCTCCAACTCAGGGGGCTCCATTACAGAGTCTTCTAAGTCCCAGAGTGGGCAGGGGAGAGACTGTGAGTCCAGAACTGTGACCAAGACATCCTCATGGGGAGAAGGAATGTCCTTCAACAAAATGCCTTCATTTCTCAGAGGTTTAGAGTCCTCAGGTACTCAACTATGAAACATACACACACACACATACACACACACAGAGATTGAGAAAGAGAGAGAGAGAGAGGGGATGTGGGAGACTGGATTGCTTGACAGCAGCAATAGTCCACGAAGCGGTAGTTATGTCTAGGAGTGGAGTCTGATATCTGGACCTTGGCCCCTGGCCGCTCACATCCAGTTTCATTAATGAGCAGGAAGCACGGCTGGAGAAGCCATTCCCTCTCCTGTTGGCTTGAGTCTCCTAGTTTTGTCACTGCTCCCCAGACTCAAAGGAACTTGGGAAATTAGAACTTTAGGAAATTAAATCATTAAAATATTTTATTTATTTAAAAAAAAATCTTAGCCGGGCATGGGGCACATGCCTTTAATCCCAGCACTTGGGAGGCAGAGGTAGGAGGAGCACCATGAGTTCGAGGCCACCCAGAGAGTACAGAATGAATTCCAGGTCAGCCTGGGCTAGAGCGAGACCTTATCTCAAAAGAAAAAAAGTCCTAAAATATTAGGCTATTTTTGAACATTAAGAAACACACAGAAGCCGGGCGTGGTGGCACACGCCTTTAATCCCAGCACTCGGGAGGCAGAGGTAGGAGGATCGCCAAGAGTTCGAGGCCACCCTGAGACTACATAGTTAATTCCAGGTCAGCCTGGACCAGAGTGTTGCAAAAAAAAAAAAAAAAAAAAAAAGAAACACACAGAAAACATGTGACTCACCTTCTCTGTGTGCTAAGGATGTTTCTGCAGCCCCTGCTTTATCTGTCTCAGTTAAAGGTCCCCAGAAACAGTGATGTGGCAGGGGTTTGTTAGGGACACAGGTTAGTGACAAGAGAAGCAGAACAAACAGGAAAGCCCTAGGCAGGGTGTGATTTCACACCATCGTCAGAGGATAGCCCTAAGCCTGATCTTGCAGAAGAATCCCGAGATGTAGGTGACAGGGCAGAATTGTCCCCCGCCTGCCCTTCATTGGCCTTGCCCTGGGAAAGGAAGCCCCAGGCCCTCTGGGTTTCCGCTCTTGGACAGAGTGGCTCATGGATCCCAACGACATATTGTAGAGGAAAGCTTTGGGACTGGCATGAAACTCGGAGGCTACAGCAGAAACACTAACATGTCTACCACTGGACCCTACTCCAGTATTCAGGGTCATGGAGTGCTCTAGCCAGGGAGAATCCATGGTAGCTAACATTGCTGTTCCTAGGTCTTCTCCCCTCATCTTCAAGACTCTCTTTTGTACACAGGGGAGGGGTGAAAAGGTCCTGGTGTCTCTCACTTGATTCTCCTCCATGGTTTCAAGCTACACATGACTTTTAAATTTTTTGTTATTTATCCCAGCACTTGGGAGGCAGAGGTAGGACAGAGAGAGAAAGGAGAGAGAGAGAAAATGGGCACACCAGGGTCTCCAGCCACTGCAAACAAACTCCAGATGCACTCACCCCCTTGTGCATCTAGCTTATGTGGGTCCTGGGGAATCGAGCCTCAAACTGGGGTCCTGAGGCTTCACAGGTAAGCGCTTAACTGTTAAGCCATCTCTCCAGCCCCTACACATGACTTTTATTGTCCACAACATATGGCTGCCCTTTTTGTCTCTTTTTTAATCTTTTTTTTTTTTTTTTTTGAGGCAGGGTCTCACTCTAGCCCAGGCTGACCTGGAATTCACTATGTAGTCTCAGGGTGGCCTTGAACTCATGGCGATCCTCCTACCTCTGCCTCCCCAGGGCTGGGATTAACAGGCGTTTTGCAAGGTAGGGTCTCACCACACAGGCTGACCTGGAATTAACTATGTAGTCTCAGGGTGGCCTTTGATCCTCCTACCTCTGCCTTTTTAAACAATATTTTTATGTATTTATTTATTTACAAGAGAGAGAGAGAGAGGGAGGATTGGCATGCCAGGACCTCTAGCCACTGCAAACAAAGACCAGACGCATGAGCCACCTTGAGCATCTGGCCAGTGTGGGGAGGCGGTAGTTGCTGGTAGAGTTGAAGGGAAGAGAAACTGAGGCACAGCCTGGCCTCCAGAGCCTGCTAGGTGGACACTGTGGGACTAGAAATGATGATCTTTTGGGATTTCTGAAAATTTGGGCCAATCTTAGCGATATTTTGGAGTTGCAATTTTAGGAGTAACACATCTAGAAAAATTAACAAAAATGTAACATTGTCCAGTGGAGGGGATTTTTTTTTTTGACAGAATGTGTACTCTACCCACTGTATGTGGTTTGAGAAAGTAATTAAAAATAAACATACCCCCCAAATGGGATTAATGTGACTTTTAGAATGTGGGCCTCACTGTCTGGTCTCCTGGCACACTTACAGGACAACTGTGGGTAGGGACAGCCAGGGTCTACAGAGAGCGTACTTGTGACAAAAATAATCTCCAGTGACGGGGACAACTTGCTCTGAGCCACAAGTGCAGCAGTTGGTCGTTAGCTCAGGGCAGGCTCTTTGCAGGGCATTGAGAGGGTGTGACTGTTAAACAGAGGAGATGGGGCTGGAGAGATGGCTTAGCCATTAAGGCGCTTGCCTGTGAAGCCCAAGGACCCATGTTTGACTCTCTAGATCCCACATAAGCCAGATGCACAAAGGTGAGGAAGGTGTGAGGTCGCACATGCCCACTAGGAGGCACCGGTGTCTGGAGTTCAATTTCAGTTGCTGAGGCCCTGGTGTGTCAATTCTCTCTGTATCTCTCTCTCTCTCTCTTCTCTCTCTAAAAAAAAAAAAAAAAAAAAATAGGAGAGGGGCTGTGTTCTGGTCCCTTGAAGGGGGATCTTTATGTGCGGCCAAGAGTACTAGCTCCCAAGAAGGCCTCACAATGAGAATTTGGGGCAGATGAGTTCAGAGGGTAAAATGTGGTTTTCCAGCTCCTTCTAGGCTTTTAGTCTCTCTCTAAGAGACAGAGAAGAGAGAGAAGCCACTTGTGTCCGGCACAATTCTTCACCTCCCGTCTTGTCTCACTTAGAGACTTTCATTGTCGCCTGCATTCACCAGTCTATAGTGGCCTGTGAGGTTTTTTCTTGGGGGGGGGCTTTTCCTGACTCCACCTCCCATCTGGCCTTAGGTCTGGTTTTACATGGGTTCTGGGGATCCAAACTCAGGCCATCACGTTTGCATGACAAGTGCTTTATCCACCGCACCATCTCTGCAGACTGTTTGAACGTGTGGGTGGTGTGTGTGCATGTGTGTATGTGTGCAGGCACATGTGTGAGGCCCAAAGTTTGATATCAAGTGTTTTACTCAATCACACTCTACCTTTTTTTTTTTAAAGTTTTTAAAAAAATATATTTTATTTATTTATTTGAGAGAAAGAGGCAGAGAGAGAGAGAGAGAGAATAGGCATGCCAGGGCCTCCAGCCACCATAAGCAAACGCCCCCCCTTGTGCATTTGGCTTATGTGGGTCCTGGAGAATCGAACTGGAATCCTTTGGTTTTGCAGGCAAATGCCTTAACCGCTAAGCCATCTCTCCAGCTACCCCCTTTTTTTTTTTCGAGGTAGGGTCTCTCTGTAGCCCAGGTTGACCTGAAACTCACTTTGTAGTTCCAGGCTGACCTCAAACTCATGGTGATCCTTCTACCTCTACCTCGCCAGTGCTGCGATTAAAGGTGTGTGCCCTCACGCCTGGCTTTCCCTTATCTTTTGGTAGGGTCTCTCACTGAACCTGGAGTTCACTAATTTGGCTAGACTAACTAGCTAGCAAGCCTGAGGGATCCTCCTGTCTCTGTCTCCCCAGCACTGGGATTACAGGTACATATCACCACGCCTGGCTTTTATGTAGACATTGGGAATCCTCGTGTTTATGTGGCAAGGTCTTTCCCAACTGAGCTATCTCTGTGACCCCAATCTTAGTAATGATTCAGTCTTATTATTACTTATCGACATAGTCTAGCCTAATAAAGGAGTTCTATATTTTATTTATTTATTTATTTATTTTGGTTTTTCGAGGCAGGGTTTCACTCTAGTCCAGGCTGACCTGGAATTCCCTCTGTAGTCTCAGGGTGGCCTCGAACTCACGGTGATCCTCCTACCTCTGCCTCCCGAGTGCTGGAATTAAAGGCATCATCACCACCACACCTGGAGAGTTCTATATTTTAAATTTTTAAATATTTTAAAATTTTGACTGGGTAGTACCTTCCCCTGAAGTATGCAAAGCACAATACCACATTAAGGAAACTTGGCATGGACCCATCCCTTAGCCACCTACTGTTCCTGGACTGGGTAATCCAATGATGCCAATTGCACATACGCCCATTCAGGAACTGAGTGTGCAGTCTCATGCAAATGATGCACACAGCTGTGCACATAATATAGATTCTGTGCCGTGCCCTACTTGATTCACAGTACTGAATCTTTTTTTTTTTTTTTTTTTTTTTGTGGAAGGAGGTGTTTTTCAAGGCAGGATCTCACTCTAGCCCAGGCTGAACTGAAACTCACACTATAACTACAGGCTGGCCTCAGACTCACAGTGATCTTCCTACATTCCTCTGTCAGTGTCCAGAGTGCTGGGACCATGCCTGGCTCCCGGTGCTCTGTCTTGATGATCATTTTGATTAGAACATCTCTCTCCCTTCCTCTGTCACCCTTTGTGGTGCTAGAGGATCTCAGCCCCACCCAGTCCATGTATCCATTATTAATTCCTACAAAATTATATATCTTAAGTGTTTAAACACTACAGAAAGACACAGAATAATGTTTAAATGGAAATATACAGAATCAACACTCATAACCTCTCTTACAAGTTCGATTTTTTTGTCTTAATATACACATGTGTGCATGCATACATAGAATATCTTATTTTTTTTGTTTTTCGAGGTAGGGTTTCACTCTAGCTCAGGCTGACCTGGAATTCACTATGTCGTCTCAGGGTGGCCTTGAACTCATGGTGATCCTCCTACCTCTGCCTCCCGAGTGCTGGGATTAAGGTGTGCACCACCACGGCCTGCTGAATCTTTAAATTAGTTTTGGACTATTTAAATGGCATTACATTATATATGTGACTTCTTTTTTATTTTAATTAATTTAATTTATTTGCAAGAAGAGAGAGAGAGAATGAATGAATGAGTATGGGAAGGCCTGGGTCTCTAGCTACTGCAAAGGAACTCCAGACATATGTGCCACTTTGTGCATCTGGCTTTATGTGGGTACTGGAGAATTGAAGTGGGGTCTTTAGGCTTTGCAGGCAAGCATCTTAACTGCTGAACCATCTCTCCAGCCCATTCTTTTATTTTAAAATATGAATGATGTCTGTTTATTTCTAAAGATATATATTCATCTTGTTTTAATTTTAATTTATTTTATTCTATTAATCTTTTGAGACAGGATCTCATATATCCCAGGTTAGCCTTGAACTCACTATGTAGCTGAGGATAATCCTGAACTTCTGATTCTCTTGCTTCCACCTGCACAGGGTTGGGATTACAGAATGTTTTTGTAGTGCCAGGAATCGAACACAAGGCTTTATGCATGCTAGGTAAGTGTTCTACCAACTGGGCTATATCCCCAGTCCTCATTTTGCTTTTCACTAATGTATATACAAGGTACAAAAATCAAAAAGTAGCCGGGCGTGGTGGCGCACGCCTTTAATCCCAGCATTTGGGAGGCAAAGGTTGGAGGATCACCATGAGTTTGAGGCCACCCTGAATTTACATGGTGAATTCCAGGTCAGCCTGGGCTGGAGCGAGACCCTACCTTGAAAATCCGAAAAATGAAAAAAACCAAAAGAAAAAAAATCAAAAAGTATCAAAGGGCATTCAGTGAGGAGAAAAATCCCCCTTGGCTACCTCCATTTTCTTTCAGTCACAGCCACTTTTTATGCCACATTCTTTCAGAGCTAGGCATTTACAAATATATTGAAGAAGGCCTTCAAACATGATGGCACAATACACACCAGGAAAGATGTTCAAGGTTAGTGGCCCCCAGGGAGATGCAAATCCAAGCTCTCATTTCACTCCAGTCACAATGGCTTTCGAGAAAGTAACAGATGACAAGGATTGTGTGTAGGGGCTAGAGACCTTTATACACTGGTGATGGGGAGGGAAACGAGTCACCATGGAAGTTAGTATGGAGGTTCCCTCAAAAGAAAAAAAAAGGCCAGGGGTGGTGATGCACACCTTTAATCCCAGCGCTCGGGAGGCAGAGGTAAGAGTATCGCCATGAGTTCGAGGCCACCCTGAGACTACATAGTGAATTCCAGGTCATCCTGAGACAGAGTGACACCCTACCTCGAAACCCCCCCCCCCCAATAAAAAAAAAAAAAGAAAAAAGAAAAAAACAAAGAACTACCATATGATGCTGCTGTATTTTTTCCTTGAAGGAATCTAAGTTAGCTTACAGTAGAGATTCCTACACACGCATGCTTCCTGTTGTACTGGGTACTGTTCAACACAGCACAACTATGGAATCATACTAGATGTCCTTCAGCAGACGAATGGCTAGAGGAAATGTGACATAAATAATATGTAATATGTAATATATATATCTCAAATATATATGCACACACACACATATATATGCACAATAAAGCCATGAAAAGAATGAAATTATGTCATTTTCAGGAAAATTAATGGAATTAGAGATCATCATGTTAAGCAAAATAAGCCAGACTCAGGGAAACAATTTTTTTTTTATTTGAGAGAGATAGAGAGGGAGCTAGAGAAAGAAAGAGAGAGAGAGAGAGAGAGAGAGAGAGAGAGAGAGAATGGGCACACCAGTGGCCTCTCAGCTGCTGTGAACGAACTCCTGATGCTTGCGCCCCCTTGTGGGCAAGTGTGGCATTGCGCCCTTGCGTCACTTTTTGCGTCTGGCTAAACACGGGACCTGGAGATTGGAACCAACGTTCTTAGGCTTGGCAGGCAGGTGCCTTAACCACCAAGCCATCTCTCCAGCCCAGGGAAACAATTAAAAAAATTTTTTTTAAGGGAGAGTGCAAACGCAGTTCCCCACTGCCACAAAATTATGCAGTCGAGTTCTTTTTATTAAGAACACAATTTGGCCGGGCATGGTGGCACATGCCTTTAACCCCAGCACTTGGGAGGCAGAGGTAGGAGGATCACCGAGAGTTCAAGGCCACCCTGAGACTACATAGTTAATTCCAGGTCAGCCTGGACCAGAGTGAAACCCTACCTTGCAAAAAAAAAAAAAAAAAAAAAAAAAAAACAAGAACACAATTTGTATGTGTTGGTACCATCTTTTCCCTCCTCCCTGTCCCGATTCCATTGGGGGCCTTCCTCAGTGGGGTTGCTGGTATTCCCCATGGGGTTGTGGGTTATGCATTGTGGGAGCAGCAGTCAGTTACTGGTGGGGGGAGGGAATGCTTCTGGGCATGACATCCCAATTTGTGGCTCTTACAATTTTTCCGCCACCTCTTCGCAAAATTCCCTGAGCCTTGGTGGGTGTGAATAAAATAATTCTTGTATGTTTTCTCTTATATGTAGAATATTGATTTTTTTTTTCAAACAAAAATGCACCCTAGGCTGGAGAGATGTCTCACCAGTTAAAGGCGCTTATTTGCCAAGACTGATGGCCTGGGTTTGATTCCCCAGTACCAACATAAAGGCAGATGAAGTGCCAAGAGGTCTTGTTCTCTCTCTTAAGTAAATACAAATATTTTTAAAAATTCATCCTGTGTAAGTGTGTTTATGTACATGTTTGTGTGTGTGTATGCATGTAGATGGAGGCCAGAGGGCAAAAATCGGTTTTAAGTCCTCAAGAACACAATTGTCCACATTTTTTTTTTTTGGACAGGGTCTCTCATTGGCCTGAAGCTTGCCAATTAGGCTCCACTGGCTGACCAGCAAGCCCCAGGGCTCCTCCTCCCATCTCTGCCTCCCCAGTGCCATGATCACAAAGGCATGCCACCATGCCTGCTATTTCTGTGTAGGTTCTGGGAAATCAAACTCAAGTCTTGATAAGTTATCTCTTCAGCCCATAGATTTAAAAATATAGGGGGCTGGAGAGATGGCTCATCAGTTAAGGCATTTGCCTGTGAAGCCTAAGGACCCAGGTTCAATTCCCCAGTACCTATGTAAGCCAGATGCACAAGGTGGCACATGCCTCTGGAGTTTATTTATTTGTAGTGGTTGGAGGCCCTGGTGTATCCATTCTCTCTCTCCCCTTCTCTTTTTCTCAAATAAATTAATTAAACACACACACACACACACACACACACACACACACACACATATATATATGACACAAAAGTAAAACTGCAAACTACTTGGGAAGAGAAAGAGGACCCATGGGAGGTTGAGGTAAGGTATGAACACCATGAAAGTAGATGTATTAAATTCTATGGGGCAGGAGAGCTGGCTTAGTGGTTATGTGCTTGCCTGTGAAGCCTAAGGACCCCAGTTCGAGGCTCAATTCCCCAGGACCCACATAAGCCAGATGCACAAGGTGGCGCATGCATCTAGAGTTCCTTTGCAGTGGCTGGAGGCCCATTCTCTCTCTGTGTGTCTGTCACTCTCAAATAAATAAATAAAAATAAACAAATTTTTAAAAAATGTCACATTGAAACCCAATATTTTGTATGATGCATATCCACTAAAGATATATTACTATCTATATTACATATTAGTACACATATATGTACATAGAGAGTGTTGGCATGCTACCCATTTTGATCTTTCCCTAACTTCATTATCTTTACATAAAGTTGATCTTAGACTTTCTTTTTGTGATGCTGGGCATTGAGCCCAGGGCCTCATGATGTTGCTGGGCAAATATTCTATCATTGAGCTCTGTCCTAACCCTTAGACATTTTCTTTCTTTTTCTCCTTCCCTCCTTCCTTCCCTCCCTCCCTCCCTCCCTCCCTCCCTCCCTCCTTCCTTCCTTCTTTCCTTCCTTCCTTCCCTCCTTTTCTTCTTTCTTTCTTTTGAATGTAGGTCTCATTCTAGCCCAGGCTGACCTGGAACTTATCTGTAGTCCCAGGCTGGCCTCATACTCACAGCGATCCTCTTACCTCTACCTCCTGAGTGCTGGGACTAAAGGCGTGCACCACCACACTAGGCACATTTTTTACCTTTAAAATATATTTTATTTATTTATTTATGAGAGAGAGAGAATGGAGAGAAAAACGGTATGGTCACACCAGGGCCTCCTGCCACTGTGAACAAACTCCAGCCATTTGGCTTTATGTGGGTACTGGGGACTCAAACCTTGGCTATCAGGCTTTGGAAGTAAGTGCCTCTAATTGCTGAGCCATCTCTCCAGCCCCTTTGAAAATTTTCATGTCCACATGTATGCAGATAGCTACATTTATTTATCTTTATTATTACTATTTTTGGTGTGTGGGTTGGGTGTATGTAGAGTATGGTGTTTGGTGTGGTATTTGTGTAGTGTGTGTGGTGTATGTGTGTGTAGTGTGTAGTGTGTGTGTAACGGGTGTGTGCATGCAGATGCTTGCATACTGTGTGCACAGGTGTCCTTTTTTCACTCATCTGCCTGTTTGCTTGACCCAGAGTCATTTAACTCAGAACTGCCCTTTTTGCCTTTTTAAAATTTTTGTTCTGTTCAGCAAGCCCCAGCAATTCTCTAGTCTGTGCCCTACAGGACTGGCGTTATGGACTTGCATGGCCACACAGCTGTTTAGGCCTCATGCCTTAAGTCAGCGCCCTTAATTGTTGAGCATCTCCCCAGCCCAAACAACACGCCATTGAAATGAGCCCCAGGGTACCATATTCACCAACACACACTGTAGGTTATAACTGCTGCTTCTCAGCCAGGGAAGGAGGGAATACGTGGAGTAGATTCCTAGAAAACAGAGTTTGCCTTCTCTGTTCCTTCCTTCCTTCTTCCCTCTTATCAGCCCATCCATTCATCCACTCGCTCACTCATTATTTATTTACTAATTTGCTCAACTCCAAAGCCTGTGGTGTGCTGCCCTCACGCTTGGCTAGTTTAGTTCTCTACTGGTTTCAACCAATTTCTTTTTTCTTTTCTTCCTTTCTTCCTTTCTTCCTTTTCTTTCTTTCTTTCTTTCTTTCTTTCTTTCTTTCTTTCTTTCTTTTTTTTTTTCCTGAGGTAGGGTCTCACTCTAGCTCAGGCTGACCTGGAACTCACTATGTAATCTCAGGGTAACCTCGAACTCACGGTGATCCTCCTACCTCTGCCTCCCAAGTGCTGGGATTAAAGTCATGCGCCACCACGTCCAGCTCAATTTCTTTTTTTAAACACAGTATTATTTTACAAATAAAGGTTTGTTCAGTAAATTGAGAGCGTAAAAGGCCTTCCTGTATATTCTCTGCTTTTTGAAAATTTATTTTATTTTATTTATTTATTTGTTTGTGAAAGAAAAATAGGCAGGTGGAGAGAGAAAGAGAGAGAGAGAGGGGAGGCATAGAGAGAAGGGGATCACCAGGGCCTCAAGCTGAAATGGAAGCAGCCTAGATGTCCCTCCACAGATGAGTGGATAATAAAGATGTGGTACATTTACACAATGGAGTTCTATCCAGCGGTAAAGAAAAATGAAATTATGAAATTTGCAGGGAAATGGATGGATCTGGAAAGGTTTATACTAAGTGAGGTAACCCAGGCTCAGAAAGCCAAACATCACATGTTCTCTCTCATATGTGGGTCCTAGCTACCAATGTATAGACTTGTGTGTGAACTGGAACCAAAAATAGGTACCAGAAACCAGTAAGCTGGTAAAAGGCTATAAGGGAGGGAAGAAAGGGAAGGACTTAAGTGTATGGTAATGCACATATGTAAGTAGAAGAACTGATTTCAGGGAGGGGAATGGCCTAAGCGAGGCCATGGGAAGAGAATGCATACAAGAAGGGCAGGGGGAGGGTCAATCTAAACTCAAGATATTATGAATAAGACATATGTAAAATTACTTTTTTGAATAAGGGCACGTCTAGAAGCTGTAGACTGTTACTAGAAAATTTTCAGTACCTGGGATGGAATACCTTCCAGTGAGTTGTTGGCCAAGGAGGTCCCAGTAGCCTCCAAAACATTAAAGGCTTTTGCCAAAGCCCTTGGTTTCCCTAGAGAAACAGATAGTAAGACCCTATTGCTGAAGACATCTCATGCCTGAGAAGCATGGTCACTGAGAAAGCAAGCTGGTGCTGAGCAGAAAACCTTCTCCCTGTAGATCAGCCAACTGAAAGCTGGAAAAAGCTGCATTGCACGCAGCGTATGGGAGACAGACGCCATCAACAGTGAAAACAGTGGACGCTGAATATTCAAGCTTGGCCAGACAGGCCCAATGACTGAACGGGTGCAATAGTGGCATGTCTACTCTTGGGGTAAACATAATTGGACTGAAGGCCCTCTCTACGGGAGGGAATACATACCTGGTACTGAAAAACCTAAGTAAAGGTCTATGGTAGGTGAGGTCATGAGCCTTAGGGGTATAAGCCTGCTCTTATCTGACTAAATGTAGATATTAGTCCCACCAAGCTGCCCTGAAAGCTCTACACTTAATGTTCATATTCACATATTAAGGCTACTCTCACTTCTGGTTAGAGAAGTTTCTCTTTTCAGATGGTGATGACCACTGGGATGACCCAAAAGGCAACATAGTGCTGAGAAGAAGGGATGGAGGAGTGCCCAGCACTGAAACACCTCTGTCACACCCTCCAAGGCTGAGGGACCATTGCGGAAGAGGGGGCGGATAGAATGGAAGAGCCAAAGGAAGGGTATGACCTCTTACAATGCAACTGCCCAGGCAGAAACTGGCCTCGATATCCATGACCTTGCAGTGCCTAGCAATACCTTCGCAAAACCCTCAAAATAGAAGAAAGAGATGATGACATCAAATTAAAAGAGAGACTAATGGAGAGAGGGAGGGGATATGATGGAGACTTGAGTTCTAAAGTGGAATGGGGGGAAGGAAGGGAAATATCACGTGGGTTTTTTTGTATGTAAGTATAAAAGCCAATAAAAAACAATAATTAAAAAAACCAAAATAAAATAAAATAAAAGCAATTCATTCCAAAACAACAAACAAACAAACAAACAAACAAAAAAAAAAAAAACAAACTCCAGGCATGTGCATGCGAGTGTCCCCTTGTGCATCTGCTTACATGGGTCCTGGGGAACCGAACCTGAGTCTTCTGGCTTTGCAGGCCAGCGCCTTAACTGCTCAGCTATCCTCACTCCAGCCCTATTCTCTGCTTTTTTTTTTTTTTTTTTAACCTGGACCCCCGTGAGCTCTCCCAATCAGCTGAGAAGGAAGAAAGCTTCGGGAACACACAGTAGTGTCTTGAAGCCCTTGGCTTAATCATCCCTTGTGCTCTGGGGTCCTCTTAGAGCAGTGTTTCCACCCAAACCCCAGCCCTCCACCTTGCTGTGAATGAGTTTGGCAGGGGCTGGGAAGCCGGTGGTTTGTGTTCTAAGTGCCAGATGAGTAGGAGAGAGGTCTCATCCCAGCCAGCCAGTAGGTAAATATTAGTCACACAAGGGCACAAACAAGCCTGGAAACTACATCTAGCCAGCTGTGGCCAGCGGTGTCCCAGAGTTGGCTGCCTACAGACACCTCTGCGCTGCATTAAGAAAGAGTTCCCACTTGTTGCAGCAACAAAGGCAGCCAGCTGCTGGGAATTAGGTGGTGAAGATCAGAGGCAAGGGGGTGGCTGCTGGGACTGAAAGGGAAGGGAAGGCCAGGCCGGGCCACTCCCTGCACAAACAATTCCTTGTGACTCTTCCTCCACATGGGAGTTGGCACCAGAAGAGGAGGTGAGTGAAATGAAAGAAAGGCTGAGCTCTCCACACCCTTGGCTCTTGGATGAAGGGCGACTCATTGGTGATGGAGGACGGGGGGGGGTGGGGAGGTGGGGTGGGGGAGGTGACAAGTCATGGCTCCGACGGGATGAGGATGAGAAGGGGCACTGCGAATACCACAATGCTTGTGCACGTGTGAGACGGGTTTGCTAACATCTTCCTTCTAACACCCACCTCAGAAAAGACCCCATCAGAAATCTTGCATGCTGGGTCTCATCAATTATCCCAGCCTTCAGGGGTGAAAGTGTTTATGTCTACCACCCAGAAGAATAAGTGTGGATTATTCTTGGCCTTGCTTTGGGTGTGATTTTTTTTTTTTTTTTTTTTTACATTTCAGTCTCAGAATGAAATTCTTCATTTCATTCCCAGTCTTTTTCTTTCTTTTTAAAAAATACTTTATCTATTTGTAAGGAGAGAGAAAGAGAGAGTATTCCAGGGCCTCTATCCACTGCAAATGAACTCCAGATGCATGCACCACTTTGTACATCTGGCTTTACATGGTCACTGGGGAATTGAACCTGGGCGGTTGGGCATTGCAGGTCAGTGCCAGGCCATCATTTCCAGTCTATAGGAAGTCAGTGGTTGTTTCCTTGGGTCATACTTTGAGTGGATAAATATTTCCAAAGCAGTTATAGAATAAAGGACTCTACTTGTCCATGATTCTCCCATCTTTCATTCATCCACTTTATTGATGTATTTATAGACTTGGTAATCCACTAAGTAAACATTTACTTAGTTCTTATAATGGGCCAGGCTGCACTTTCTATATGTCTGTTTCCTTTTTGAATAATTCTTTTAAAATGCAAAATGTGAGTAGTGACCTTGATTATTGTTTGTGATCTTGACATTGGTACCATTTTTTTTTTTTTTTGAGGAAGGGTCTTGCTCTAGCCCAGGCTGACCTGGAATTCATTATGTAGTCTCAGAGTGGCCTTGAACTCATGGCAGTCCTCCTACTTCCTCTGCCTTCTAAATGCTGGGATTAAAGGTATGCACTACCACACTTGGCCTACTATTGTTTTTTTTGTTTGTTTGTTTTGTTTTGTTTTTGTTTTTTTGAGGTCGGGTCTCACACTATCCCAGCTCTGGAATTCATTATGTAGTCTCAGGTGGCCTCCAACTCATGGCCATCCTCCTACCTCTGCCTCCCAACTGCTGGGATTAAAGGTGTGTGTCACCATGCCCAGCTCTACTATTGTTTTATTTTTTTAAATATTTTATTTTTATTTATTCATTTATTAGAGACACAGAGAGAGAGAGAGAGAGAGAGTGAGAATGGGTGCACAAGGGCTTCTAGCAAGCGAACTCCATACACATGAGCCACCATGTGCATCTGGCTTATATGGGACCTGGAGAATCGAACGGGGCTCCTTAGGCTTCACAGGCAAACATCTTAACCACTAAGCCATGTCTCCAGCCCTACTGTTGGTTTTTGAGAAAGGATTTCATTTATCCCAGGTTGGCCTCAAACTTGCTGTAGAGTCTGAGAATGACCTTGGACTTCCGATTCTTCTGACTCTACCACCTACATGCTGGGATTATAGCATGCGCCACCATGCCTGGTTTATGTGATGCTGGGATAGAACCCAGGGCCTAGTGCATGCTAGGCAAGTGCTCTACAGACTGAGCCACATCCTCAACCCTGCTTTGTGTTTAGTACCTAAAAGTGTGCATGGCACACAAGTATACATTGAAAGAACAAATGAGGCAAGTAATGTTATTATGTCCCTTTTAGAAATAATAAACTGAGCGTTAGCTAGGAAGAAATTTCTTCAAGTTCCATAGTTCATAAGAGGCAGGATTGACATTTAAATTTTTCTATTTATTTATTTATTTATTTGAGAGAACAAGAGAGGGAAACAGGGAGAGAAAGAGAGAGAATGGGCATGTCAGGGCTTCCAGCCACTGAGAACGAATTCCAGATGCATGCGCCACCTTGTGCATCTGGCTTACGTGAGTCCTGGGGAATGGAACCGAGGTCCTTTGGCTTTGCAGGCAAACACTTTAACTGCTAAGCTGTCTCTCCAGCCCCATGGTTGGCATTTAATTTCATCTGACTCCAAAGACAGTATGTGTTCAAAGTACATGAGGGAAATGGTCTACAGTGCAGAGAAAAAAGTCTGATTTTATTGGGGAATCTGGGGAGAGCTCAGGGAGCAAGAGGTGTTTGGACCTGAGCCTTCATGAACGAGCTTCTCTTGGCAAACTAAGAGTGTTCCAAGCTCTGATGTCTTAGGAAGACATTCAGCCTCCATTCCTGATTGTGTGGCTTATGCTAAGACTTCCATGTAAATTCTTACCTGACAACTCCCAGTGTCTGGTTGGCAAACCACAGAGACAGCAAACCACTCTCTCAGGCTGGAGAGCTGGCTTGGTGGTTAAGGTGCTTGCCTGCAAAGCCAAAGGATCCAGGTTCGATTCCCCAGGACCCACGTAATCCATTTGCACAAGGTGGCGCATGCGTCTGGAGTTCACGTGCAGTGGCTGGAGGCCCTGGCAAGCCTATTCTCTCCCTCTCTCTCTCTCAAATAAATAAATACAATTTAAAAGGAAAGCAACCATGTCTTTGTTCTAGAAAACATTCTGACACTGCTCTGCATGGCTCTCTAACTCTTCTTTTTAGGAGTCACTGTTTGGATGAAGTTATTCAGCTTAGCTAATGCCTGTAAAATTTCCCATCCATTACGAATGGTGGAAAGCAGCTGTGACAGCACGCTCCCCCTCTCATCTTTAGTAATTGGAAGGGGAGATTGAATACTCTTTGCTTTTGATCAACGCTCATCTCCTGCCAGGAGCAAGGAAGGATGTGTAGGAGGGAAATGTCTCCGATAATAACAACAACAAGAGTAATGAGTAAAAGTTTTCAACAGGATCTTGGGCAACTAAGTTACCCAGGCCATTTATACATGTTTATAGTCTGAGCAGGTTTTTTTTTTTTTTCTCTCCAGCTAACAATGGTTCCCAAATGCCTTCCTTCCCTAGGCCCCTCCCAAACACATTGAATGGTCCTGTTTGGGCTACAGAGAAACAGCTTCTCAAATTTGATTTTTTTTTTCCTGCTGTTTTTTTTTTTGGGGGGGAGGGGCAGGACATAAAGCTCAGCGGGGGTGTCATTAGCCTTTGGTTAGAGGAGGGCAATGGTCTCAGGGTGCTTGGTGCCGGGGATTGAGTGACTGAGGGTCCCACGTGATCATATTTGAGCCAATAGCGGCCTGAGGAAACCTTCCTTTTAATTTTCCTGCTCTCTCTCTCTCTCTCTCAACCTGAATGCAATTGGAATGTCTATGTTTAAGAAACAGGCCATGACACCAACAATGGACTGACTTCCTTCGTACCCATCTGCACCTCCTCTTGGATGACTGAAAAGAGGAAGCAAAGATTTCCTCCTCCCAGGCTCCGCTGGACAGAGCCACCTCCAGTGTGGGGTGGCCCAACTTCAGGAAGTCTCTCCCTCCTCCTCCTCCTCACCCTCCTCACCCTGTCCACATCCTGGTGACAAGAGGATGAGCAGGAAGTGGGAAGTGTCAGGCAGTCTTTCAAGCTCACAGTGGGCTCCAGGCAGCGCGTGGGCCTTTAGGAAAACAAGACCAAACTTTGCAAACGATCCCATGAATGGGGCTGTCTGCAATATACGTTTACTCAGTAGGGCTTGAGATGATTCCTGGGGAAGACTCTGCTTATTTATTTTTTCTTTCTTTTTTTTTTCCTGTGCTTGGGAGAGGGTGGCCTGGGAGAGTCAAGGGTGAGTGTTGTTCTGAGGAAGCCTCTTCCCAGTGGTTTGGAATAGCTTTGGCAGTGTTAGAATAAGTCACCTCCCCGGGGTGTCTTCTGTGAGGGAGGACCCAGGGGCAGCCCCTCTGCTTAGCAACAGGACCATCCAGTTGCTCACATCATGGTATAGAGGTGGGAGCAGGCCCCTCGCATGCCAGAAGCCAGCTGTTCTGCCCCTTTGGGCAGGCCACTTCATGCTTTTTAAAAAATATATTTTATTTATTTATTTGAGAGAGGAGAGAGAGAGAGCCAGAGAGAGAAAGAGAGAGAATGGGCGCACTAGGGCCTCTAGCCACTGCAAAGGAATTCCAGATGCATGTGCCATCTTGTGCATCTTGGCTTGAGCGGGACCTGGAGAACTGAACCAGGGCCCTTTGGCTTTGCAGGCAAATGCCTTAACCGCTAATCCATTTCTCCAGCCACTTCATGCTTTTAGTGTTCCCATTTGTGAAAGGAAAAGGACAGAATCATTACTGCTCAAATGGGAATGTTCTCTGTGTGAGAGACCCTTTGGAGTCCCAGGAGGCAGTAAGTGTCAGGGCCAGTGAGAGCCCCTTGCACAGAGGCCATCTCTCCAAGGGTTCCAGCCTTCTTTCCTTTTCCTTGCGTAGAGCCTTGTCATGGGTGGGGCTTATCACTGTTTGAGATGCGCCCCGTTTCCTTCCTTAATCGCACTTGTTCTCTGGAGACTCTTTGACTCTTTGTGGTAGCAGCACATTGCCGCATTTGTCTAATTTATGAGTGGGAAAGGAAAACCATGCTTTGGAATGTTCCTGGATGTCTGAGGAACCATCTCTCCTTAGCTGGTGGCTGATGCTGGCTGGTGACTGGTCACTGTGCTCAACCACTCAGGCATTCTGCCTACTTAGGAGCCAGGCCATCAAGAGTGTTACTTGGGCTGGAGAGATGGCTTAGTGGTTAAGGTGCCTGCCTGCTAAGCCTAAGAACCCGGTTCCAATCTCCAGGTCCCACGTTTAGCCAGATTCAAAGTGACACAAGGGCGCAATGCCACACTTGACCACAAGGGGGTGCACACATCTGGATTTCGTTCACAGCAGCTGAGAGACTGCTGGCGCACCCATCTCTCGGTCTCCCTCTCCCTCTCTGTCTCTCTCTGTGTCTCTCTCCAAAAATAAATAAAGTAATCAAAT